>VZRN01011464.1:1190768-1333221 GCA_013397935.1 Dasyornis broadbenti
AAAAAAAAAAAAAAGAGGAGAGAAAGCGAAGAAAAACTGCAAGTGGAATGAAGCATAATGCAAGAAGGAACACTCCTGTATTTCTGGGGTCAACCAGTCTAGCAAGTATTATTCATTTGTGTCAGCATCCATGTAGAAGCTGAGGAGGAGAAGCTGAACTCCAGAAAATATATACTGTATGTGTTTGCACCATTCAGTGTCGTTCTGCTACAACAGACACTGTAATGGGCTGTATTGTTTATGTCCTCCATAGCCCTGCTCTCAGCAAAACAAATGTTATCCTTGAGTAATCAGAATATTTATACTGTCGGTCCTCAGTAACAATGGATAAAGAAGTTTAGTGCTTTAAAAAACATTTGAACTTTGAGTTCAAAATTTCTTTAAACAGTTTAAAATAAAAATAATTGTTTTCTTAAGCCTCAGACCATTAATTAGGTTTTTTGAGTTTTTTTTAAATAGTTTTAGATTAATTTATTTCCCATTGGACAAAATGTGGGAAATGTCACCAAGAAAAATATCTTAATTAAATCAGTGATTTCATTGTATCAAGAATCCTCTGCTTTCTCTGCTGTTTATTAATGTTTTTCATTTTTAAGCTTTGGCTTCTCCCAGAGTCATCATCAATGACTGGAGAAAGTATTTTGTAGCAGGAGGACCAGCCTGCCTAGGCTCTCTGGTCTCCTCTCAAAGCCTGCAGAAGCAACGTGTGGCTTTCAAGTCTTATTGTTTTCCCAGGTAGGAAATAGGTGAGGATTAGTAACCTTTATCCACTTCTGGAAAAGCAACAGACAAAAAATGCTTCTTAAATAGACTAAGAAGTAAAGAAAAAAACTGAACAACATGCAGCAATGGATAAAACCTGGGAACAACTTTCTGTGAGCAGACACACTACCAGCTCAGATGTTACACAGGACTCTAGTTTGATCTATCAGAGAAATGGATCAAACAGCACAGCAGGAAGGAAGAAAAGGAACAGTGGGGCGAGCACAAGATCAGATTTAGGCAAGAACAGAATTGTGATGATGCATCAATGAAACATAACTTAAAAAGGGATTGCCTGGTGAAGGAAAAGACATAACCAGGTAGCATCACTTCAAAAGCCTCCGTAATCCTTGATGCCTCTTCACGTCCTGCAAGTAAGGATGAGCACTGCATCCTATGTGGGAAAAGCAGAAGATTATGTTTTCTATCCCATTTTTATATCTTGTGGTGACAGGCATGGTCTTCAAGAATGTGTCACAGTTCCGAGGGCACTCATGTCCCTGCCCACCCTGCCCATGGCCTGGAACCCCATTCCAGCAGAGTCCAGGGCCACCAGTCCCTGCCCCAGTGATGTTATCGGGGCCTGGTCTCCAACCCTGCCACAGCTCTGCCTTAACAAGAAAATTACAGTTGTTTTCTGGTTCCTGAATGAATTGCAGAACTCCACTGGGCTTCAAGGGGACCAGGGCACAGCCCATGGCATAATTCCAGTCATCTCTTTTATGGTGTAGCAGGTGATCAATTGAGCTCAAAACCAATGAATTTTTTGAGCATCTTTTTTTTCCATAATTCATCCTTATCTTTTAAAAGATGTTCTCTTGAAATAGACACAGCCTCTAGCATATATCAAATATGTTTTTCCAGCTAATCTCCAGTATCTCATTGCCGATACTCTCAAAGATGACCCTATATATATTAGTTGTCTCTCTGATATGCCATGATAGAGGAGTTTTGTAATCTTTCCTGTATATACCCAAAAGGGGTATGTTTTTCACTGCTGATTGAAATGCTCCCTAAATGCCAGAAAAGCACTCATCAACATTTCAAGTGATGTATTTATCTGAAGTGGTTTCCTTCTGATAATTTCATTTGATGAATCAAAAATGCAGCTTTCAAATCGCTGCAAATCAAGACAAGAATTTTTGGACAACATTTATAAAAGCAATATTGGGGTCAGATATACTAGCCTTGATTCCTAGGGATGTTTTATTTTCTTTTGATGTTGCCACCTTACAGCAGCCCATTGAAATCCAACATCAACTTACTACAGTTCACTACCCAGCAAAACATACAGCTGTGATGCTCATGTGAAGAATAAGGCCATTTAATTCAGCTGGCTTCAGCACACAGGGACCTCCATCAAGATTACACAAAGGCACAAATCTCTCAAAGCTTTTACCGCTAAATTGTCAGCAAGAGGGTTGTCTTTTGTATTTTTTTTTGCCACTGGAGGCAGTTATTTGAACAAAGCTCAGTCTCTCCTTCCCCATGCTCTCAGTCTTTTGCTTCCTCTCCCCAACATTGCTTCTACTCTGCTGCATCTCAAAAACTAGCTTCCAGCATTCCTCACAGACTTTATTATACTAAAAGGAGGGAAAATAAACATTTCATCTAAAATATTTGATAGGTGCAGATAAATCTATTAATTTATTTGAAGTTTCCAGCAAAAAGAAAATGCTCTGGATGGATAATGAGCAATTGAAGACAGTAATCTTAGAATATTAAGTTAGAAATCTGAATTTACAGCCTAGCATTCCGTAAACACAGTTACTGAGATATGCAGGTTGATTTTATTAACTTCCAGAAAACTCCAAGGCAGATGAAAATCGACTTGAAAAACAAGTGACATAAATTATTCTAGGAATTTTTTCATTTAAAATTACTTTTAAACCTAAGGAGGCCACAACAACTACTGATAGACTAAACTATACTTTGAAAATGTTACAATGCTCTTGCTAGTTACTCTGTCAAAATAGATTTCAAGCTGCCAGGAAAGAGAGCCATAACCCTTCCCACATACTCTGCCATGCCTTCATGTGCTGAAAACCAACGGAAAAGGTTTTCTAAATTTTCCTTAAAAAGAAGGAACTTCAATAGCAGCACTGTAGAGGAATCAGAGGAGCCCTCTGAACTGATGATTTTCATTATCAGTTCTTCAGTCTCCAGCCTAGTCCTGTGCTAAAATTATGCCATTTGTTTTCAGCACCAACCCAAGCACAGACAGGATGCCATACACACAGTCTGGCTGGCTGTCAGTGGGGAGGAATGTCTGTGTTGTGCTTTCACGTGTAGCATATCGATGCTGCCTTGCCACAGGCTTCTGCATGTGGCTGTGATGCCAGCCCGAGAGTTTGCATTTCTCTCTCTGCCTCTGCCAGGTCTCCTGGGCTCTCCCAGAGCCCATCAGAGAGTGAGATGATTTCCTGCACCCCTGCACGGTCAGGTGGGACTTCAGCGCAAGCTGGACTTGGCAGTGCCTGTTGTCCCATCAGCCTTTCCAGCCCAGCTTCACGTACGTGCAGTGTCACCCATCTGAATGAGCCTTTGGCACTTCAGGATATGACTTCTTCCAAAAAATGCAACCATTTCCTGCCAGGGAGCAGGGCAAGGGCTGAGCTCCCCTCTGGTGCCTTTAATGCCTCTGTTTAGCAAAGGATGCCACACCATGGGTCTGCCACCACAAGCTGCCCAGGCACATCACCAGCTCCTATCTCACTTTCCCTCGCGGACCAGAGCAATGCTGGTGACTGAGTAAAATTAGGGATGCTAGAAAGGCATCTTTAGTTAGAAAAACATCTGGCAATTCACTATAAACATTCGTGTGCAAGAAAAAGCATTGTTTACCGCTGCAAATCCTTCTGGGGGTCTGTGTTCCTGCTATGCAGTGACAGTTCAGTCATGAGCCTGGAAATAATATGTGGGATTATTTTTGGAAATGTCCAATTGTCTTATTATGGCAAGATTAAATGGGGTAACAGATGTAGTAATTAAAAATGAAAAAGTGAGAGTTATTTTTGGCTCAAATAGTTACTATTAACTGACACGGTAGAAGGGCTTTTAAAGCCAACAATATATGCAATAGCAGTCAGAATAGCTGTTATTTCCCTGCTGTTTGTGAAAGGCTTATGAATCATGTTCTGCACCCAGCCGATGGCATACCTTTATTTCAGATGCTATTTAAATTACACTTAATTTAAATGAAGAGGCTGAACTAAGGAAATATTTGAAATTTTTTTTCAGGCTTTGTCTGACATCAAAAATCAGATGATTGCATATCTTGATTTCCAGAACATAGGAAACCAGTTAATAAAATAAAGAGGAAATGTACCCCATGTTGACCTGTAAAAAGACCATGTTAAATTTATAGCTGCAATGTCAGAGTTAATTTATATTCCCATAAGATCAGTATTAAGAATGTACTTTTGCTTGTTAATATGTGGGAGAAACTGGTCCCTTCTTATTGACCCATCATTTCCAGAGCATTGTATTAACTTGTATCACTAGTAAAGGCACCAAATTTTTTCCCACTTAAAATGAGAGCAGTAGGATTTGGCTCTACTTCTTACATATTGCTAAATCTAACCCTATAAAGAAAAATCATTTAAAACCTCCACAACTGTTAAGGCATATCCTACAACTAGGGACATTCCCTGGCTATAAGGATTTGACTGAGGACTGTGTGTCTCAGAGCCCATTTGCACTAGACTCGCTGCAAGCCTTAGATAAATGCATTAACTTTTAAAAAAGGTAATCACGATATTAATTTATCTCCTTCGTCTATAATGCCAGGCAATGCATTTTGGCAAGCATCACTTATAACTAGAATTATTCTCCCCTGGGAAGCTGCAAATGACTCCTCTTCATCCAAATATGTTTTGCCTCTATGCACAGAGACACACAGGCTATCTTCCAACTTAGATCAATATTATGATCAACACTGAATCCAATTAAAGCGTATTTGCTTGACATTTCAGATGGTGAAGTAATGATCTTCCCCAACTCCAGCACGACACCAGGGAGGTGCAGGAGATAGCTGGGAAGCCTGGACTGCACAGCACCTCCTGGAGCTGTTGGGGTCACTGCATCAGTACTCGTGCACCGTGGGCAAAGCCAGTTTTGGCTGGCAGAGAACCAGGAGCTGCAGGTGAAAGCCTTCCTGGCACCAACATGCAGAGAGTTGCAGCACTACAGAATTTCCTTGCGCACAGATGCAGGCAACAGAAATTTATTGTGGTGCCTTCGTGGCTTCCGCTGGGGGAAATCTGCTGCTGATCAAGCCCTTGACTTTCCTGGCAATCCTCTGCTCTTGCAGCTCCACTGGGGTAGAGCCGCTCTGCTCCTGCAGTGGCTCCTTCCCCTGCCCACACTTTGGCAGGGCTGCTTAACTTAATTTTAAGTATTTACTGGACATTTGGTCTAATGCCCACTACTTGGGAAATGTCTTATATGATGGGTGTAAAAGCAAAGGCCAATTTTTTTTGCAAGAGGCTGGCCTAAAAAAGCGATCTCCAGCTGTTCATTGCTGGGAACACACATCTATGGCATTCCCCTTGGAGTGACATTTCTGTGGCACTGTACTCTATCTGAGGTGTATCTTTTGGAATTTGCAGAGCAGCTCGACTAATTTGCTTTGAAAAATAGACAGTAAATGAGAATTTATTTTTGATAAACATTTGAAAATTTTATATCTGGACAGAGCACTTGTGATACAAGAACAAATACTTGATGTCTCCTTCAGGACCAATTGGAGAAGCCCAGTTAGACAGTTTGCATAGTAATCAATCACTTTGAATTCTACATAAACACTCACATAAATTCTGTGTTCTGCAAAATCAGGGGAGTAAGCACATTTGTTACCATTAGTCACACACATGGCACTCTGCAATATTATCTATGATTCTTTGTGCCAGAGCAATAGTTTCCGGCTTAAAATGCAGATCACGCACCACAGACTTTATTTATGGTCTTTATCCTTGCTTCCTTGCAAACAGCAGGGCTGGAAGGACAAAATGATAAAAAGAAGTATCAGAAATCTCTGGAAGGCTTAGGAGAGCAGCTAGAGTATTTTTTCTGGAAATCCTCTTATGCCTGTGTTTCTACATTTTAATGGGATTATTTTAAAGTGTCTAAAGTCAAATTTTCGGGGGTAAATGGCTGGAGTAGGTTATTGTATAGCTGTACTAGCAGCATGAACTAAGCAAGTCCCAAAGTGTATTCAGCCAAAGTGAGTGGGGAGGCATTTCAGTGTCATATGCTGAAGGAGTGTGTGGCATCTGACATTTTACCTCAACTATCTGTCCCAAACTCTGCAGCTCACCTTCAATAACCACCTGTCAGAGGAAAAAGGTGTGACCCTGAGAATTTAAACAAAACAGTCAAATCTTGATTTTTCTACTGTTTTTTATGTCTTGTGATAATCTACGGCTCTCTAGAAGAAGAGCAAAGTTGCTCTGAAATGTGGCCTTCCTTGAGAAAAAGAGCTTTGCACCAATTTTGTTTTGCTGGTGTAGAACGTAAATCACTGAATGACCTGCAAGGCACGCTCTCCAAGCAGACTTGTCCTTTCTTTCTGCCATTCTGTTTAAAGCCCCTTTCACAGCTTACACTGCGAATAAAATCAAGGTCAAGACCACTGGAGAAGGTGGGTGTCTTGGGGAGCTGAACCACAACCATGTGCTGCAGGGGCTGTCCCAGCTCCTGATGTGCACTCGGTGCTCAGGCACTCAAAGGTACACATTGCAGCTGCTTGTGCCCCCTGAGAGCACAAATTATAACCGTGTTTTTAAAATATGTCTGTGTCTCTAGACATTGCCAACACAGCCTTTCCTATAATTATAGATCTGTAATTATGTACTTAATGATGACACCCCCTCTGTCTGATGGTAAATGTATTTTTCCATAATAGCACTTAAGCATCGCATATTTACTAATCAGAAGGAGATTTGCACTTCAAGTGAAGAATTACAAATTAATTATACCATACCTTTAATTATACCATAAATAATCAGTATCATTTCCCAAGAGCTCTGGTAAAGGCACTTACCCTGGATGCCTGCAATGGTCCACATCTCATGCTTACCCTACCGGTGTAAGAAATTAAAGTCCTACGTTTTCATTACTACTGCCTCTGAAGTAACTGCAGTGCACTTAAAATAGATGCACAATTCATGAAAATGAATCATTAAAAGGGATTGAGTTGAATTGTGCCTGGCAGATGTTGTCACAAACATTGCTGAAATACTTAAACACTTCTTCCAGCAAGTGACGATAGGATGCTTGGCAGCAAAATTATCCCACAGCCAGAGATGTAATGCTTTTCATACTAATGCAAGGAAAGTTTCATAAGCAACCTTATGGAGCTCTACTGCACAGTTATGAGGATGCTCCTTCTTCATCTGTTGGATAGCTCTTGGTCAAGGCTACATCATCCTACCCATAGTGATCCCACACCTCAGCCCTGAAAAAAAGAGAAGTTGCAAGCAGAAGGAGGCAGAGACCAGCCTGGCCGGAGTTGTTCTCCATCCCCTGTGTGCAGGCTCTGTGTGCAGCCCTCCCTGGCCAACCATGGCGCTGGTGCGCAGCGCTCATCTGTTTCAGTCATCTAGCAGCAGCTTGGGAGGCTTAATTTTAAGCCATACAAACCTGAGTGGGGCAGAGGAGGAAATCCTGGACAGCAGTCAGGAATGGGTTGGTTTAAGACAGCTAATGCCCTGAAAACAAGGTTTTGAAAAACATGGTAATATTCTGTGTCCTTCCTTCTGAAGAGCTAGGTCAACCCCCAAAAATGCTTTGGAATGTATTGTAATTGCATGATCTGCAATGGCTTGTTTGCATCATCTCCTTGGGTGCAGACATTTTTGTGAAGAAGGCTTGATCATGGACAAGACTGCAGAGTTTCCAAGACACAGCTGTAAGCTTGATTGAACCCCATCTTTGGTGAGTTCATTTTGCTGTTTAAATATGGCAGGTCCACACCAGACTCTTCTTCATGTCACACGTGATAAATGCCCCAGCCACGGGGATAACAGAGAGATGGGCAGTTCCACTCACTTGACACAAAAAGTAATTTTATTTTTTTTTCCTCATTAATATTTCCCCAAGTAAGACTAGTGTATGTAGGGGTGGGTTCTTACTGACAGGAAAATATCTTGGTTGGAGGCTTATTTTAACTTCTGGAGGAAAATGACTTTATCAGATTCCTCAGCAGTTGAACAAAGCATGTGGTCTCCCAGCTTACTAGGATTTGAATAAGATCCATGCTGATGCTGATGGCTTCAAAGCACAAGGCACCTAAACATACTTTGATGGATAATTTTTTTTCTGTGTGTAACTGAAAACAGTACATCCTGGCAGAGGAGTTTATCAGTTCTAGCCTGGCTAATGAGCTTAGTCTTCTTTCTGTACAGCTGAAATTATACAGAAGTACCTGCCTGAAGGAGGCATGTTGATGAAACCTTGCTTCAGCTCTGAGCACTAGGAAGCTAAATCACTTGGATCTCTTGCCAAGAGAGTTTTCTCACCCACTGCGGGGTCTGCCTGAAGGCTGGGCTCTTTGCTGCTCTCAGCTCAGCTGGCAGCACCTACTGATCCTTGGCAGGCTGGTGGGTTAACCAGGGAAGCAGTGAGTGGCTGGGCTACCTGAGACATTTTTCCTTCCATCGTCCATGCATGATAAGGAGCTGGCCTCCAAACAGACCATCTCTCTTATGACAGATATCCTCTGTGGCTGAATCTCCCTGTGTTTGTGTGACTTCAAAGATACAATTGTTCTTGCTGTGACATCAGTCATTCCTCCTACCTCTGGGTTAGTAATCTTTCTGAGGACTTGGAAACACTCCTCATCTGACATTTTCTATTTTAGCAATTCAGAATGTGGACAGCCTACTTTGCAGTGCTTTACACTATTAATTTAATCTATTTCAGGTGCACAAACGGTAAGAGACTTTCTATAGTACATCATCTCTGAGCAATGTTACCAATGCTTCACAAATCCTTTGCACTTTGTTTTTCCTTCTGATGAAAGGTCTGCTCTGTTTCCTGGGTTATGAATCTCTGTAGAGCCTGTCTCAGTAACTCCCTAAAGCTTTCTTCCTTCTCAGAGTTATTGCTGCCGTGCTCTTTTACATAATACCATTCAAAAGCAGATTTTTTCCTGCATGAGCACATAATCATGTTTATAGTTCCTCTGAAGCTGTGTCCCATCACCCTCCTCCCTGGTTTCACTGATATCCACCAGCATGGTATCGCTTTTTGGAGGCTCTGTGGCACCTGGCAGCTTGTGCCCACATGAGATGGGTCTCTGGGCTCACTGCAAGTGCATATGGCTGGTGGTGGGACACGGCTCTGGGTAAACCCAAATCCCCATGGTAAATCCACATCTCATGGGGCAGCTAAGGCTTAATATCAGTTAAGCAGCATTTGGTTTCTCTCTTCTTACCTATGGCACATCTTGCCTGAAGCCTCTTCTGAAGGTGAGAAGGTGAAATTGTGGTAGCCTGAAAGCAGTGTTTGAAGAACAAGAAAATGAGATACCACAAAATGGCTCTTTCATTCTATTGCCAAACAAACACTAGCCTCATTTAAAAATGCCAGTACTGCGTGTGTCACATATGCTAATATGGTTTTGCTTTTTAACTGAGAGCTCTTCTTTCATTGTAAAGCTGGCAGTGAGGATGTCTGTTGAAGGATTGGTTGGTGTCTTGAGCCTAAACAACCCATCTATCTATGTTAAAAGATTGAAAAGTTCCACTCATTATTGAAACTCTGTAACTGAGTTTCACAGAGAGCAAATGAATTAGAGAGCACTTGTATTTTCCTGAAAATGGCAAATAATAAAGCTTTCAAGAGACAGCTTCCTCCCTCCCTTTTTTTAAAAGGAAAGGACACATATTTTTAACAATTTTAATCGAGAAAAAACATGAACATGTTTTAGATTTCAAAGTCACTCCTGAAGAAATAACTAGCTCTTCAGAGGGCTGGAATACAAGGCAGCACCCTGGAAAATATCCTGGTTTCAGAAAAACTGGTGCTGGTTTCTGTTACCAGTGTAACAAAGAACCCTGAAACTTTCTTCCTGTGCCTTATAAAAAAAGCACATCAAGTTTTGCTTTGCAATTCAGAGTCCTCACTAATTGATTTAAATTAACAACACCACAGTTTCATTTCCACGTGAGGGTGAATGTAAGATTCTTTATGACTTTATAAGAAAACTAACATCTATATTTACAATTGCCCCATAACTTGTTTTTGGTGGTAATCACCAGTACATGAAAGCCCCGGCTCCAAATTCCTGCTCCCTCTTAGCAAACACTTGCAGAAGAAGCACGTTCTCCCTGTTGAGAGCCAGAGCACACATGTGACTTGCTCGGCATTTCACTGCTGGCTCCAGGGGGAACAAACCCTTCAACAGAGAGGGGAAGGATGCATCAGAGCTGGAGACCCACTGGCCAGCCTGATGGAAATCACATATCAGCCAAGTCTGCAAACAGTTCAGAGCAGGAGCTGTTGTTTCATGACTTGCATTAAGTCTAGAATGTAATTACCGCTGAACAAATAGCACTAACAATAACAGTTGTACTGCGGTACTGATAGCTTTATGCCTCTCTTTACATTGTGTTGCACCACAGGCCTTACCCTGGTTTTAAACCATGAATCCTGGTTGTTACAGCACACAGAGAGGAATTATACCCTCCTACATAGTCTATGCTGCAAACAGGGTGACTGCCCCAGGTGCCTCAGTAAAGGCATTGTGCAACATACAAATGCCTTTAATCACCCCAGCGCTGCTCCCACAGTGTCTTGTTTAGACTGCTTAAAATAACCTACCCAAATTATGAATCTTTGCATAAGAAATGATGTGTGTTTCAAAACACAATGAGACACATTCTGCACAAAGGTTGGTTGGGAAGTAGGAGTGAACCTCTGTGCAAGAGGCAATTCAGCAGAGAACTCATATTGTCTTTAACACTGCAATTAAACTAAAACACTGTCCTTGTAAATAAAAAGATTTGCAGTGTGGCTACTGCTGCAGAAAGCTTTTGATGAAATATTTAGGACAGTGCTTTCTGTATGCAACTTATTTTCAGAAGGCATATCAAAGTTTCATAGGGGTACTAATTTAATCACAGATGATGAATGGTTTTATTTTTATGTTGGACTTTAACAAGGCTGGATGAATGTGGGGTGGCTTAGCAAGTCTGTGTGTGCCCAGGGCCGCCTGAGTCACAGCTTTTGGAGAGCTGCTTCCCTCCAGCTGAGCACATCGTGTCAGCCTTAGCGGGGCTCTGAGCCCTCACGCTGCCTTCACAGCTGAAGCCAAATGCAGGGAAACCTGCCAATTATGAGAGAACTTCACAGCCAGCAGCACAGCCTTTGGTTAAATCCTCATTAACCACCGCTACCCTGCTCCCGGCCCAGTCTCTCCAGGCACAGACAAATCACAGTGAGGGGGGAAAAAAGGAAGCAGAAGTGTGTTCCTGTGCGGCACTGGTTGTACCTGTTGTACCGCCAGGTTGTACTCACACCCTGCTGAACCAGCTCGGCTGTGGTGAGAACTGTGGTGGTGGGAGTTTGCAGGGGCAGTCCAAGGTGCAGGAGCTGTACAGCTGCTGCTGGCACCCCACACTGCTCCTACGCTTTCATCACTGTTCTGCAAAAGATCTGCCCCTCAGCCTGATCTAAAAGTTCAGGAAAGTAGAAAAGAGTTTTCATGTGAAATTGCAGGAGGCAGTGATGTGGGGTGAAGTGCATTTAACACGTCATTTAGAAGACAGTACCGTGGATCCTGTTTCTTGGGGTCAGATGAAGACCACACGGAAAATTCAAATATGTCATATTTCTCCATCCAACAAACAATGTCAATTTGATCATGATCCGTAGTGAGTGGCTGGATCTCAACACAAGCCTGTCCCTGAGACCTGAACCCCAGGACCACCTGTGCTGCACAGCTGCCTGGCAGTGTGGGCACAGAGAGAGCAGAACCCCATCCCTCTCTTTCCTCTGATCCTCTTCAGCAGGTGGAGCACGTTTTTGACAGCACAAATGTTACACAGGAGATGCAAGCAGGCATCAGCATTGCTCAGGGCAGGATGAAGCTGGCCCCCCTGCCACTCTGCCTTGCTCAGGGTCTGTTGCTGCGGTGGGGGTGCAAAGTGGAGTTGCTCCCCAAGGGCTGTGCAGGACAGCATGGGGCACATCTTGCTCAGACCTCCCATGCTGACCACTGGGCTGGCTTGCACTGGGAAAGGGCACAAAACACCAGTATGGTGCCAGGAAGGGAAGGGGCAAGTGCCCTGCATCATCACTGGAGGCACAGGTTTGACGAGCAGATGAGTAGTGGCCCTTTTGCTTACTGTGAGTTTCCAGCACTGCCTCAACTGTGCTACGAACACAAATATTTTTCTGTTGTGCCCATGCCAAATCAGTTTCAGCATCCAGCAGCTGTGCTGGTGTGTTTTGACTGAAGAGACACCACTTGATGTCAGCATAAAGTAACTCATTATCAATACATTCAATAAATTCATATTTAGGATCTTCAAAAATTATCACCATTATATCAAGCTATATGTTTCAAGCTTAGCAACTAATTAATATGCACAGATGATTATGGAGCCCAGACTCAGCTTCAAGTACGGGGTAAGTTTCTGATATAATAAAGCTGAAAGCAGAGTGACAGGGACATATTACCTCAACAGATGGCACAGTTTTTGAAAACAAACCAACGCATTTCTAAAAGAGTGTTCTAATCTCCACTTGAAACATATTTTAATTTAAAATGGAGGGACATTTACATAAAAAGAGTTCAGAGAACAAATATTTCACAAGTTAGATAAGGGTAGTTCTGGTTTAAGGCAATAGAAGGTGGGAAAACATAAGCTAATTAAAAACATTCTCAGTGATGGAATTTCAAGCATAACTGTGGTTTGTGGGGAATTTAGATTGTTTTGGAAAGCTTTCCTCTGGAATGTGACAGTCAGTACAGTCTGTGTTCAAGAGTCATCAGCAAAACTGAGCTACAGAGTTGTGCAAATAATGATTTATCTGGTAGGTAAACAAACATTTTATTTTGGAGGACTGAATACTTCAAGAGTTTTATTAAACCTTAGGTCACTCTTGGAATGGAAATGCTGTTATGTAATAAGATTCTGAATATGCTGGAAAATAAATTAAAAGAGACAAAATATATTTTTTAAGGTTATAGTCTGATTAGGCCAATTGAGTCTGAAACAAAGAATTAGCGTGTCTTGATGAATTCACTATTTGAAGTAAAAAAAAGTTGCTGGATCTTTGAATGTCAAGGAAGTAGGTAACAAACACAAAAGTGGACATAAGCAGTTTGTCTGATTCACGCCTGCATTGTTCAATCCAATCCTTGGGTTTTTTCTTTCTTTTCTTTTACTAATCTGAGGCCATCTTAAAGATATATGGGTGCCTAAATCTTTGCTGCTGTAAGACTGAAGAAGGATGACCAGACATCAACATCACCCTCTGAGAGTTTCCACACCTCTGCCAGGAGGCTCAGGTATCCTGCACTGCCTGCACTGGGCTCCCCAAGAAGAACATCACCTGTTCTGCTGGGCTGAAACCCCAATCCTGCAGCATCTTCCACAGCCTTTCCCACAGCTTGGTGGCTCCAACAGAGAAATGGGGAAGACAACAGAGACAATGTCTTTTCTTCCAAAAAGGGAGCAGAAGGTGGTTGTGATGGTGTTGGGCAACAATGTGAAGGATGTGGGAGAAGGTCTGTTTTCCAGCCTGCCCAGGGTTTGCTGGGCTGTCATCTCTGTTCAGCTCTGATCTTTTGGCTTCCATTGTACAAAGCTTGCCTCTGATGTCATCCCTCTGTTTGCACACAAAATGTAAGAAACTCCTTCTTGTCCCTTCTTTTTTTCATTTCTTTCTGCTGTTTCCCCTCATCTCCCTTGCTCCATCCTTCTGCTGCCCATCTCTTAGAGCACGAGTTGTCTTGACTGTTTCTGACATATCTTTGATTTTCATGGGAGATCTTCAGCACCATCCTATTACAGAAAAGAAGAGTAAGTGTTTTCTACCATTTTGCTGAGAGGCAAACAACATAAGACATAGTTAAGAAACATTTTAATGCAGGAACCTTTTCCACTGCAGATAAATTGCAATATTTTGTTTTTCACAAAGAAACAATGCACAGAAGGGTAATTCAGAGAACTGACATTGCCATACGGATGCCTTTCTTATGGAAAGACATAGCTCTAAAGCGACAGCTGTACCAACCAGGAGGAGTCAGAAGAGCTTGACCAATCTCTACTTCCATCAAAAGAATGTGCAATGGGAATTGATTAATAGTAGAACTTTTAACCTCATTGACAGGTGTCTCACTGAATGAGAGCAGATCTGAGCTTTGCTCTTGATTCCTCAGTTTGTTCCTGACATTTTTTACAACATGCGATACAAAGTACATTAACAACCTTTGACTGGAGCCAGAAACAGTCAGAAATTCAGAGATAAATGGTATTTTGCAGACAAGCGAGGTATTGTCACTTATTGAATAACACAGGTAACTTTTTACTGCAGCTTGCCTCTATGACCTTCTCTGCCTCCAGCAACTCAGTGTCTTGGCTGTACTACACCTACTTTTCTTCTTTTTTTTTTTTTTTTTTTTCCTATATCTCTTACATATTTATATCTTTTTTCTTAAATATTTCGTTTCAGACTAAGCACATTCATAGGCTGACCACACTTTGCTTCTTTGAGTCAGGGACCATTTTTTTTTTTGCCTGGACAACAGGCAGATATCTCAAACATCTGCAATTCCTGGGCCTCATAAAACTCATCTATTCTGAAAGACAGTGAAAGAAAAAGAAAAGCCTAAACCAAAGCAAGTCTTAAATGGTGTGCCCTAAGGTAGCTCACCAGCTATCATCTCAGCCCTCCTCTTAGTTTGCTCACATCAGCCATACAAGCTGTACCTGTTTAAATAAAACATGGACAAGTATTCACAGTCTCGTGTATCCAACAAATTTGCTTTCCCATATTCTCAATAGTTCTAAGGAAACATCATAAGGAAAAAAATTCCACCTATTAAATGTGCTTTAAAAGCAGCTAGAGATTTAGAAACCCTTCCCCCCCCCCCACTCTCTTCTTCTTTATTCTTTACAGCCAAAAAACAAGCCACAAAACCCCCCAGAAACCAAATAAGCAAAAATTGAGGTAAGGTATTAAGTATATTCAGGAACTCAGAATTATTTCAGGGAGCTGCTTTTCATTCATATCAAATGCATATGTGTAAGTTTTAAGTCAATATGTTTTGCTAGCACTGTTAAGCTAGAAAGCTGACTGCTATCCTGTGTAGCTAGATGGCAGGTAAATAAACAACCAACTGGCTTAAGCAAATTAAGTAAACAGTGTTTGTGGGCAGGTGGTTTTGTTCAGCATATGGCATAAAAATGTTTATTAATGCTGTTAACTTGCAGAAATGTTGAGGTAAAGGAAGAGATTATAGCAAATGTACAGATTAAAACAGAAATGTTTGTCAAAACCAAATGTGTATATAAGCAAATAGTAAACAACTACATGAGTTCACTGAAGCCAAATGCTCCCATTTAATAAATGAAATGCTTCATTAATCGTCCCTGACAGAAGCAGTGCTTGGAATGGAGAACAGATTCAAGTGAAAATATTTATTGAAGTCACATCCCATGAGTTTTCTTGGCAGTCCGAGCAAGAACTGCAGCCACTCCCAGCCAAGGAGGGGTACAACAAATGCAACCCCCCACTGCTCTTGCTCTTGCAACTCCTGCCCGCTGCCAAAATATTTAGGGCTGATAACAGCAGCTGGAGGAGCTAGTGGTTGTGTGGATTGCTGTGATCAATAGCTGCCTTAGAGACACCCCTGGTCCCCATGTGCTGTGCATCAGATGCCAAAAACCTGTGATGACAGAGTTGTCCCCATGCTGTGTCCTACACTAAGACACCCATTTAGCACTGTAGCACTCGCTTTCAGGGTTGCCCGGCAGCAAAGCACATGGTGGTGGCAAATCCCCGTACTTCAAGTGAGCCCTCCAGCACTGGGTGCCTTTCTGCAGGAGCACTCAGAGCTCTGTGATCAGCTGCATGTCTCATCTTTACCCTAAAACAAAATGTTTCCATTTTCCAGGGTTAGGTCTTGAGACACACATTGCTGATGCAGTTGGGTTAATATTAGCTAACATCCAAGCACGATGGAGGGGTCAGGCATAGGACAGTATTTTGATAGAAATTCATCCACACATGGCACCATTGGCTGAAGGTCTATCTCATCACCTGACCCTCAGCTGCAGCACTACTCCAGTGTTTGCTGACCATACCCAGCTCTGCAGCAGTGCCTAGGAGCACCAACCTCCTTTTTACAGCATTGTCTTGGCCTCAGTAACTTGGACCTCTTGGCTTGCCTAGAACATCGCAACATCCCTGGTATGAAGCCTACGGCAATCCCTGCACACCAGTAGGCACAGAAGGCTAAGGCATGGCTTGCCACCATCATTACTGTAATGCCTTCCTGTGGAAATGCTCATCAGCTTCCCGGTCGCTGTGCTTCAAGCTGCTTCATGTACCCACCAGATGAGCTAGAGGACCAAGACAAAGAGCACAGGCTGTGACCCTGCTCAACTGAAGCAGTCCATGGCACCTATGAAAGAACTCATGGTGTGGCAAACTGTAGACAGGGTTTGCCACAGACCCCAGTGAAGAGTCTATGAAGTTTTCTTTACCAACAACAGTAGGTGTTCTGGAGCCAAGGTCCCACCATCTGAACAGGGATAAAATCCTGCTGCAGATTCCTCCTGAGATCACAGCCAAGAGACACTCATCTCTTTCTCTTCTGCCTGGCCCTTGTCAGGGTGTTTTGTCTCCAGGGACATTGTCCCTCTGTGAAGTTAGATCAAAATTGAGCAGATGGTCTTGTAGTGTCTGGGGCAGGGAAACGACATACATAAGCCCTGCATTAGGAAAATCGAGCTTAAAATAGATGGGCTCAAAGCCAAGGTACTCCTTTGCACACACTTCTTCCCCAGGGCAGAGGAGGAAAGTGGAGAGATGTGACAGGTGCCAGTCACTTTGCTTCATGTATTTCTGGAAGGAGATTAGATACTGCAATGAGAACAACAAAGTAAAAACTTGAATTAAATACTTAAGTCCTCTGCCTTCCTGAGAGATACACCAAGGGACCACCATAAGGAGAGATCTGAAATGAGAAAAGGCCACACACCTTCCCTTTTCTCAACATGGAAAACATGGGGTATTCCTGTACTGAAGACACAAGATCAGCAGTGAGTTGCTCTCCTAACATGGAAAGCTTTAGGAGAAAAAATGAATAAAAATGTGAAGACAAAGAAGTGCCAGACTATTGGCTGAAAAATGGATCAGAGTATGTTGTTTAAAGGAGACAACTGAACTGAGGATCCCAAGAAAAAAATTTTAAATACAAGTAAAATGGAGAAAGAAAGAGTGTTTGAAAGATAGCTGTAAACCGGATAGTGTATCACTGGGAGAAGCTGGGGAGAGGAGCTGTGGACCCCATCCCTACCCAGCAGCCAATGGAGCTCCTGCCCACACGATGGTATGTATTATGGTGTCCCAAAGCAAACATGGAAATGTCAGGAAAATGCTTTTCTTTTTTGGTTGAAGAGAGTTTTGGTAGATCTGCTGACTTCTCACACATTTTTCTACAGGGAAGTGAAAAGTAATACAAATCCCACCAGAAACTTTCGTGCCAGAGTTGAATTCGCACCACACAAAAGCTTATGCCATGTGGCAGCTTAACTTGAGCTTGCTGTATTTTTGTGGTGAAGTGAGACTTGACATGGTCAGTGCTGCAGGAACTGAGTTGCACGGAGTCCCTCTGAGTCTGGCAGCTTTATTTTTTACTTTATGCTGCAAAACGCAAAGAGAATTTGCTTTGCCTTCTGATGTTTATCTCAATTTTACATGTGTTCACAACTCACAGGAGAAAATGACAAATTGAGAAAATATTTGTTTTCACAAAAGCCAAGAGACTAATGCAGCAGACAGCCAGACAAATACACTGTAAGTGCCAAAGTCTGAGCTTTTCCATACACCATGCCACGTACATGTCCAGTTTTACCTGCCTAAAGGGCAATGGGAAATTCAGTCCATATGCTGCCGCAATCACCGAGTTTCCCTGCACAAGAATTACTTGTTGCATCCCACTGCGGGTTTTTGGAACACCACCCAAAAGGGAGGCTGAAATCATCAGCCACATTTCATTTAGCCATGCCAACTGAATCTAAACAAATTGAAAAATGACCTGCCTGTAACACTTTGAGGCATATAGCAGAAAATAACTCTGAAATAGCTGCTTATGTTCACTGGAAAAAGATTTATTTCTGATCTGAGTTGAGTAGCAGAGGTAAATAGAACCACCTGTAAACCATTACCTGCCATGCCCCATTGCCCCCATGTGAAAAAACAAGAACAGGCATTGCTTGGAGTGGAGTTGGTCTAGTAAATGATGAGGAAAATGAAATGTTTTCTCTCAGAAAGCAGCAAATGAAGAGGAGCTGCTGCATCTGAAATGATGTTTACCTGGAAGGTTCCAGCTTCTGACAAAAGGCCCATTAGTCTAGCATTTGCTTTCTCTCTTGTGGTGCAACATGAGCCGCTTTTCCCTTTACTTCATACTTCAAGAGGGATTTTGGTGGTGTAACAAACTGACCTATTGTACAGAGGATTTAAAGGACTCTGCACTGATGTAGAGCCAGAATGGAGAAGAGCTCTGTATAGTAGTGTGACTAATTGTCTTTTTACTTAATTATTATCTATATATTTAAGGTTGGAGGGTTTTTTGTTTGTTTTATATTTAATAATTGATTTTGATGCCATGATACATATTTCACTTAAATCCCCAACAAAGCAGACCTTACAAATGTTTGCTTGTAATAGCAAGTTATTTAGGTCTGTGGTTTTGCTACCAGCATTATTTCCAATCGTGGACAATGCCAAGGTTCCCTGGTCCATGGCATCCTAGCTCTCCTAGACAAACACAGCCCAGTGCATCTTGCCTGGAGCATTTCTCTAGTTCCACCGTGACTTTGGCCCAGTTTCCTAAGGAAATAAAACCATCTGAGCATGACCTCTATCCTTCTCTCTCCCCTCTTCTCTCAGCTCCTGAGCCCATTGGTTGGTTTAGCCCCCATGAGACAGAGGGCTGGAAGCTTCAAAGATCAATTTTCCCTATGGGTTCTGTGAAAACTGGTGGGAAGCTGTTTACAGAGCCTTTAAAAAAACCTCACATTTTAGTGTTTCCACCAAGGAAAGAGCTCGGAAAACTTTGATATTTCCCATTGCTTATCAGTCCCTAGATAACCAAGCAGTAAGTGCAAGGCCCCAGCTTTATTTTGGTCTAACCACAGCCTGTGCTGTGTACTGCCAAGTGGGAATGCCATAGAGCACAAGAGAGGAAGAGTACAAGTACAGAGCCCTGCCCTGGCAGCCTGTAAGCATATGGAAAAGAATAAACCCTGAGGGGAGAGGTCAGAAGCACCCAGTGCCTGGGAGCTCTGTGGTTCTCTGTGAGGGCATGGTCAGCACATGGTTCCACAGAAAGCTCCTGCTGAGGGATTGCCAGGAGCTGGCTATGAAAGACAAGGTGCTGTTGTTGGCATATCACCGTACCTTGGTGCTCCATCAGTAGCTCTGCATTACTCAACAGCTCTCCTGCTCCCTGCCAGGCCGCTCGAGTCCATTAGCAGAGTGACTGGCACTTGCTGCCACATGCCTTTCCATTCCTTCTGGCTTATATATAAGCTCTTTTGACCTCCACACTGGTGTGACACATAAACAACTTATATAAAAACTCCCCAAGTGCATTTTTTGCAGATCACAGGTCCCCTATATTTAATAATCCAATATTTGAAGAGAGTGGTTGGGTTCAACATGGGGTCAGTTCTTCTTTGAGGGGATTACATTTTATGATGGCATGGTACCTATGCCCTTCTGCTGCCTCCCTAAACAAGAATTCACATATTTCTTGTTTGAATGCTTTATTTTTGTTATGAGATGTAGGAAAAAAGCAAGAACCAAGGTGGTCTCAGCACATGGGAACTGAGTACGTGACACTTCTGTTGTGCTGTGCCACCAGATCATAGAAGAGAATTTCAGGCACTCCAGTTCGGTGACTCTGTTAACTGCTAATTCCACTGCCAGCTTTGAAATCGGGTTCTTTAATGTGGTATACAGTGAAATAGCCTTTGTACTATGTGCATTATTTGAAATACCATAAGATATTTTGAGATGTTTTCCACAATAAACTTACATTTAGGCGGTAAAGCAAAGCCCAGTCTGAGTATGCTGAAGACTACGCTGATCTTGTCCCTTTTCAGTGCTGTTCAGACTGTGTGACTGAGCACAGAAAAAATAAAAATGGAGAAGGGTTCCAGAGTGGGGTTGGGAAACGTTGATGCTTTTAGTGGTTCAGATGGGCCCTCAGACTCCCTAATGCTGCCTCTGAGCTCTCAAGGCTACTGGACCACAGCCCAACAGAACCATCAAAACAAGGCTCTTTATCAAGATGTGTTTATTTACTCAGGTATCTCTACGAAACATTGGAACACACAGCGTGTACATAATTCATTCCCAGGTGCATTTGGGACTTCTGGTCCTGTCAAACCAATGAAGAACACATGGACTAAACCACCTCCCTGTCTGCTCGTGCAGGAGCAGATTTGATCCCTGGCACTGGCAAGCTGGTATGTGAATTTGACAGATTTTTATCCATGAGAATAAATTATTCCTAGTCATTTCTCACCAGTTTTCCCCCAAACCAAAGGTGTTTTAATTATTTGAGTGTCAAGTAATCAAATGCTGTACCTCAGACACAGCTATTCCAGGAGATAATTAGAAGCACAGACGAGCAAACAATATGCCAGAGAAACCATGATCACAGTGTGATCCAAAGGATAACTTTAGTAAGGCAAGTGTTTCTTTGCGGGATGACTCATGGAAGGAAGCAGGGGCTGGAGCTGCTGAAAAAAGAGCCTGCTCCTTGGGAACCTGTGCGAAGGTCAAGGATCAACTGTGTAAAACCAACTTTTTGTTTGACGTTAATAATCTTTAGGAAATGGATGGAGCGAGAGCAAATGTCAGCTCCAGTAATGACTATGTAACTCTGGGACTGTATAGAAAAGTGATAGCCCAGCTCGCACATTGCTGGTGGAAATAATGGGGAGAGGTGAACTGAGGATTCAAGACTTGCTTTAATGTTTCCTTCTGGGTTTCTCTATGAATTCTGATTTATCAAAGGGACAGGCAGCAATCTTCAGTATTTAACTCTCTGAACATATGGCATATATATAGTATATATGCATTTTTGAACATTGCGCTTTTTCTGTGCAACTTCTTCCCAAAGCTGTATAAAAAACATTGTGGAGGCCTGTGCCCCAGGTCAGAGAGGCAGATCCCTTGTCCCTTTGCCATTCCCTTGGATCTTCCCTGTTGGCTCTTGTATCCTAACCCTGCCTATGTATTGCCCCTATGCCTCCAGACCATTGGCCTCCTTATGCTCTCTCCGCCCCCACCAATCCCGTATAAAATCCTAGACTTTGCCTTGTTCTCTCTCTTCTCCTCATCCCCTCACAAGCATGGTTGGAATAAACTTCTTTCGTGGACCCTTCTCGCCTCGCTGCTGTCGACCATGTTATCAGCTATCCGGTGTGTGCTTGTAGTGTGTTATATGTGGCAACTTTGCCGAGCGGCTTCCGCTGCTGAGACGGTCCTGGAAGGTTGCAGCACTCACTTCACCGGCTGCAACAAAACATGATCTCATTGAATGATACTGTCATATTAAATTTTAAAAAGTATAAATATCTAATAGTTTTTGTTAAGATCCAACTGGCATGTTATAACATTTAATTAAAAACATAAATACGTTATAATAATATGCATATTATATAAGAATATGTGTTCAATTGCTAAATTTTACACACACCACTCAGACTCACCTCACACATATTTTTGCAGTGGTTATTTTCAGAGTATCTTCTTCCAATAACAGATTGTCCAAGCCTCATTCCTTCTGTCTCTTGCCAAAATAGCAGCAAGTTTAATTTTGTTTCTGTCCCAAATTGTGGCACAGCTGGCAGTATGCAAACCCAACAGACTGCTCTACATTTTTGACTGTGCCCCTTCCTTCCAGAAGAGGGGTGCCAGCTCTGTAAATTCAGAGGCCAGATCACATTCTGGCAGAAGGTCAGAGTGTTAGGGGAGGGGAAGGTAATATGTCATTCTGCAGTCTGTTATTTTGAATTTGGTGGCATTTATTTTTAAATGGAGTCTTGTCGGTTTTTCAAGCTATGATCCACCTCTGCTTTTCATTGATGATGGGAATATTGGTTCCCCAGCCAGCCTGCTCCAGTGGTTTGCTGTCCTGTGTTGGAAACATTTCCTGATACCAACCTCTAACGCCACATCCTCTGGCAGGTCCGTGACCATTTGTTCCCCTCATAGAGAACATGAAAGTCGCAACTGGGAAGTCTCCAAACTGAAAACAACTGGTGGCTCAAGTGTTTGGGGCAAGTATTTTTCATCTATTTGCTCTGTTTCCTTACTTCCCCAGACATTCACTTTGGTGCTGCCAGAGATATGATCCTGACAGGCAAAATTTTAGTCTGAAGCAGTTCAGATATTTTTAGGACACAAAATCCGGTTTATTGCATTCTTCTTCACAACAGCTTTTTCTGTCCTTGAGGAGTGTTACTAATTCTCCTCTCCTCCTGGCTATACAATTCCAATTTTTTCAATTTTCCTTCAAAGGACAGAACCTCAGGCTTCTCATCTTCATCCTCTTAACTCCCTCTTGCCTGCACCATGTCTTCCTGGGGACACATTACTCACAGCTGAACACAGGGCTGCAGCAGGGCCACCACCAGCAGCAGGAACCACAGAAGGGTTAATCCTTATGTCTTGCAGGACAAATTGTCTGTTCACCCTCAGGGTGGGTGCCCTTCTCCACAGTGGGTCAGCACCACTGACTCATCTGCTTTCTGATGCACCCAGGACCCTCCTCTGCAGAGCTGTTAGCCACACACTTGTTCTCATCCCATAGCTGTGCAGCTGGCTGCTCCCAGCTCAGTGAAGGGAAACGTGTCTGTATCAGGATGTCCATGGAGGATGTCCATGGATGCCACTGGTACGAATCTGCCTGAACTCTCTACCACCTGCACAGGGGGACTTGGCCACAGGAAGGATGCTTAGGGAGGGGATGCAGAAGAATAAAGTCAGTGTGTTCCTCAAATTAAAAATTTGTTTGCAGATCTCCCAGCATGCAATAAAGGCTTTGTTTATAGTTTTGGAATTTGTTAATTCTTTGGTTTTTACGCTTTGTTTTTCTGCATTTTTAATTTGACCCCACCTTTTAAATCCAGTTTCTCTCACACTGGTTGTGAATGCTGCAAATCAAGCTCTGAATTAATATATCTCCTGGATTCAAATACAGAAGCCATAATACTGACTTCTAAGACAAGAACCAAAAAAACAAAAAAAAAAAAAAAAGAAATGGGAAAATCAACTTTCACTTCAGTTGGAATATTTTTAAATGAGGGGGAAGAAAATGCACCTCCTTTCTATCAACAAGTGTAAAACTGAGCTCCTACTCTTTGTCAGTGCTCAAGGATATAGAAGCAAAGGGTTCTTGTGACCCTGTGGAGGAGACATTTTTGTACTAGTAGCAAGGCATTTAATAAAAATGACAAGCTTGGATGTTGGGAGGAAAGGAATCTCAAAATGCTCAAACATTTGTGGTTGAATCAATCTCGGAAAGACTGGAACAGTGGTCCTGTGTCCAGCTTGCACTGTGTGCATTATTTGAGTTGCCTGGGTCTGTTTAGGCTGACCAATGTTGAGTATTTTTTGCGCTGTCTGCTGCACAACATCGTCTCTCTATATCCTTACAACACGATCTGCTTGACTCTTGCCAAAAAGATTAGTGGAGGGACAGAACTGAATACAACAAGATAGATCAAATAGATTGTGAGCTGCTGGGGTGGAAGTGATTTTCCAAAGGACATCTTACAGCTGTGCTATTTTCATTGAATTTAATTGATTTTTAAATTTAATTACATGGTTTCTGTTTTCCCTTAAAATCTGCCTGCTTCTCTTCTTGCAAGTTTTATAATTTTTGCAATAACTATTGGACTATGAAGTGCAGAACTGCTTTCTTTGGCTGCCTTATTCTAAGGTAAGTGGAACCCTATAAATTTCAGGGATGAACATGACTCTGCCTAAGACATTATTGTCCCAGACTAAAGAAGTTGGTCTCCTAGAAGATGAGACTGTGAAGATGACAGTCTTGTGTTCCAAACACGTAGGACAGTGCCAGACTGGGTTTCAGTCATTTGAATTTTGGAACTGTGAGATAAAAGACTTCGCCTTAGTAGAAGGCAAAAGCCTAAAAACTAGTGCAAGGAGGAGGGGGATATGTGAATTTAACAAGTGAATGGAGAGAAACTTGTCCATCAAATGGTTCATATCCAACTGGCAGTGGGGCCAGAGGAATAACAGTTTAATCTGTTGACTTGATGGAAAACTGTATATGATGTAATAGATTATTTAATTACTGTAATTTTTTGGCAACAATTTTAGAGAGTTTCAAAGATGTTTACAGTGGTGCTGTTTGGTTTCTACTATGTATTCTGTAGACGTTGAAGCAAACATCTTTACAACTCTTTTCCCTTGCTATATAATCTCTGAATTGTATTACTTCCATCATGATTCTTGAAATAAACATGTCACAAAAAGAAATTTAAATTTTAACCCTCTTTCTTGTTCCTACACTTCTGAGAGGTTCTAAGATTTGAAGATAATTTTAAATGTTCTTCAAAAAAGCAGAGCTCTTATTATCTCTACCTATTGCTAGATGCCATGGGAAATCCTTAGAAATAAAATGAAATGTAACACGTAAAACCCAGTGAGCCACCATCTAATCAAATAAGTAGATTCATTATGACAGAACACCATTAAAATGCAGGCAGAAAACTTCTCCGTACTCTCATTCTGCATTTCTTTTTGTTACTTTAAGTCTTCACTTACGGAGTAATGGAAGCACGCTGGATAATGAATACAGTTAATACAGTCTCAAGGAGATTTCCTTCCAAAATTTCTTTCTCTTGAGCTGAGCTGAAGGTCAAATAACTTCAGTATAGTAGAAAGCACCAAGATGGTCATTTTTAGACTCTTTTATTGAGTACAATTTAATGGTGACAAGGAATAATAATGGATAAAGAGATGAGATATTTTAAAGCTTTAGTTTGCTTACAGCAAAGGAAGAGAATAATGCATTTCAGTTACTTGGGCAAATGACAATAAAATAATCACTTTGCTAGTTTTAGGTGGTGCAGTGAATAGCTCAAATCAGAAGTATAGACAACTGCTTTTCCCTTAATGGGTTTATCCCACTGATGAATGAAGACAAGTCAAATGATGTAGTTATTTCTCCATTAACTGGGTAATTACGGCTTATTACTGAATATAACCCGTGCAGATTTCCATATATCTAGACCCTGGTGTGGAACACTGCCCTGGGCTGAGCACCTTGCTCCCCTGTACTGTACCAGGGGAATGATTCTGTAGAGTATGAGTGCAAATCAGCAATAACACTGCCCAAGGAGACCTGCAGTGGCAATGCACATGCAGAAAAAAGAGGCGCCTTTCTATTTTTTAATGTATGTACTCATAAACCTCATGTTATGTGTGCATATAACAATTATAACTAATGACTATAACTAGCAGCTAGAACTACGGGATGAAGGCTAAAGAAGATTACTTTGTTCACAGAATCACAGAAGGGGTAAGACTGGAAGGGACTGCAGTGGGTCATCTGGTCCAACCTCCCAGCTCAAGCAGGGTCATCCTAGACCCCATTGCACAGGATTGTGTCCAGACAGCTCTTGAGTATCTCCAGTGAGGGAGACTTCACAGCCTCTCTAAGCTACCTGTTGCAGTGCATGGTCACTGCACAGTAGAATTCTTCCTCATATTCAGTTGCAATTTCCTGTGCAACAGTTTGTGCCTGTAGCCTCTTGTTACTTGACAGCACCAAGAGCCTGGCTTCATCCTCTTGGCACCTTCCCTTCAGATTCCCTTATATACTTTGGTTATTCCTCCTTTGTTGTTTTCCTATGTGCCTTCAGCTGGAGAGAGAGATGTTCTGCTGGAAGTGTGAACAAGTGTGGCCAAGGAAGGATTCATAAACCAGGACACATGGGCTTGGTCTTGCTAAGTTCATGAAAGGAGGGAGCAGGAGGAGGCCTGTTGCTGGCACTGGAGCTGTTGAACCACTGAGGGAGAACTCTGAGGAATGGACAGGAGGCATGGAAGGAGGCTTAATTTGCAGCCAGGATGAGCAGTATTTCTAATCTGAAGGGAGATAATTCAACCTGAATGGATGTGAAGCTGTTTCTGTATCTCCAAATCTTACTGCAATGCCAGGGAGCCTTCTATATGGTCAAGTATCAAGGGGGTACCATGTGGCACCACCCACCTGGACATCATTATATATAGAAAATGTCATCTTCAGGGTTTGTACAAACGTATGAAGTTTTTCATTTCTTTTTCACATATTTACTAAAGCAAGTAATATCTTATATTTTTCTCTCAAATTGTGCTGTACTTTGTACCTGATTTGCCCTCATATCCATATGTTCACATTCCACCCTTATCATATAAGCACTGTGCAAGCCTTGGAAAGCTTTTCTCCATTACTCACTCCTTCAGCAGATGTTCATGTTTACCACCCTGTTGACCTTGTTAGCATGTTTACCACTGTGTAAACAGTTTGTACTCTGCTCAGACTGTGAAGTCTATTTTGGCCAATATTTGAGCAAAGGCTTAGAGGGAATATGTGCCTACTAATCAGTATATCAGAGAAATCTGCACATTAAAACAGATGAGAAATAGAAAGCATCATAAAGACAATGAGATTAAACAGCGAGCTTTTCAGCAATCTCATATAGATGGCATACTGAAAGTATACAGAGCTAGACACCAGGTCACACGTCTAGGGAACTGCATACAAGAATAGCACAAGCATATAAGGAGAAAATCAGAAAGTCCATGCATAAAATGTCATACATCTAGCAAAGGACATGAAAAGTAACAAGAAAATACTCTAAATTTAGGTTAATAGTGAGAGGATTATGAAAGGAAGAGTTGGTCTTCTACTCAGATGGAGAAAAATCTATTTATAAATGGTATTGAGAAGACTGAAGCATTTTGTTTCTTTTTCGCCTTAGCATTCCCTGGAAGGCCAGTGAAAAAGGGTATGAATTCAGGTTGAATGAGAAGATCAGATGAGAGCACAAATTGGTAAATGGATTTTTTCCCAAAAAATGTCTCTGGAGCTAATGAAATTGTACAGGTAATTTTGAAAACCTGATAAAATACATCTGAGAGCAAGTAGAGGCTTACCACTGAAAACTGGAGGATGAGTACAGTTTATCTTTATGATGGGGAATAGGGTGAATTCAGGAATTGCACTCTTGCCAGTTTATCTTCTCCTAAGAAGGGGAGAAATAATCCAACCATCCGTAAACACCCAGAAGATAATGAAGGATAAGTAGCAGCTATCAGGGATTTGTCAGGAGCATAACATCTTTAACAAAGGTCATTTCCATTTACACCAGCATGACAGGCCTTGTGGGCCACAGGAAGGAGGTCAAGCACCACGTTTCAGAAAGGCTGCGACATGGAGCTCCTGTTTCTGCACTTTGATCAGCAGGCTGCAGGACTGTGATCCACACTCCATGGCCAACATGGACACACCAGCCATGGTTTCCATGGGCACCTCTCCTGGGCCCTGTATAACCCAATATTTTTGTCAATGACTTGGATGATAAACTAAGAACTACATTCAGTGATAAACTAAGAAGTACATTTATTCAATTTTTAAATAGCAGAAAACTAGGAAGGGTCATGAGTGTACTGGGGGGTTGGGGTGAGGTGTGAGAATGCTCCTGACTGAGCAAACCATCCTGCCAAAATTAGATGTGTTTTCTGAAATGCGCTGTAGTTGACTGGGGTGGCCTTTCTGAAAGGCCAAGTGCCAGCTGTACTGAAGGCAAAGGTCTCCTTGCTGGGTCCATCCAAACTGCTTGAGGCCTCAGCACGGGGCTCATGGACGAGGTGTTCTCAGCACCTTGCCTTCCCCACTCCTGCCTGGGGGGGATCTATACTGCCAGCCTGGCTGACCTGGGGGCAGGGAGGTTCACCTCCTACAACACAGTCAGCATGGAACAAGGAATGAGCAAGGCCAAGACCAAACATGATCTGCATAATCTACTGCTCAAAGGTCACTTTTCTGCACAGGAGATCCTGTGGATGGGGTACATCCAGGCAGTCCCAGAAAGGACTATTAGCCTCTTATGTTCCCCAGCGAGCCCACTGCCATGGGGACAGCCTCAACATTGGATCTCAGAGCCTAAAAATCATCTTAACATGCACATTTAAATATCTCTAATAATGAGTTTTAGTTGGGCTTGGAGTGGCATGTGATATCTATGTTTTACAAGGACATTTAGTGTTGTGTCCTCTGCTGAGAGACAGCTTTGTGTGTGGACAAGCAAGTGCCCAGGCCCATGGAGGGAGGGTGCACTCCCAGACCTGGTAGGCTGCTGCAAAGCTGCAGCTGTCCGGAGCTACAGGGAAGAAAACTGGGCTCTGTTCAACCTGCCAGGCTGCTTCCTGCTCTCACAAGTCCTTAGAAACATGAAACCAGTCAAAAATTTGCAACCTGCCTTAGAATAAACTTTCTAAATGTGATTCAAACTTTGAAAGATTTCAATCTGGAGTTGTCTTGAAGTTAATTTTTTTTTAATGTTAATTTTCTACTATTGACCTAAAAAATCAGTCATTTAGACAACCCAGCTCTGTGCAGAAAGGATAAAGCTTATCACAGAACCAAACGCAACTTTTCAGGACCTGTTGGAAAGAGGAAAAGACATACTGATCACACTGCTTGCCATTATAGATTCAGAGCACATTTCTTTGACCTGTCCTCCTCTCAAGATAAGCATAGCGCATATGCAAATAACTGTAATAAATGCCATCCACAGGCAAATGGAAAATAAGCAACTCAACCAACTAAACCAACAACTTAAACGGAAACATCCCTCTCTTCCTGGGAAAAGATAAAAAAACAAATGCCTGACAGCATGTTGGGCACCTCACCTTGCTCTGTGAAGGGTACATCACAGTTAAAGCATGGAGTAGTAATGACACTTTTGTTGTCCCCCATTAGCAGTGGTTGTCCCTGAGGTGGCATCTCAGAGTACGCACTGGTCACGAAACACAACAGTGCCAACACTGCCACATCCCCTTTGGGGTCATGGATAAGAACAGCTCGTCTCTGCTTTGCTGTGAACCAAGAGAGCCCAACACCATGAAGCCAGGAAGAGGCTGCAGCATCACTGCTGGACATGGGCTAAGGGTGGATATAGACCATGTCCAGAAGACATTCTCCAATTGCTCATCACTATTTCTGTCCAAAATAAAATTTATTCTCTTCTTCCTTCTATCGATAAGCCATAGTTTTGTTAAAGGTAATTTTGAGCACTTGGTTAAAAATCCATGCCTGTACTTAATCTGTGTTGGGGAGTGGCTACTAGTGATAGCCACCCTTACTGGAAACACTACCCAGTAACGAGCACTGCCAGGGCTACAGGCACCAAGGGCCTCTTGTACATCATCCTGTAAAAAACCAGATTTTCCTTTAAGCAAGAGGCTTTCTAAAATCTCAGAGTTATATAAATATTTGTAATCTCCCCATCTTTTTCATCCCAAACCCCCAAGGTTGGAATTTGATACCAAAGAACCGATGCCTGTTCCTGCTGTTCCCAAAAATAAATCTGTGTGCTAAATATATCCCACAAGCTGAAGGAAACTTGTCAAGGTGCATTTAAAATGTAAGTCTAATATTGAACAACTAAGGGAGTGGTCTGCAGTATCTGACCCGAGACTAAACACCGTACTAAACACTTAATCAAGATATGTTAAAACAGGAATGTATAGTTTACTATCAGCTTTTACTGAGTCAAGAGAGACTATTGCTTATGGGTGTTTCTGCATGGGGGATTCCAGTTTTGTCGGAAATTTGCGTCTCACCATCTGAGCTCTTGAAAATTTTTTTTCTTCCAGTCATTTTAAATTGTAATTACAAAAATGAAAATGCTAACAGATTTCGAAGCACTTCAGGACATTTTGCCAACTAGAAACATGTTGACTTTTTAAACAAATGGCTTGCTTTCCCTGTAATTAATTTTAAAACATTCATTTTTGCACTGACAGACATCAAGCAGCTATTCTGCAGCTGTCTCAGGATTTCTGAGCTTGACCTAAATAAATAATACAATGTTTTCTTAATTTGAAGAGTAACATATGCTTTTCTTCTTCCCCACTGAAGTGGATCCATTTATGTTTCCTGCAGCCAATGTGTTTGCTAGGGCAGCATATGCCTTTTGCACAATGTGATTACCTTTATGTGGGCAAGTAGGCCACACCACTAACAATTAAATATTTTCAGAACCTTACATTTAACATGAAAAAAATTATTGTCTGTTCCCTTTTCCCTTATGTGGTGGGGAATGTAAACTGTGAACTTAGAGTCCATGTTTCTCTTTGGACATGGAGGTGCTGCCATTAGCAACTGATGGCTTTCACTCAGCACATGCACATCCTTGTGGGCAGCGCCAGGAGAGACAGCTGAGAGACCAACCCAGGCATGTCCTCAGGAGCAGAGGATCACTGAGAGGCACTGCCAGCTTCTGGGCTGCTTTTGGTGGATCCCCTCAGTGACCCCTTTTTCTCAGCAGGTGTACCTGCTTTGGGTCATGTCCACATTAAGCATCTGCCAGCAGCCTCCTTGGTGCAGACCAAGGAACACAGACCACTGGTGATGTCAGCAAGTGCTGGTGACTGTGTGGATGCTGAGTGTCCTGAATTCACTCGGTTTGTGGATTCATCAGGTTTGCCAGTCTCCAGAGCCCAGCAAGTCCTTGGGAACACTCCACAGACTTACCCTCCTTTGTCCAGTCTTTAGACTCGTTTTTTCTAGTTCCAATTTCTACAAGAATGTTCACAGGTACTTACAGAGGCCATTCATCCAAACTCACACAAAGCTGACCCTTATACAATCTAGTGCCTTTTGTCTATTCTGCTTGGAAGGCCAAGGAGGAGACAGGTCCAAGCCTGCGGTAGACACCCAGGAGTTAAAGTGACAGGGTGCAATGTGTTGTATTTACCACTCCTGCTGTCATTTCTTGGTGCTGCACCTCCTCCTTAGCACAACCCCTGCCATTAGTAAGCCCTATGTTAGTTATGTGGCAGACTCATTGGTCTGAAGATGCAGTGTGGGATGCATCACAGTCTGCAAGTGTCCTGTTGCAGAAAGGTGTTTAATAACATGGCAAAACAGCCTGCTCTTGAGAGGTTCCCACACAAGGCTCCCCCTCAGGCTCAACAAACAGCAGCTCAGTATGCAAAATGCATGGGATTTGCCTTAGACACTGGGGCTGAGTTGGAGGTTTTCCAACAGGACACACTTGCTGCCATAATAGGCAGTTAAACATCAGTTTATTGGCCAGACAGGTGTGAAATACTTTGAAGACCCCTCAGTGTTGGATTTTTTAGGTTTCTGCTCCCAAAGGGTTTGCTTTGCTCCCTGGAATATTGGAGGATGTTGTCATAGAGACTTTTGAAGAAGTTTTAAAGTGCAGAGTTCCGAAAACAACACCATACACGAGTCCATCCCTCCTTGTGGTGGCAAAGATATGGGATATGGGGAGGAGGAGCACAGTAACCCACACCAGCATTTAATTACATGAAACTGTATTCAGCTAGCTTCTCCATTTCCCTTGCAGGAAAAAGGTTTTGAGACCCAAGGAAGATGTTACTGATTGGTGAAATGCAAGATCAGCTTTCATTCTTGTCCCCAGTCACCTGTACTGGGAACATTGTGTCTGTCAGAGCAGTGGCCTGGATCATACTGTGCTGCCTGGTGCCATCTCTGGAAACACCCACTTAAGGTATGTGGAGAAACAGCTATAATTTTGTTGAGAATATATTCTATTTTTCTTTCAAGTCAGGATCAAACCCTCCAGAGTTTATTGGTCTTCTAGTGAGAAATTTTCTTTGAAAATACTGCTAGGGAAGACTCTGGATTTATTGTAAGCAAAATATTAATCAGCAACAAATATGGAATAATTAGTTTGCTGAACAAATCCTATATGTCTTTACAGATAATAAAATTGCTGGTAAAATGAGAACCACATAAAAATGTACAAATGACTTAATGGAAAAGAATGAGCACTTTAATAAAGCAGAGGTTTACTGCATTGAGGAAGTATTTCTATTATTAAACATTAGTAAAGATGGGCTGTATTACTTGGCTTAATTCTTCTTCAGTCATCTAGCAGATTACAATATAGTGCTCTGACCAGCTAACCTTGAGCATATATCCAGTATTTTGCAGGGTGCAATTATTCTGTGCCTTCAAGTACCTCCTAGGGTTGGCAGTAGCACAACCCCTCCAGGAAGGCTGGGTAGGAGCAGGCAGTCACTGCTGCTAGCACTTGCCAGCAATTAAGGACTGGCCAATGCAAACCAGTGGGTTAGTACGTTTTTTCCTACTCTGTTACTACTGCTTTTCTCACTGACCTGCAACACAACACCCTGGGCTTCTCCCTTGGCTCTCTCTGTGACTCTTCTCTGCTCTCCTCAGGAACTGGGACCCACAGAGATGCTTGTATATAGTGCCCAGTCGAAAGTGTGTCCCATGGGATACTGAAGGCTTGTGGTACCTGTGAAAACCTGAAGCCAAACTGAAGGTTAGTAGGCAGAAGATAATGCTGGCCTTCCCTCTGCCTTCCTGCAGCATCAAAAAACTTACTGTCCTTCTTCCCATCCCTGCAGCTCCTACAGTGGGTAAATTCCACATGATGCTGAGAAATCTTGACCACTAATAGTAATGGTGAGGATAATAGCAATCAGTATGTTAATAACATGCTAGAGAGTAATAGGAGGTAGATTCAGGACCTGAGCCAGAAAAGGACCATCATGTCTTAGCTGTTAGATACCTTTCCCTTTAGGTTATGCACCAGTGTTCTCAATATTAAAAAATCCTATTACAAGAAAAAAACCCGTAAGTATTCTAGGCCTTCAAAAGTCTGAATATAAATCTTCAGTGTGTCTGCAATAACACCAGACCCCAAACAGTTGTACCAGGTAAAGCAATTTGCAATGTATGAGAACAGCCACCAGCACATAAGCTGTGATTCCAGCATCAGATAAATATTTTCTCATGCTCATTATACCCATCAAGCTTGCAAGAAAGTTAGCCATGAGGAAAAATAAGCTGATGCTGTTGTTTTTTACAAACTAGGAACAGGAGGAGCTGAAGGCAAGAGAGCAAAAGGACTGAGGAATCAGATCTAAACTGTTTTTGCATGCCAGGTGAGCAGGGTAGGTGTCAGGACCAGGAGCCTGACCTCTCCACCTGCTCCTCGTTTGTGTGTTTCCCCAAGGATGTGCACACAGTCCTGCTAGCCACCTATACCTCACTGATCTCCTGTGGTAGGAGAGATTCTGTGACCATCACAGGCTGTCATTTAAATGGGTTAAAAATCGGCAGATGACCATGGGATTTGCAGGACAAAGAGGCATTTTGGCAGCACTGGGAGTGCTGCCCAGGGAGCAGCTGACTGCTGTGAGGTGGGGAAGGCAGCATCATCACCTGAATGTCATCTTTCACATCTAAAGTCGTTCAGTACTTCCCTCAAACCAGCATGCTCTGGGTTTGAAGGATGGATCAGGGAGTGTAATTTTTGATTAAAAAGCTAACTATTTTTGAAAAACCTCTCCTGTAAAGAGTGAATGCAGCCAGTGGTCTCAGTGGGAGCCAGGAAATATTGACAGACATAGCTCTAGCAATGAGTATGGAAAGATTCAAACAGCAAATCCCTTCCTGGGAAGCTCTTGTATCCCATTTTGTGCTTTAGCAACAGTTAGGCATGTCTGATTCATGATCTGACTTTAAATCCAGTGATGGCTTAGAGGCTACATAGATTTCTTTGTTACTGGTGGCTGCTGTCACAGGAGACGTAGATGTGACATTGTTCATTACTCTGTACAATGGCTGATGCTGTGATGCTGCATCTCATTTGTGGAATTTGGGAATGGAGTGCCTTAATCATGGTTTATTTGAGCTTTGTGGAGCTTTGAAGAGCTGCTGTGGATGTTCTTCTTCCATTTTCTCACTTCCACCAAGTTGGAGCATTCAGATTTGTGTCTCATTACCTGCTCTGTTTAATGAATTTCAGTTGCCACAGATAGGAGTGCTTTGGAGGGAAATTGCAGGATGTTGTGGGTACTCGAGTTTCCTTTCTTTTCTGTTGCTCATGCTCCTCAATTTCCCTGTTCTCGCACTGTTCTCTGGACAGGGTGGAGATGACAGTGCTAAGAAAAGGGGATCTGTAATAATGGAGAAGGTTGGGGATTGCAGCAGTTTTGTCTTTTGTCTTGCTGTCTTAAATGCTACCACAATATACTAGCATGGATTTAAATGCATTTTATCCCTTGTACGTGTACCTATACCTAGATTTAAGAAACAATGTAGGAATGAAATACTGAAGTGCATGCATAAGGAGTTTCCCTGTAGAACAGAAATCTAGAAAATTTATACATGTTTTAAATTAAATTTGGACATTTGGTCCACCCCTGCTTTCATTTCCCAAGATAAGCATTACGCAATACAACTGAGCTTTTGCTGGAATCCAGTTTTTAATCATCATTGACACGATAATTTTCCCAATTTTAGGATCATGCACAGTATGCCTCTCTTCACGGCAGCCTCCTCTCCAAGCCTTTACTGCTGTGTCTCAGTTGGGAGGAGGCACTGCTGCCGGTGAGTCAGTGCACAGCAGGCACTTCTCTGTCAGGGAGAGTGGCTCTCCCCCACTCACTTTTCCTGTTCTCAGTGAAATAAAATGTCTTTGGTGGCAGACTGAAATAATATGTTCTTATCCTAATGAAAAAACAGGTGTCTAAGTCCCTGGGTAGGAGTCCCTGAGGTGCCACCACTGCCTTCCCAGCCTTTGGAAAGCAGACAGGAGGGGAGCTCTGGGAAAAGCTGGTGATAGACTGGGAAAGCAGAGGCAGAAGGGAAGAGCCTTAGCCACAGAGGGGGGATGAGGAGCCAAGAGACAGACCTTGCCAAGGGTTCTGCATGAGCCACCTAAATGTGAACCAGGGCTGAGAAATCATAACAGATATTTTCTCCTGCATGTTGTGGTTTAACCCCAGCCAGTGAACAAGCACCAGGCAGCCACTCATTTATGCCTTCTAAATAAAGACTTTATCAATGTGCACCTTAGAGAGTGAAGGTATGAGTTGCTTACCATGGAAGGGTGAATGATGGAAATGACCATTTGGGAATCTAAAACCTCCAGAATATCAAGGTGTCTCCCCATGGATTATTAACCACAAGGAGTCTGCCCATAATTTAAAGGAATCCTGCAGGCCTCCAAGGTATGAGTATGCTCAGGGAAACAAATTAAAGCATCATGCCAGACCGCAGCCAAGTGCAGCAGGTGAAGAGGTGGTAAGAGCCTTGTAAGAAAGGGCATTGAGGAGTGAGTTCAGGGAGGTTCCCTTTCTGCTCACACTTTTGGGAAACTTTCAAGAATTACGGAGGAGAATTACTGAGAATTATGGAGGAGAATTACTGAGAGAACTGGCTTCAAAGAGTTTTGCAGCACTATCATTTTAGGTCAAGAAAAAACAGGAAACTAACATTGTCTGTTAAATCTTTAAGATGTCAGTAAATAAATGATGTGGTTTTCAGAACTGTGAAGCATCTCATTTCTTCTGCTGACTTCAGCTGGTGCCACTGGGTGCTCAGCACTTCTGGAAATAAAATCATTTGTTTGCCAAGCCTCGGAAGGAAAAGCTGAGCAGGCTGACTTGAAGTTCTTGTTCTTGCAAATATGAATATGAAGCAGGAAATAAAAATACTAACTGAATATGAATTGAGTAAGAATATGAAACTTGTATTAGTAGTGTTCCCTCAGGAAAATCATTATTTGGAAGAAGAGAAAAAGTGCACATAAAGACAAATTGGCAAACACCATAGGAAAGGAGGAAGGATGGAACTTGTTTGGCATTATTATTTGCTGTTTTGAATCTGGTCTGCCTCTGCCTTACTTTGCAGTATTTGTTGTAGTTCTGCATTGAACTAATTGCTTCCAGCCCTGGGGGCTGTCATGAAAATGTGGGCAGTGCTAATGCCTTGACTGTTAATTAACATGATGGCAAAGTGGTTGAGGAAGGGACTGAAATGTCAAGCAGTGGAAAAAAATGAATATGAAAAATGCTGGATTCTTGTGCAGTGAGAGGGGCAGGGGCAGGCTGGCACTGCTGACGGGGGAGAGGAGCTGCCCTATGGAGCTCTGCCTGTCCTGGCCCACTGCAGCCAAGTGGGAGCCCCCACCAGACTGCTCTGCACAGGGGGGGTTACAAAATGTTTCACACAAAATCGACATTTTCCACATGAATTTTAATTCTGTAATGTTTCACTGGTAAACAAAATCCCTTGGTCAGTTAACCTGAAATATTCTTGATTAGTTTCCCTTCCACTGCAGTGTCCCAGGAATCAGGAAAAGCTTGAAATGGGACATAAGAGAGGTAATCCAATGGTATGCTGGTGCCAAAAGGAAGCAAAAAGAGTATGAGACCCCAAAATATTATTTATCTAATATGATACCCACTGGAAAAGCCAAAGATTAGTGTCTATCGAAGTGAAAACCTTTTGTCCTGGCCAACATAAAATTAATTTCAGGAATGTTTGATGCATTGATTCTTCAGTTCTAATTTGAATGGAATGGAAAAAAGTATCAAAATTATGGGACCTGCTACAATACAAAAACACTAGGACAAGTTTTTGGGTAATTTTTTCAAAAGATTAGCATTTAATTTCTTTTACTGAGTAGTAGCTCACACATTTCAATTCAAACATTCTCATAGAAAAATGTTTATATAGACATTAATTTTAATAAGGTACTTCAAATTATTAATCTTCTACTACAGAGCACCACTCAGAATCCCTTTATTATATAGTTTCTCTAGCAAAGCATTTCATCATGCAGAAGGGAGAAGTGCCTTAATACACTGTTCTGATGAAAAGAGAAAAATAAGATTCAGAGGCTGAACAAGATGTCAAAACTATAGCAAAAGAAAAGGCACCAAAAATCTACTGAAGAAGAATCACAGACAATGCAGCTGAGATGATCTTTGATGAACTTATACATAGTTTCCTCATTAACGCATTGAAAAACCTTTGCAAAGGGAGGCTGATATCAGTGTTAGAGGCAAGGGAGGTAAAGTGGAGGATGATGAGTGACTCTCTTGGTCTCCCCCTGTGAGCCAAGAGCAGAGCCCAGGTTTGTCAGACACAGCTGAATGTACCTTTTACAAGACTGGATCCTTTTCTTCTGTGACATGACATGAACCCAGAGTGGCTTTTCTCTCTGGGTCCTGACACAAGACGTGAGTCAGAATAATGAAATACAATGAACCGTCACGTGGACCTCTCTAAATCAAGCTGTGCATTGTGTTAGCATTTCTGCAAACCTGTTTGGCACTGCACTGTGAAGCCTTGACATGTGCCTAAGAGATGTCACACAAGCCGTGGGATCCATGTTCCTTGTCCTGGAGCACTGTCTGCAGTGATGTATTGTGTGCTGCTGAGTTTAAATTCCAAAACACCAACACATCCCACCTCTTCCAGCCATTGTCAAGAGAAGAGAGATTTAATGAATTTGAGAACTGGATGCAATAAAACTGAATTTAGGGACAGGAGGGACCACTGTGATGTTAGTCGACGTAATTGTTAATTAACAAAATTTCGCTTAGTATCAGCAATGCATAAAAATACTCCTCTTGCTCTATAACTGATCACCATCAGGCCACTGATTTGCAGCTGGACCAAGGGACATCCCTGGGAGTAAGGCTGCTCAAAAATGCCATGCTAATCTGTTTCCAGCACCTAATGAACTTCCAGATTTTGAAACCTTAATTCTCTGTCTTTTTTAATCTGTGATTTCTTCTTACCAGCCTCCAGATGAATGCAAGCGTATGAAATACAATTTTATTTCTATTCTCTATAAGACAGAATAAGGTGCCAGCCCAGAATTATATCATGTGAAACTCTGCCATAATTTATAAAAAACTATAATTATGTGTATCTGCCTATTTTCTCTTTTGGTTATCTATGTAATATTATGCTTCTAGGCTAAAAGTGTTTTCCTGAAAGGTGCCAAAGTTTTTCCGGTATGTATATCAACAGATCAGCTCCTGACTCACACTTTCCCTCTAGGACTTCTTAGACGGCAGCTGCGGCAGCCGGGCTGAGTGCTGGGGCAGTTCCAGACATCTGACTCGTAAGCAGGGAATTGAAGATGCTCCACTTTGCATAACCTTTGCCTTAGGGTCAAAATTACTTGTTGGTTGTTTTTTTTTTCAAGCCAGCCTTGGCTGTCCTTCTGGGGCACTGTTCACATTTAAACTTCCCACTTAGGAATGTATTTGGTTTTATTTTGGTGAGCACATAGTTTAGCAAAAGTTGCTCATTAACAACTAAATTTTTCATCCACCTATGTTCTCTTTTTTTCTGTTTCTCAATGCTGTGGGATTTCACATGATGTGTGTTTTCATGGGATTAATATCAATGTGATGTTCTATATCCCTAATGTATCTGAATTCATTAAATACTTTTGTACTTCATTTTGTAAGAATGTATTTTGTCATCTATTCAGAAGATATACCCATTTGTGTATCATCATTTGTAAGCTGTTCTTGACTCTAGAGCATGAAAGAATTCTCCTGCTGTTTAAAACCCATGCAAAAGTAATGCCTCTTATACCTCCATGCTAATATCTTTCTGGTAGATCAGCTTGTGATGTGCCCAATGTCCAAAGCAAGCTGAACTTTCTGCCTTAGAATCAGACTGTCACTAATAGGTTTTATATGTGTTTGCTATAATTACATTGTCCTCCTTTCCAGTATCTGTTTTGAAACACAATATTAGTTCATTTATTTCCTGTGCCACAAACCAATCTCATGGTGAACATTGCTTTGCAAGTGTATTGACATAATGCTTCTCCTGAGAGCTTTGATCTGCTGTTTTCTTTGTGCTATATTTTTAATGGTAGAAGTCTCACCCTTTCATAGACTAAACTGCTTTGATTGCAAATAAAAGAATTTGCCCCTTGTGCCGAATACATTTGGATCTTATTTTGACTGTTGTTTCCTTGTTTACAGTTCTGGACCAAGCTGTATGTTCATCCTCTACTCTGTTTTGCCTTAGATGGACATCAGCACTGCTGCTGTCTGCTGTCCTTTGTGTTTGGGAATCACATCATAGCTTTCCTTCTGCAATGACTCAAGACAAGTACCTTTCTGACAGTACCTTGCTGATTTTAATACCCACAGTTCTCTCAGTTCTAATTAGTCCATATGGTAATATGGCTCAGACTTTGTGCATCTCTTAGTACCAGGCTCAATCCCAGTGCCTTGCTTGCTTTGGCTCCCCAGGAGCAGGTGTACTGGGGAAACTATGGGGATGCAGGGACAAAAATGGGATTGTTAAAAATTAACATGAAGAACCTCATTGCCTCTTCAGATGCTTCAATAACTTTTGAAATCTGTCCTCTGACATTAGTTCTTCTCATTGAAACGGTTTTGAGAATGTAGTTACTGCACACACAAGGATTTGAATCTGCAAAGTTTCTCTTCTGTCCCTCACAGAAGCTTTGAAAGCTCACAGTCATCTCAGCAGCTCTGCCTGTGGCTTTGGACTGAGCAGTTCAGAGCACTTCATTGCTCCCTTCATATCTGAAGGCCAAACTGACTCCAGAGTACAGAGGTGAAGTGACACACAGTGAGATCTTTGGACACTGAACTTCATTCCTCCCCTCAAGCACTATCCATGTTGCTCTGCTCAATTTTTAGCTCTCGGTCTCAGGAAAATCTCCTCCTTCAAGGCCACAAGGGACCATCTTTACCATGGGTCATGCTCTTCACACACAGCCGTGGGGTTTCAATAAAGAGTTCCTGCACCTGCTCTGTGTCCTTCATTGCACTAGAAAACATCTAGACAGATACTTACCTTTGATTTAACGCTCGCTGCTGACATGGATGTTCTTGTATTTCTAGGTGCATGCTTCCAATGGCTAATTATTTTCATTCAAAGATTTACACAAGGTGTCTTGCCTGAGGACATGGCAATGCTTTAAGAGGAAACTACTGGTGCTGAGGCCAAGAACAAGGCACTGAGAGAGGTGACTGATGACATTGCTCTAGGGGTGTCGCTGGTCCTTGGCCTTTTTACTCTGATAATTGTTGTTGAGTTGGGGAAAATTCCTGTAGTGTCCCAACACCCTCTGTTTGAAGGCCTTCCCTGGGAGCAGGGGACTGTGCCATCCCCTCAGAGGGTACCTTGTCTCCTCCAGGGATTTGACCAAAGTTAATCTTCCCTCTCTCTGCAGATTACAATGATAGGCAGAAATTCTGGTTTTCCTCCCATCACCTTCAGCAGCTGCTCCAACAGGTTTTGCTCAAGGGAAATACAAAGCAGCCAAGGAAAAAAGTTTCCAAGTCTCCACAGACTCCAAAGAGCATGTTCTTCCTTAACCTTACAACACACAATTTTTAAATCTGAACTTCTTTAAGCTCTCATTAATATAGCTTGGGGGTTTGAGGGGATGATGGGGGATGGGTTTTTTTTTAGTTATCCTTGGAAACATATTTGTGATTTTCCAGTAGCATTTTAAAAACACTGAACCTGAGATTCAACTAAACACAAGTGATGGTAATCTCCCAAGTGAATTTGGGCAGTCAGAAGGTGTAACGAGCTCTGTATGACTCCTCTGTGGCTCAGCAGACTGGGGCTAAGTACACACCTTCCCAGGAGCACCTACTGTGCATATTTTTCCATTTTCCAAGTTATTGATACTGCTACTGAATAGCGCTAGCCTAGACAGTATTCACCTGGGAGGCCGTGAATCGTGTGTGGTTCAAGCTGCGGAGAGGAGCTGGTGGCTTTTGAGGGTCTGTATGGTCAGGATTATGTTTCAATTACCAAGTGAGAATTCATGTCAGAGCAGGAGCTGTATATGCATGTGCACACCTCTCTCTGTGCTGGGAAAGTCACTGTGCCTGTCTCAGAAGTGTGCCTCTGCCAGGGTGGAGAGCTGATGCAGGACATGCATGTTCCAAAGCTGCAAAGCCTGTGCAAGAAATACGGGCTGAGTGTTGCCCACCTTCTTCAAATTGTAGAGCAAATTGTGCAGGTGACAGTGAAAGTACCCCATGGCAGAGTCTGACCTGTGTAGTCATTGCTACAAAATTCTGTATGGAATTGTCCAGTCAGGTGTCTCAGACAAGTGTCCACTAAGACCTGGGGTAGCTGCTGGTTCTGACACCCCCTGCAACTCTCTGCTTCTGCCTGGGGCTTTCTGGCACCAGTGGTCACCTGGCCTGTCCCTCCAGACCTCAGCAAGAGGTGATGAAATCACCACATGACATGTATCCCCAGGTGGGGATTAGGAATGGAGGCAGCCTCAGTGCCACAAGAATGAGTCAGCCCTCCCATGTCAGAGAGTGTTTCTTAATTTAGCTGTACCAGGCTAAATTCCTCCAGAGGTTCATCTGAGCCTCTGTGCTCACTAGAAAGCCATTTGCTTTGTTGCTGGTTCTGATGCCCTCCTGTGACTTACAGAGGGTGACTGACAGCACTGCGGGGGCGCTGGTGGGGAAGGAGGAGCTGTGCCATGAAGGGAAACATTTCCACAGCATGAGCAGGTAAGGAACATCAATTGCTTTAGAAATATCATTGCTGATACTAAGCTCCAGAGCTTGGCCCATGTGTCATGTTTGTATCATAGAGGTATTGTCTAAATTATCTTGGAATCAAGGTCTTTGAATGTGTCCTACTTCAATTAATGTACATTAGGGACTAAGAATTCACTCGCATTCGTATTAAATTTTGTTAATCTAAGTAATGGGTCTTTGTACTGAGGTCCCTCTTGCTAGCCACTGAGGCAGGAGGTGGTTATTTTATTTTCAAAGTGAAATCTTCATAGTGTCCCACAAAGGATGTAGTGGAACTCCTAAAATAAACTTCCCAAATCACTATTTGCAGTGGGAGCATGACAGTGGTCAGTTGTCCACCCTGTTTGGTTCCCCTTGGCTCTGGCTGTTCTCTTGCTCAGTTTCAGACAGGTTAATAGGGAACCTACAAAGCAAGTAATGGAGAGAGAGAAATGGCATTTTATTATTGTTATTAATAATTTTTGTTATGATTGCTTCTAGCAGTGGAGGCACAGAACAGGTCCCTGCTGAGGAAAGCACTCTGCAGATGCAATGGACAGGCAATCCCTGCCCCAAGCAGCACAAACATTAAACAGAAAGCTTATGAGAGAAGAGACTAGGTCTCAGTGTCATAAAGCTCTTATTTCCTTCTGCAACAGTGAAAACATGAAAATCAAAGATTATTGCCTGACAGATGTTTCCATAAAGCAATAAAACAAGCAGGGAGAAAAGCAGTCTTGCATGAAGACAATAATTTCCCTTTGGATGCCTGACTGCTGCTTCACTGGGAAGTTTTCCATGTCCTGTTCCATCCCCCTGACTAGCAGCCACTCTTCTCCGTGAGCAATTTCTTGAAGCCAATGAGGGAAAGCCTTGGGACAAGAAAACCTTTGGAGTGGGAAACCTCCACAACACACCTCTTTAATCCTGTGCATTCTCTACAACCTCCTGCGCCTCCTGTGGGGAAACTCCTCCCAAGGAGCTGTTTCAATACTCAACAAAAATAACTTTCCCATGTTCTCTGCAAAGCCATGTGCCAGAATTACTCCAAATATTTTATTTATGGGACAATGTCCACATGCAGTGTAATGAAGCCAGCTCTTAGCCTCTCCATACCAGCAGCAACACTTATATAAGGGTGAGTAAGTAATACCCTGAGCAGCTAAAGCTCTTGAGTGCTATTTTCTCCTCAATACCAGTACATGTGAGCTAGGGTCTGGTTTGGAGCTGAAACAGGTTATTGCAACCCCAGCATTTCTGCGGCCAGTAGGGAAAAGGCAGTAATGCAAATTTCTGTTTTGTGGTATAATCTGAAGCAAGCTTCATTTAGTAATACCCATGTATTATTTAAACATTTATCACTCTGCTCTTTCTCAGAACTAGTTCTCATCAATTTATCATGTGCCTTACATTTTGCTCACTACATTTTCTTACTTTTGGTAAATGTTTGGAAGGCAACCTGAAAAGTTACTATACCAACCATGAGCCACTTTGCATGTTTGTGCCTGGGTGTCTGAATTACTCTGCTGCTCAGGGTTGGGAAAATTGTGTCTGAAAACCCTGATCCCTCTCTTCTGGTGGTAACATCCCACTGCCAGCACCCTCCCTCTCCACCAAGACACTCAACTACAGACAAGGCATTGAAATAAGACCACAGGGATGTGAAGGAAAACAGATTTTGGTATCTCTCTCTGCCTCCTCTGCCCACCTTAGCAGCCAGGCACTGGGCAGCCCTGGTGGGGGCACACAGCTGTGCCCATAAGGATTGGAGCCAGCCAGCCTCTGGCTGCAGGGCTGTGGTGAACAACTGCAGCAGTGATACCTCTTGCCTGGACAGGGGGTTGGGATCTTTGGCAAGTGCTGTGAGCTGCTTGTCTGGCTCTGAGCTCAGAGTCTGGGTGGTCTGCAAAAACCTGACTGAACCCTGGCCAGAAGAAGCTCCTCAGTCACCCTACTTCACCCACTGTGGTTAACCAGCTTCCAGATACCATGGGGGCAGTGAACACACAGAAAGTCAGTGAAGAAGAATGGAATCTGTTCTTGTCCCTTGATGGAGCAGTGGTATGGGGCAGCAGAGCCCTCTCCCCCTGCTGGCATGAGGAGAGCTGGGACACGGCATGCTTCTCGTGCCCATCACCCCAAAGGGTTTCACAGTGCACTACATTCCAGCTTTGAAGATTTAAGAGCAAGCTGGTTGCTATTCCCCATCACGGAGTTGTTTCTTTACAATGTATGATTTATTTATAGATTAACATTAGCATTTGCAAGAGGAATGACTTGGGCTCTGAGTTATCACTTCCTATTAACCTGAAATTATTGAGTGTCTGAAATTCGTGAGGAAACCCAGCGAACAGAAAGTATGAGAAAAATGTTCCTCTACTTTCCTTGAAGCACAGAGAATAAACAGCCTCCTCCCTTGGAGAGCTGTGCATGGAAATGTCAAACGAAAGTGACAGCAATTGCCTTTTTAAAGAATCACAAACATTATCCATTTTCCATCTCATACGTGTACAGCTCTTAATATATATTGCATAACATGTACATTATCAGATTCCTATTTGCCATTAATAATTGATTTTAGATTGCACAGAAGGGCAGGTCCAGCAGCCTTCTGTTGTGCTTTACAGCCCTTGCTCCTATGAAAATGTTTCTGTCTAGCAACAACCTAGCCTTGGGATTTTGTTTGAACAGAATTTGAGGGCCCTGAGGAAAAAAAAATACCCTTTCATTTATACAGGGCTGGGCATGGGGATGGGAAAGGGCTGAATGACTCCATCGCCCCACTGCTGTGGGGCCAGCCACATTCCCATCCCCAACAAAGGATTTCTGTGCTGGCTTGTGGGTAGCTTGGGATATAGAGCAAGGCTCATCCTGGCTAAACCTACAGTTTAGGCATTTTCTTAATCTGATTGCCTAGGTCCCTTCTTCATCCTGCCTGGGTGCCAGCTGTCCTACACAGAGGTGGCCAAAAAGGCAATTAACAGATGGCTGAGCTGCTCTCCCATCTTTCCCAGTGATAGCAGGGAGTACTTCACTGATTAGCTCATGAAAGATGTTTAGCTTCTTTTTAGGTTTCTAAGTGACCCAGCACATATATTAGGCTGTGAGGTGGGGGCCATTCCTCACACCCCTAGGGTAGACACTGTAATTTTATAGAAGGCCCCTTGCTGTCCCTGAGCCCAGATATGGGGGCAAGGCTAGGGAAGGAAGCTTACTCCCATCTTCCAACCTCCACATCTGAAAGCAATATTTTTAGTGCCTCATTTTCAAGCATTCTTCCTCTTCATTCAGCCAAATCACGAATAATCACTTGCATTTATATAGCAACTTTTAGGCAGAACTCTAAAATGCTTTACAGATCCAAGATGGCTCTTTACATTGCTTTTTTTTAAATCCTCCTTATGCTCTGGATAGGGACAAGCTGGTATCAATCAATTCTTTCTGCGCTTATGAACTTCCATGATCTGTGACTGACAACTTTAATAATCATCTTTATGAAGCCTAGGCAGCATCCAGAGTAGCACCTAAATGGTCTCCAGGAGCTGTAATTAAAATTAAGCTGCCCATGGGTTGCTTTGATTACAATGGGGCAGGCCAGCTTAACCTTCAATTTATGCTGACTTAAAAGATGGCTCATACAGAGAACCTGTTTGCCAGACATAGATTTGAATTAATTATGCTGATTCTCTGGTTTCATTTTACTATCTGATTAGGCTTACAAATGAAATCACAGTCCATCTTTTGCAGAGGCTTTGGTGTGAATGCCAAGTCCCAGCAGCCTGCTGTGGGATACCTGTGGGCTTTCTATCCATCCTCCAGCACGAGGGATGTGTTTGGGCATCTGTAGGAGGTGGTGGCCTGTCACGCACCCACTGCTGAACTGTTCCTGGCTCCACACACAAAGCTCCTAATTTGATCTCAGAACTGATGGGCTGCAAATGTGTACTGAGCATAAGCAACCCTGGCAAACCCCAGCTCAGCCAGATCTACCCTTTCCTCCTTCTTCTCACAAATGAAACAGGTTTTCAGGTATTCCTTGTCTTCCAGCTGCAAGGAATAGACATTCAGTTAGCAGCAAGAGTATCTGAAAAACTAATCAGAAAATACGATTTCTTAGGTAAGGTTATTTCCTAGCTTCTGTGTACCAAAATACAGCATCACATAGGGCATTTTGCATAAATTAAGCCAGGTGTCTCTCGTGTAGTTTGAAAAGCCAGAATTGAAAGGCGGTCAATGCATTACAACAAGGCTGTAATTCTGTTACAGTCACTTTTAGAAAATGTCAAAACACAGATATGAAACCTCCCCCTCAGCAAATTTACCAAACCCACTGATAACAGTTGAGTGGAATGTAGCATTACTTCTTATCAAACTTCTTGTGTTAACTTAATACTTGTATTTTTATTTCCTTTTCTTTCCTAAAAGCCTCTATCATATCACCAACTGAGCTACAGTCTCCCTCAGACAGAATTGCTTTCCCATAACTTGACAAAGTACATGGATTTAGGGAATTTCTTCAATACCTGTTTTTCCTCTGTGTCATAGTTTAACCCCAGCTGAGAACTCATCCCCACGGGATGGAGGAGAAAATCAGAAGGGTAAAAGTGAGAAAACTTGTGGGTTGAGATAAAGTCAGTTTAACTAGTAAAGGAAAAGCTGTGTACACAAGCACAGCAAAACAAGGAATTAATTCTTCCCTTCCCATGGGCAGGCAGATGTTCTACCAGCCCCAGGAAAGCAGGGCTCCATCATGCATAGTAGTGATTTGGGAAGACAAACACCACCATTTCTGACTGCCTCCGCCTCCTTCTTCTCCCAGCTCTATATGCTGAGCATGAAGCCACATGATCTGGAATATCCCCTGGACCATTGGGGTCATCTGTCCTGGTTATGCCCCCTCCCAACTCCTTGTGCACCCCCAGCCTCCTCACTGGGGTGGAGTGAGGGGCAGAAAAGGCCTTGACTGTGTAAGCTCAGCAGTGACTAAAACATCCCTGAACTGTCTGCACTATTTCCAGCACAAATGCACAGCATAGCCCCATACTAGCTACTATGGAGAAAATTAGCTCTACCCAAGTCAAAGCCAGCACACTGACAAAATATTATCCTTTTCCAGCAGCAAAGATGTTCCATGTACTTTTGCTGTGCCTGTGGCGGAGCCAGACTTCGTTTTCCTTCGGCATCTTTTAAAGCAGTACAGGTAAAATAAAGCTATCATGTGCTTTTACTAGTAAGTATGGCACAAAACAGGCTTGAACTCTTTTGCTGCCTCTCATTAGTCCATGAACTGATGTATAGGTTGAGATTAGAAAATACCAGAATGGAGTGACTGCCAGTGCCTAAGACCATGCGTATGGTGTTCCCACCACTGTTGATTGGTAGGGTGCCATTGTCCCCAGCTGCCTAACCCAAGAGATCAGCTTCCCAGGGCAAAGCTGGCACCCATACCCCTTGTGAGGCTGCAGCCAGGTGTCCTGAGTTGGCTAAATGGAGGAGAAATCTTCCTCCCTCCTTGCATCTGCTAAGCGGCAGTGCATGGAGAGGGATCCCTCCTGAGGGTATGAGCACCCCATGAGAAGTGCACAGCACCAGCCCAGGCTCCGTGGCACACAGGACTCTTGTACAGGATAGGAAATATTGGCCAGGCCCAGCTTATTTCTCACATCCAATTTTTACAGTGTCTCCTTAAACTAAAGGCTTTTCAAGACACTGCTTTTGCAAGTTCAGGAGGTTGATGTGATAATTTCTGCTCCTCTTCTGTTGAGGATGTCCTTATAGAGAATTACTTCCCATCTTCTGTAAGGTTTTTGGTTCAGCATCCAAGTGGCTTCTTCAAACACCATCCTAAAATATCTGCTGCAAAGATGGCACAATATTGAGTGCTTTGGTAGGAAGGTTTTGGAGAGATTAAGCCTAAAATTCCTCTCCCCTGTCAGCTTCAGGCACTCAGCTCTTGCAGTGACAGCCACAGTGCTGCAGTTGGAGTAGGTCTTACTCTGAAAAGAGAATCAGAAAATTGCCAGATATTTGGCTTATCCTGCACTGTGTTCCAGATGTTTTAGGAAGGCTTTAAATATGGGACATAGGCTTTACTTCTTAATTTCCACAAATTATTAAACTGCCAATCTTCATATTGCTGGTGAAACCCTATTAAAATGCTTCAAATTATCATTACGAATTGAATCTTCTCCCATGTGTCTCATGTACTATGAATCCTATTTTCTTAACACGGCAATATTTCAAGTCTAGAATTAAAGCCAGAAGGATTTATACAGTAATTAGCCTTTGAAATAATTTTATCTGCAGTCCTTTGAAGCCTTTTAATACTCGGTGAGTTAATGGCAGAGCTCTTCCTAGCAGCGTTTCTATCTGCATTTTTGTGATGCCATTTGAAATGGGAATTGGGAAAGGGTTGAGTCCAGTCATCTGCAGTAGCTGAAAAACGGTTTTGGATGGTGACAACAAAGACAAGGAAGGGAGAAGGGCCAGGCTTTGCCTTGTTTTCGGAGATTCTGGGACAGACACTCACCCTTGCAGCCTGCCAAGGATGCATCCTTTGTGCCCTGCAAGAGCAAGGGAGGAGACCACAGCTTGCTTTTGCCTTACTTGTGTGTGACATCCCAAAGATGTATCTCAGTGACTGGATACAATTCCACACCTTCTGGGACCACTTGACCTGCGTATGTCACCTTTCTGCTAAGTCCTGATCTATGGCAGCCTGGACCATGTCCCATTTCCAAGGCAGCTTCTCAAAAACACACCCTTCGGGTGCTGACTTTATCTGTGTAAACCTCAGACACAAAATCACATCTAATCAGGGAACAATGAATTTCAAAGAGAAGTTTAAACAAACAAGACCGTACAGAGAGGAGAAAGAAGAACCTTAGCCATACACAGATTTTGCCTAGGGGCAAACACATCGCTAGTACCTAGCTGCTGGTGTTTTTGGAGGTAGGCAGACTCTAACCTCTCTCTCTGCTTTAATCTCAGTCTTGTGATGGCTCAGGGAGGGTGGGAACTGGTCCAGAAACTTCACAGGCATGATGGTTGGAAAACCCTTGTGAAGGCATCCAGCCCATCCTTGAGAAAAAGTAGGACAAAACTCAGTCAGGCCCAGCAACTCCCATGCCTGCCTGAATCTTGAGGATCTCCACAGATGGGGCTTCCACAACCCCTCTGGGCAGCCTCTGTCTCACTGTTCTGATGAAGGGAGTGCAGCCTTACCATGGCTGATGTGCCAGGCAGTGAGGCTTGCCGTGTCCTCTCCCAGCAGCCAGGAGTTTGTGCCATGGCCAGGGTGGAGGCAGGGATTGCTCCATGGAGCAATTTTACTCCTCTGCTTTGAATACAAACAGTTGGGTTTGACTGCTTGAGCTGCTCTGCATCACTCCTGGGAGGCAGCCCTCTTGGAGGCACAACTCTTGGAGATTATGTAGAGATAATACTTTTTTCCCCCCTGGATGTCAGTGGAAAGTAAATCTGCAGTTTTTACCAATAAGGACCTGAATAGATCTCTAGTGCAGATAGGTTAACTTTTAAATTACCTCCTGCTGTGTCAGTGAAATGGCAAGAAGAGAAAGTGCATCATAAAGCACCACAAAGAGCCAAGGTAGATATGGAAGGTCAGTTAATATCTCAGGTCCTTTTGAAATCTTCTAGGTTTCCTTTTCACAATTCAAATTAATATGGTCATTTTCATGGTGCTTTTTTTTTTTTTNNNTTTTTTTTTTTTTAAATAATAATGTTGTGGCTTCCTTCCTAGGGCTCTTAAAGCATCGTCAGTGTGCAGCTGATAAGCTGATATTAACTGCTAAGGGACAGATTATTCAGCGTTACAGCTCTTAGACAAATAATATGGGAGAACCAAATCAAACAGAATTAAGTCAATTGGCTTCAAGAAATAGATTTCAGTAACCAAAGAAAGATAACAAATAATAGTTTGTAGAAAAATAATCTAAAAGAGTAAATAGTTCAGAAGAATTGTCAGTTCCTTGTACAAAATGTTAAGATACAATTCTACCAGCATGTAGTCACCCTGGAAATTGCAGCAGGAGACCAGTTTGGACAAATTCAGCTCTTCAGTAAACTCATACAAGAACGAAGTACAGAACAAATGGGCACAAGGTCAAGTGAGCAAGGATGACTACCAAAGGACAGGATGTGCTGGAGGGGAAAAAGTCAAATTCAAGAGAAAAAGAAATGAAGAATAGCAAACCCCACAATCTGTGGAGGCATTATTGGAAAGAGAAATATCAGACAACACATTGGTCGACTACTCACTGCAGAAGGAAAGCTAATGGCAAGCAATACCAAGGAGACAGAATGCCTTTTTTGACTCAGTTTTCACACGAGGCTTTGGTAGTGTTTGAACAGCTACTCTACCAGATGGGAAATGGTACAAATTCAGAGTAAAAGAACAGAGAAGTGAAAGATGTTAGAAAGTACAGTAATACATAAAATATTTTCAAATTGTTGGAGCCTGATGGAATTTGAAAGCTGGATGCTCTCCAAGGATACTTCAAGAAGTACATGCAAAATTTCAGAGTAGAAGTGAGGAACTAAGAAATTCCATAAAAGAAAATTGTATCTCTTGCTAAGAAAAGGCAGAAGGAAGCTCTGGTAAATGCACATCATTTGGCTTATTTCCAAATCTCAGAAGTATTGAAATAAAAACCGTCCTATTTTTAAGTGCTTCAAATATATCAAATATGCAATTAATAGCCACTGTAGATTTGTCATGCTCTAGTAGTGCGCCTTGATGTCTTTGGGCTGTGATCTTATTGGCATTTTGCAGATGCCATGGGATGGCTCCTGAGACTGGAGTGTAGAAATGGAAGGATACAGGCACTTTAGGAATAATAGGCAGGGGAGATGACAAGGGGATGTTACCTTCTAGGTCAATAAGCTGTGGGGAAGTGGGGCCACCACCTGGGAAAGGACAGTGGGAATGCGTCAGACCAACATCCCACCCTGATGCATGGCCCAGCCTGTCTCTAGGGAGTGTGGGAAAGGTGCTTCTCTGGCAATGAACCTGTGTAAACTGCTCCAGGCTCCTCTCCTGCCCTGCAGAGTGGCCATTATCAAGATATCCACAAGAGATAGTGGCAGCTCTTTGATTTGTTCAACAGCTGATGTGGGAGTGACTTTGAAGTGGCCAGGGCTGTTTCTCTGTTTGCTCTCCCTCAACATGTGCAGCCATGAGTATTGCAGTGGGTATCCCCTGCCCTGATCTCAGCCGCGGCAGGTCCCCAGCAGGTCCCCAGCAGGTCCCCAGCAGGTCCCCAGGTACCACTATGAGGCAAGCATGGGAGGAGCTGCTTCCCCTCTCTGGTGTGGGGACGAGCAGGATCACGGCTGCAAGTGGCCTGACCAGTGTTGTTCCTGATGACACTAAAGAATTAAACGAAATATAACCAGTTCAATGTGGTCGTAGGTGACACTGAGACAAAAGCTGTTGCAGGACATACAGGAATTCATTCAGGTAATTGTCAAAAACCATTGATAATATGATGGAGGGAAAAATGGTTTACATGTATCCTGCTGTAATAGGTCTTAACATTTTGACCTTTCCTTTCTAGCTGATTTTTAAGAGACACACAAGAAATTTTAGTCCTATCTAGAGAGTACTGAACAGTGTCCTTCAGCTGATTTTAATTACCATAGACACTGTCAGTGTTTTTCAAATTTCAGTACTCAGATGCAGTGAGCAAAGCCTGCTCCACAAAAAAAATCAGACTGCACAATGTGAAAATTAATTCATGGTCGCTGTCAAGGAACTTGGATATAACAAAGGAGGAATAAAGTGCTTCTTGTAAACCTAATATTAAAACATTGTTCCTTTCTGTTCTTCTGCAAAGAACATTTTAATGGGACTCTGTAGGTGAAAACTACATTAAAAACAATTATCTCTGTAATTGCTATCTTGCTGCTCTTGACCTCAGAACACAAAATCCTGCGCTCACTGTTAGGGAATTATTCCTGGGATAGATGCCTATGTAAAGGAGGTCAAATATGTGAGACATTTAAGACAGATGGATAAAAGGAAAGTAGAGTGATCAGAGGCTACAGGTGCATTTTTACTTGTAGAGGAATTGCGCAGAGGCTGAGCTCCTAGCATTTCTCACCCCTGCTGCTCGAAACACTCCCACAATCACTGTGTCTCTGGCACTGAACAGCTAATATTGAGGATATCTGATTGCAGCTGTACTCTGAACTGCTTCCAAACACTGTACTATTTACAACTGCAAATGAGTGCCCACGAGCAACTGAGGCTCATGTTCCCACCTACAATGGTACCTGGCACTTAGTAAAAAAAAAATCTTGATGATACCTTTGTGTCAGATGATGAACCTCAAATCATCCCAGATTTTCTGTGCAAGCTGCTGATTTCCAATGAAAGATGTATTAAAACAACAACAAAAGTCTCATACCACTTTTTAAACATATGACTAGATTAATATCTATGGCAATTGGCTGCTGGAATAGGATTCAGGATTCATACTTTAAACTGTCCTGTGCTGATGGAGAAGGGCTCCCCAGTACTTCTGGTAGAAATCATCCAATTGAGCTAAAATGAAAGCTGATAGCAGGACTTCTTAGAAACCTAGCCCCTTTCTGGTTTTGCACTGGAAAGCAGGAAAGTATCATCACATCTGTTTTATTTCAGTCCCTCTGGCAGGATGCCTCTCCATGATGCTCAGACATCACATCCTCAGTGCTGGTGGCTGCGTCCCTGCTTCCTGCCAGCTGCAGCAAGCTGAGGAAGAGCCAGTGCTTGTGCAACTGTTCCATGCACCCTGAGTGTGTAAGGGCAGACGTGGCTCTGGTTTGCCCAGGCAGCTGGAGCTGTTGCTGACACACCTGACACCAGAGTTGAGGGGCTGGAGGTAGCTCAGGACAGTCCAGCACCACACGGCTGTTGGGAAGATGCAGCTGTTCAGATGCTCTGAACTAGAGGTTTTTATGAGCTATCCCCATCACAGATGTTACTTTTAATCATTTTTACCATAGCAACTAATTCAACAAGAGGGCCTAAAATACCTGTTAGCTGTGCCTGGCCCATGATGCTCAACTGGGAAATGTGAGGATGAAAAGCCTTTTTCCCCATTATAAAAATGGGTGTCAGGCACCCTGCTGCCGTAAGTGTCATGGGGAATTTCTTCCCACACCTTTTGTGTAAGACAAATGGTGTTTCTAGATCCTTTTGTCTGCAAGAAAAATATGGAGTACTCTGAAAAATGTCCCCCTGAATCTGCAGACACCCAGAAGCATCAGCCTGTGACAGTGACTCCGACATTTACCTGAATGGAACATTTTCAGGTCCGGCCATGCCACAAAGAGCTGAGCTGAGAGGACTGGTGACAGTGTCCTGGTTTTTTTTCAGAGGTAAGAGTATTAAACTGTCCCTGATGTGCTGGGGCAGACAAGACTGAATGCCCTGGGGAGAATTACAGCCTATCATACATGAGGAATCAGGCATCACACAAGGAAAGAGGGACTCTTGGCCTCTACTTTTGACTTAAACTGAGTGCAGATGACTGAAAACAGCACGTGAGTCAGGGTTTATCTATAGGTATGACAGCTACCTGCAGCTAGCTCTATATTAGTAAGTGTGTTAGCTTGACACGACACAGTTACAGCAAACTCCTCTCCATGTACCAAGAGAAACTGTGAAGGAAATGATCTACCTCTACAGATAACCTTGTTATAAACATCTCTCTACAGGAATTGAGTCCAGACTCTTCAGAAGAAAATGCCTGCTGGCTTCTCCTCAGGAGAAATGACCTACCGGCAATGCCGGCACTGCCTCCAGCTGAATCTCCAGCTCCTAGCAGAAGGCAATTAGGTGGCAATGAAGCTTCTCCTGGATGGTGTCAAGTGAGTTTGTTCAGTGACAAGAAATGCAGATTCAAGATTAGTAGGCATTATCAGTTTTACTGGATTGGTCTCACTCCTAAAAAGCTCAAAACAAACTTGTTTTATTTCTGGTTACGGTTTCAATGCCTCTTACCTCCAGAAGTGGTTGTTCCTTCTCTCTGCCTGGCAGTGTATTAGTCAGAATCCTTTACACAGGCTCCTTTATATATTGAAATTGGTTTTAGAAGCAGGCACCTTGCCAGTTATTTTCCTCCCATTTTCTTGGAAAAGGATCAGACATATTTATTGTCCTTGTATTTGTAACCATGGCAAAGTATCTTATCTTCTCTGATGCTGATGTGGTAACGCTGCTGTTTTCTCCTGGAAGTATGTCAAACTGCCTCCCAGTGCTTTTAAGTCTATTAACATTTTCATAGGTACCTTTCTTACAGATGTATTGGAGTTGAACTATACAATCTTCTCAGCAGATTTTGGGCTTTGTGTTTTGTAATGACATAAGTTCTGTGCTTACAGGATCAAGGCTGGAGATCAGTGGTTTCATTTGGTGGATATAGAAGAGAAAGGAGGTGCAACATTCTCCTGCCCAAGAAATGTGAATGTCCCTGAGCAACACTAAATCTCTGGGGCTCGTCTGCTGCAGAAAAAGACACTGTATTTTCTCCAGAGATGTACCAATCACAAAGAACAGCTTTTGTGTGTTGAAAAATGGCACCAAAGAGTAGCAAAATAGGGAAGTACAGGTGCGCAGAAATTGTGTGAAAGAATAAAGTCATATAAGGAAAACAAAGATAGTAAGATAAAGTGTAAATATTCTAAATGCATTGAGACAGTGAGGACTGAAAGGAAATATACTGGAGGTATATTGCAAATTACTGCCTCCTGTATTAAACAATTATCTTCTGTTAAGATCTTCAACACAGCAAATTTTTCTTGCTTGGATTTGTGACCTCTCTCAATTTCAATTGATTAAGCACGACTAAATCAGTTTAGGACATCTTTAAAGACGACCTGAAAGGGAAAGAAGCACTTCTGCTTCATTACCAAGTAAGCTTCTTAACGTCAAGAGTAATGTCAAGGGTATAGTACTTCCTCTTTTCTTTCAATATGTTTAGTTTTTCATTGTCCTTTGGGAATTTCTAATTGATTTTCACAAGGCATTTGTGTACTTTTTGCTGTGTGCATATATAATCAGATCATACAAGTAATTTTTCTGCAAGACTGGAGACCAAATGTGTTGATAATACAAAGACAATGACATTTGAACAACTGAAAGAGGCAGAAGTTTTTAGTCAAACTATTTTAAAGGGTTTGATTTGTTTGCAGACAAGGTTTCCTGCCTGCAGCTTCCCACAGTGCTGTTTGTATCAGCACAAATGTGGCCAGCAGAACTAGAACAGGCATCATTCCCCTGTACTTGACACTGGTGAGGCTGCACCTTGACTCCTGAGATCAGTTTTGATCCCATCACTACAAGAAAGACATTGAGGTGCTGGAGCATATCCAGAGAAAGGCAATGGAGCTGGGGAAGGGTCTGGCACACAAGTCCTGCGAGGAGTAGCTGAGGGAGCTGGGGGTATTTAGCCTGGAGAAAAGGAGCATCAGGGGAGACCTTATTGTTCTCTACAACTGCCTGAAAGGAGGCTGTGGCCAGGAAACCATTGGTGTCTTCCCCCAGGTAACAAGTGACAGGACTAAAGAAAACGGTCCTCAAGTTGTGCCCAGGGAGGTTTAGATTATATATTAGGAAAAATTTTGTCACTGAAAAGATTATCAAGCATTGCAGCAGGCTGCCCAGGGAAGTAGTGGAGTCACCATACCTGGAGGCATCAAAAAGATGCGTAGATATGGCATCTAGGGACATGGTTTCATGGTAGATTTGGCAGGGCTGGGTTAACAGTTGGACTTGATGACCTTAAAGGTCTTTTCCCATCAATAATTCTATGATTCTTTAATATTGCTGCCTGCAGGCAGAGGTAGAGCCCAGTGAACTGCACTATGGAAAGCTCCAGCACTGTAAGCAAACACAGCATCTCATTTTGCTCTGGGCCCTTCATCCTGTAGCTTAGCCACATCTTCATGCACCTGCAGGAAAAGTTCAAGCCTCTTACATTATTGGGATGGCTGGTTCAAGAGTCACTATTTCTAAACTAGAATTGGAGATGAAAGAGAATGACAGAGTCTGTCTCAATAGGCATGAAAGACCCAGCGGAGTCAGAGGGCAGCCATAGTCTGCGTGAGTAAATGCTCACATCTGAGCTGGTCTTCCTTTATAGTCACCAGAGAGAAACAGGCCCAACCTCTGTGAAAACTCTCTTCATTCTAATGAAGCCACCGGAAACAGTCCAGCTGAGTCACACCCGGCAAGAGCCCATTTCTCACTCTTCACAAGAAAGGGAGCTCAGGGTGATGGGCTCATCTATAGATATGTGCACCACAGACTTCTAACATTAAGGCAGATGAATCCTTTGATTCCTTCATAGCTGGCTTCCGTTCCAACACCTCCTGCTTCTGTGTGTGTTTTTTCCTATCTTCAGAAGTATTATATGACTTATTAGACAAGCTTCTTTGGGAAAGAACAAACAAAATTGTTCAAAAATTAACTATGACCTCTTGATACAGCAAATAGACTTGGATGAAATGAGACAAGATAAAAACCTGTCAATATTTGAAGGCCTTGTAAATGGATAATTTTGGCACAGTTGTGCTAATTTGCAGCCTGTCTGCTGCTGTAGACTCCAGAAGTGGATGCTGTTATTAGCAGTCATTGATTTCTACCATGCTACAGACATGCAAATTTCTTTGCCAAAAAAATTGATCTTTGGAGGTGTGCTGGGTCCAGAAAACCTGTTGACTACCCTGAAAACTGAGGCCACTCAGGCAGCAGGTAAGGCAGGCACCAGTCTGTCCAGTCTGTCCCAGTCACGATGTTCAGAGCTCTCCCAGCAGCTCCCTTTCTCTGGAGGTTTAAGCCGAGTGAACACTCAGGCTGGTATTAATGATCTTATAAAAGTGTTCATGCTCCAAATATGGCAGCCAACAACTTGTCTTTAAAGAGGTAGGCAAAGACCCAATACAGCAGAATATCCTATCATACAAGCACTCTCCTATGTTTAATTTTCTTCCACGGTTTGCTGGCTTTCTTCTTTGCCAGAAGGACACTAGTTTTGGTGGCTCTCCATGAGCCCTGAGCTCTTTTATCCCTGCTGAAGAGACTAGTTTGACATGATGGGACTGAAAGCTGAGAGAGAGAACAAAATCTGTGGTGTGTGTGATCCAAGGTCTTTAGCTAACACCTTCACAGTTATTTTACTAAGAAGGAGTCTGTGCTCCTTGGTCTATTTCAGTCATAAGGACAGCTTTCAGGGCTATGGGATCCCAGAAGAGATATTAAAACAGATTCAATCAGCAATTTAAGGGCAGGCTTGAGAAGTGAAAGAAAAGCCATGCTGTCCAAGGCTAACCACAAACATGAAAATTGTGTTAAAAATTGACTGATGGCACAAACATAGGACAGGTATAGATTATCTAGTGCAACACCTGGCAAGATCCAGAACGAAAAATTTCAGCCTGAAAAAAAAGTCTAAGTTAATGGAGTCCTCACACCTAAAAACCTTTCCATTCTTGTCAGGCAGTAGGACCCTGTTGCGATTGAGGTTACTCAAAGCATCACCAGCAAACGTATTGGCAAAAGCAGGCGCTGTTCATCAAGGCCAAGGCCTAATGAGCATTTCTGAGATTATAGTGCAGCTCAAGGGTGGGGATGGTTGTACCACCACAGGTCTGAAGGGCCATTCCCTCCTCCTGCATGGATGCTCATGTGCTTTGGTGAGGGGGCAAAATGGGCATCACCCTGCTGGGGACAGTGGGGCTCAGGCCGCAAAGTCTTGATAGCACTTTGGGAGCAGTGAGTTATAAAGATTTATTATCTAGCCTGTAAGACCTATTTTATGTTATCAGTTTTAATTTGGACAGGACTTGCATTATGCTGTTTCACTGTATCACCCTGTTCTTGGGGGAGAAGGCTCACAGAAGTTCCTGATTTATCTTCCTTCTGGCACGTATTGCTTTGTGCTTACTGCTGCATCCTCTTCTGTGTCTTAGCTAAAGCCTAATACATCCAACCTTCCTGGTCCCTTCACACAGCAGTCCCAAGATGCTGCTAATGAGAACAAATTATATTTGGGCATTAAACTTTTTGAGATCCAGGGGGAGGCCTAAGGTACAAGAATCTAGAAGACATGTACTATCAATTTGTGCAATGACATTAAAATAGAACTCTAATGACTAGAAGCTGATCCTGGATAAATTTAAGCTAGCAGGAAAACAAGGACTTTCAGCAGAGTAATTCATCGGTAAAATAGCTGGGCTGGGATGATGGAATACTCTATGTAATAGAAGATGAGATATCCCCTTCTGGAGGGGTGAATAGCTTGAATTTATTTTCTGGTCTTTAAATCTATGTGGAAATTCTCCTTTATTGGCTTCCCCCCACCCGCCCCCCCAGTCTTCATACTTTGGAAATTATTTCATCTAGTTGAAAAATCAGTTATCACAGGGAAGTCCACACGGAAGTACTATGATATTGGCTATGCTGAAGGGAAGACCGGAGAGTTGGCATCTCCCTCACAGACTTGTAGGGCTAGTTTTGAGTTTATGCTCTTGTCTGCAACCACTCTCCTGCTCTGTTTGCATTTTAACCTCTGAGTGTCCCACGTAAGTTCACTACTTCATGGCCTGGGTAAGCTAGAGCTGGTGTGTTGGATTTCAGCAACAGCAAGGGCTGCTGTAGACACAAATGGATCAGGGAGCTGCTGTTGAAGGTCCATCTTCATGTCCAGCTGCTAAAAGGCATGTGACCCTGCTTCCCTGTGTGCTGCCAAACTTCAGTTGGTGCTCACCCAGGAGCCACCCAGCTCCTTGGGCAGAGAAGCAGAAAAAAGACCTGCACTGCAGCAGGTTTGTGCCTCATCTGCTCAGAGGATATGTGTTTGTAAACATCACCTGGAGAGCTTGATGTGTTCATGTTGTAGAAGCAGAAGGAGCAGTGGGATCTGGTACCACATGCTGCCACATCCCCCACATGTGCTAGAGCAGCAGTATTGCCCCTTTCCAGACTGGGGAAAGGATCTGCTCCCAAACACTCTTCTGTTCTCTGTTTCTTAGCAGTGTCTCTGATAGGGAAGGTGATTCGGAGGAGAAGTTACATGACCTTAAAGTAGGTCCACTTGATGGATATTTCCCATGTGCTCCAGTAAAGGACTCCTCCTTAAGATAAAGGATCTGTCCTGTGCAAGGCATCAGAAAGCAGAACCTGTACTCACCATCAGAAGGAGATTGACCAGTGTTTGGAAAGCTCTGGCCCTGAGCTGAAACTGGTATCAGGTGTCAGGATATCAGGAGGCCATGGCTGTACTTAGGAAGAGTGATAGAGCACTTTTTCTCTGTGTAAATATTTTTAATCTGTCTTCTGAAAAGTGCAGGACACTTCAGCCTTCAGCTGCTGAGGTTGTCTTAGGCACCATTAAGAGAATTTCTCTGACCTCTGTTAAATGCAGATCATTAAGTCTTTTTATTGCGACAGTAGTGCCTCTCACAGGAACTCTTGACAGACAGTTCTACAGGTGGAAAGAAGACAAGAAAAGGCCCCCTGGTCCAACTGGATCTTTGGCAAATATCCTCTAGGGACCACTGTTGGTAGAGTCATCATCATCTCTGCAGCCAGGAGCTGGGAAGAGCTCCTGCCACACCACAGTCATCCCTCTCAGAGGTAGCCAAATGGAGCAATGTAGCCTTTCACTCTCTAATATCACTGGTGAAGAAAAAAAACATGCGTAAGTCCTTAGCTGACAGTGAGATTAAACCTGGCCTAGCCCACAAGGCTTAGCAAATGAGCCAAGAACCAGCTGTCAACCTGAAATATATGGTGATGGCCAAACCCAGCACAGAAAAGTGCAGTGTCTCACCTGAAACCATTCTACTCCTGGGTGACTCCTGACTCTGCAGACAGAGCTGTGGGTCTTGCACTGCCAGAAAGATATTGGAAACTCAACATGGTTTATTGCAATCTGCCTGTTGTCTATTACAGCATTTATAACAAAAGAAAGGCCAATTTTTCTCTGACAGTAAATCTACACCATGGAACAGAAGAAAAAGCTTTGTTTTGACTTGTAATCTGAGCAAACCTGACAAGGAGGGAACAAAAAAATGAAAGAACAAAAGGCCATTTTTAACAGCATTAAAAAAAAAAAAAAAGAAATAACAAAGCTGAAGTAAGGCAGCTGAAATGTTTGAAGTGTTGCTGCTAGAGTAGTTTCCTCTCAGTATTTTTCCCAAGTCACCTTCTAAATAACTTATGCAACTATTACCTCCATAACCATGTCGAAAACATTTGGCTGCTTGTTTGTAAGTATTAAGGATTTACAGGGAAAGAGGAGTTGTGTACCTGAAATTCATTCTCCAAACAGTTAAAAATAACCTAGCTCATTCTAGGGATTGAGGATTCCCTGTGAAACCAAATGAGCAAGGCAGTAAAGTACAACTGGCTTTCACTTATCTGCTGTATCTCATTTCCTTCTCCTCATACAAGGACTTACACTTTTCAACATCTGTGTATCCCAGACTTGCTGTCTTGACATGTTTTACCTCCATTAAAACTCCAAATCATACATTGTAATATATGTGAGTTTTCCCATATGTGATGCAAAAGGTAACACTGATTTTTTCCTGTGGCATTCACTGCATGAAATGCACAGTTTTAGTATAGTAGAGAAGATGGGCATGAGATTTGACTGTGGTCTTTGAAGATGGCAAGCTGGTCCCACTCCAGTGCTCAAGTTACCCAGTGCTTAGTGTATGGCCTATGATAGGGATTCCAAGAACCTGGGAGTCACCAGAGGTCCATGATCTCCAGGTGTGACAGAGCTAAACAGGTACACCCTGAAACCACTTGGCTTTCCCAGCTGCAGCCAAGGAGACGTTAATCTCTGAAGATTGCTCCTGAGAGCAGTGACACTGTTATCTCAAACCATCCCCAGCCCTGGCCTCGTGCATATGATGGTGGTGTCAGAGCCGCGTTTCGCTGGCTCAACTACCCTGTGAAGAGCTGCCAGGGAAGGGAATTTGAATGAATGTACCCCATTAGGGTTTCTTATATTTGGCTGATATGCATAGATCAATCCCCATGTATTACACTGTTCAGTGCTTCTCCCTGTTTCTTAGACACTGTCAAGTAGATTTTCTTAAGTGCACAGAAGCGAGTTTGGGAGCAGATCACTTCCCCAGCCTGGAAAATGGGGATGCTTCTGCTATGGCATATGCAGGGTATGCAGTCCTGTTGTACCAGATACCACTGCTCCACCCTAAATCTGCCTCCTGCAGCAGGAGAACAAGGCATCAGAAGTGATGTGGCACAGACGGAACCTCAGCAGCTCTGGCTGTCATGCAGCCCACACAGGCGAGAAACTGTGTGAGCCGCCATGGCTACCAGAGAGATACCCATCACAAGCATCAATGGCTGGTGGCACGACACTGAGACTATGAAATACCCCAGTTATTTTTTGGAAGTGAATCCATAGGCCACTCTCAGTGGGACTCCATCACCGTGCTGAAGCAAGTACTCTCTTTTCATACTTGCTTTGCTTTTTCTAAAGCAGCATGGTCCTGTGTATCCAGCAGGGAACAGAGTGGAATGCACCAGGAGATTCCTTCTGAGAATGTGCACCAAGCCACTCCCATCCTGGTACTCACCTCCACAGGCTCATGTTTTCACAGAGGGCTTCACGATGGAAGGGTCCCCTGGATGACAGCCGGTCCAATGTCCTGCTCAAGTTTCATTGGATTTCTCAAGGTAATACCCAGTTCAGAATGTTGCCAAGGGAGAGGCTGACTGTTCAAAGGATATCTACTCTCCTCTATGCAAAACATGTAGGGTTTGAGCTGGCCTGGAGGATGGTTCCCGGTTTGGCTGGTTGTGATCAGGGCAGTGCTGATCTAGTGCTGAGCTCTGAGTCATCCCAGCAACACCTGAGTGCTCTGCATTGCCAGCTCACTTCCCCACGCAGCCTGTGAGCCTCTGAAAACATTTAGATTGTTTCCTTGGGTTGAAATATTTTTAACCCACCTGAATAGCCTTAAAAAGTGAGATCCTGCCTCAGATTTTTTTTTTTTTCACTGCGGACGAACCGATAAGAGAGGAATAAATAGATGGAAAAGCTGTGAGCTGAAAATAGGACATGACTGTAAGATGAAGGACAAGAGGGACATGTACAAGAAGTTAAGGCAACATGAACAGTGAAGGAAGAGAATACTTCAGAGAGAAGAGAAACAAAGGACAGTTTCTTTTAACAACTGTCTTAGTAGGAATGGAAATCATATGGAAAATACAAATTTCTCTCATACAGAAACCTCTTATAGCATCACCTGAGCTTTGTCCTTGTACCTTCAAATGGAAAGGGCTCTGCCTCCCACACCAGGATGTGCCATGAGGGCACAGACCCAAATGGAAATGGCAGCAGTGCTTCCTCTTCCTCCAGTGCTTCACTGAGGGCAAAGTGGAAACTTAAGGCACAGAGTAGCCAAGACATGTAAGGAATGTGGCCATTTAAAGTTATGTATTTAGAGCCATGTCCCATGTCTGACCCCTGCTATGCGTTAGCATCGACCTGCTCTCAGTGGGGATTGCCCCATCACCCTTTTCTCCTGACAGGGAGGTAAGCAGGAGGCAGGCAGTGAGTTACAGTGCTCCCCTTGCTGCTCCCAGCTCCTATGATGAGGAGTCTGTGTGGGCCCCACTTCTACCCAGGGGGAGTAATTGCCAGTCCAAGTTTAAGGGCAGAAACTTCTCAGCCTCTGTGGTGCAATATCAAACAGAGCAGACTAAATAGATTACACTAATTAGGAGATGCAATATCCAGAGAAGAACAAAACAGTAATTTCTTTGGGGGATACTAGCTGTTGCCTGGGTGAAAAATAAAGTTTCTCTAACTGATCTGTCCTGGCCAATGTCCTTGCAGATAGACTTTGGAATAAATTATGCAAAGTCATTGGTTTTGATTTGTTTCTGATCAGTTATCCCACATCCTCCAAGACTTTTCCTATTTCATTCATTAAAAGAACATACAAGAAATATGTTTAGTAATTGAAGTGAAAACTAATGTTCTTTTCCCAGCACTTGGAAACATGGGAGGTTGTCTTGCATTCAGCTAGGTGTGAGTTAAGTCTTGTCATGTAACCACAGCTGTAGGGGGTTTTGTTCTGCACCCTCTGGCCAGGAGGCTGCCAAGACTGCCTTCAAATTCAAAACTGTCCCATGTGATTTGTGGCTTTACAGGTGCAGACCAGGATTCAGCTCCTCACTCACGAGCCTCTCAGTGCTGCAATTTCTGACAGCTGTATCAGGACAGCAACTGCTGGTGCCAGTGACATCTGCCACCACTCGTGCTTAAAAATGGAACAGCAGGACCTGAAAGCAGGGCAGGAGTACTGGAGCTTGGGAATGAAACAGCACTATCAGGAGTAGGGCAAAGAGCTTGGTGGTGCACCCAAGCCTATTTAACACCTCTGGGCGAGTGGCAATGCTGTGAGCGGATAAACACTACTGAGATCTCTGGTTTTTAAGGTTTAGTCACACTGGACTGGCCGCTAATGCTACACTAAGGGACAAATTCGTGGAGGAGGTCTCTTTCCTCACTGAAACCCAAATGGCTTTTATGCTGCCACCTAAGTTCCTCCAAATATTACAAAACCAGCCTTGGCCCTAGCAAGTCATCCATGTGGGTGAAGAGTAGAAGGATGTTGCTGGCAGTGCCACTGCCAAGTAGTGAAATTATTAAGCTCTCCTTTCCTCTCTCCTGCTGCCCAAACCACTGGGTTGCAGGCCTGGTAGAGCCCCCAGACTGCTGCTCACACCAGCTGCCCTGGCAGTGCAAGGCTCCTCCAGGCTTGGTCCTGATGCCTTGGTGTGCATCCTCACCACAGAACTGAAGAGACATTCTCAGCCTGAGCCACCTCCCCCAGCCGCATGGCCCTGATGTGAATTGCTATTTATAGGAACGATGTACCTTCCCCTTTGGTCTCTGTGTTTCCTTGTACAGAATCTTCTCAATTAGTGATAGTTTTTTGGCTCTTTAGTTGATCAGTCCCACATTTATGTAATAAAATTTTCCTCAGCCTGTTTATTCCGCATCCAAGGGTTTAATCAGCAATTGTGTTTAAGGGTAGCCTGAGTTTTTATTATCTACTTAATCAGATGAAAGAAGGCTCTTTTCTCTTTTTTGTTTTATTTTGTTTATTCTTAATTTAAAAAATGCTGAGAGTTGTTCCATAAGTGGAGTGCAGCCTTGTACCTCCTGGGCAGGGACAAGCAATACTGCCAGGGGAAATATCTTGTACACAACCTTCCTTTCAGATCTGGTTATAAAAAGTAGTGGCACTGATACGATCAATCTGATAAAAACCAACTGCAGACTTCCTGAACCTTCTTCCAGCCTTGGACAACTGAAAATACACTTGTTAAAACAGCTTATCCCTATTTATTTTTATAGATAAATATATAAAGTTTAAATATATAAACTAATACATGTAATCAATATACGGACACTTCTCTGAGGTCAGAATTGATTCCAGTAAAGCATGATTGCGCTGAAAGATAGAAAAATATAATAAAATAGATGACATTTTGAAACCCCTAGAACAGTTCTCTGCTCTTCCCAAGCCATCTACTTCTCAGCCAGGTGTCTCCTGCCCTTGCAGGGGGAACACACACCTGGCTGGAAACCAGGCTGCAGGAGAAGGACCCAGTGTTGCAGCAGCTTTCCCACCACTGGTTTTAGGTCAGTGACAACTCATCAGTTTTCTCCCTTTAATATTCTCTTCACAGCTCTCCACGGCATTGCTGTTCCTTTTTGGGAACCAGTGCTGTGCTCAGTTCCTTTCCTTGCCACTGCAAAGAATATGACATTAATATTTCCACAGGATGTCCTTCAGGGATCTCTTTGTGGCCACTTGCTCTTCCACAGGCTGGGGTTGCTGGGCAATGGGATGGCATCTCCAGTGTTGTCCAGTGGTGTCCCTGGTGTTGTGCCCAATGGTGGCAGTGGTGGCAGGGCTGCACACCTTTCCTATGCTGTGCTTGTTCCTCTACCCATTTCCCATGTCCCTGCCATGATGCCCACTGCCACCACTCTCTGACCACACACACACCCAGCCACCAGCCCAGTGCTGCTCCAGCAGCCAATCCAGTGGCTGTGGGGCTGCCTTCTGCTCTGGGACAGATGTGACAGGAATAATTGGGTCCCTTTGGCAGTGACACTGTGTTTACAAATCCCCTTGCCCTCCTCTACGCCCAAAATGAATGCTCATGCACACGCAGGTGCCAGGACCTCTCCTCTGTCCTTCTTCTTCCGCTAGAGCCCATGACAACAGACGAAACCCTCCAATACAACCTCTTCTTGCATCACAGCCAACACTTGATTGAAAGAGATTTTCATCAGCTTCACAGAGCACTATCATGGCATTACTTCAAGTGCTAAGTGCTTGAATTTAAACCTGGAGACTTCCTTGGAGAGGCTTATTGCAGACCAAGGCACTCTGTGCAATCACTCCTGGATCCTCTAGTGATAATTGGACATCAGTCAAGGCTGCCAGCTCTGCAGAGAGCTGCATCCCTAGGACAGCCTGTACAAGGACAGACTTCCAGCAGAGAACTCAAGGAAGGAGGCTCACCACAAGACAGTTTCTCATAGTTATCATTACTACATAGTCTCTTAATTGAAAGCACCTCTTTGGCAAATGCCTTTATTTTGTGTTGGTTTTGTTGGGTTTTTTTCTCAGTTCCTTGTGAGGGCAAATGCCAGCCTGGTGATTTCCGACAGCAGGTAAGATGCACTTTATTGAATTTTACCCATTTCATATCTTTGATCTTTGTGAAATTTGCCTCCCACTCTGATGCAACAGGACAGGGGGTTATTCTTGCTTCTTCTGTCAACTCCTACCAACAGCTAGGAAAACAATGATTTCCTTGCAAGAAAAGTGCTTTCCAAAGACCATCAAAGTTGTGATTCTGCGTACATTTTGTTCAGGTTTAGCTTAGGTTTAACTGAAGGTTTGTCAACAGCTACACAGGTGTAAGTGAGAAATAGCTTCATACCTGACTCATCCAATACTCCACCACACATCCACTTGGCAAGAGCTCCTGTTCAGCTGCTGCAGTGCAGATTTCTTGCTCTCTGAAGGGGGATGAGAGATCAGAGACCTCTCTGAGGAAGGACTTTAAAACAAAAATCCGTGAGGCCACAGCTTATGCCCCCTTATCTCCCAGGCTGCCTGCACCGACTGTCAGAGCAAGACCTGCCCTGTCTCTCTGGCCAGGAGGCTCTCCTGCCACCTGGACCACAGGTCTTCAGACATCAACTTTTCTGCCTCTGCCAGATGGAAATATTGGAGGAAACAAATATGTTCCCAAAAATAATGCCTCGCTTTGTGGCTTTGAACAGCCATGTGTCACTCCCACTCCTGCTGAGTCTGACTTTAAGTACAGCTGGCTGCTCTGGGTAAAGAAGGCTATTACTTCTTCCCAGCACAGATTGTCCAGATGATGGACATAAACAATGATTCAATCTTTTAAAATGCCCCAAACTCCAGGAGAAGAGCTATTGCACCAATCCTCAGGGCAGGACAGAGGCAGCACAAAGCAGCAGATGAGAGTCCTGGAGGTCACTGCCAGTCTTGCTCCTCTCACCCAGGGCCCACCAACACCCACTGGGGCTTGCTCCCTCAGGCACCTGCATGTAGGCCTCAGGGGGGTGGCAGGTTGAAACAGGGGTGGCTGTCACTGCAATGTCCTCACATTCCAGCCCTGCATGCAGCAGAAGGTGCTGGACATGCCATGAGAGTGGAAGGATGGAAATCACAGCAGTAGGAAGAAAGGGAGCAGGGAGGTGATCCTGCTCGGAGTCTCCGCTAAAGCTCAGATTTGAGGTTAAACACAAAGGGAGGCAAACTTAAAACAAACGGGTGAGAGAGTTTTCAAATCATGCAGGGGCTTTTCCGTCCTTCTCAATTCTCGTGACATCTGCCTGGGCACAGGCACAAGCCAGCATGGAAGGCCAAGCAGGGCATGGCCAAATCCCTGCATTCCAACTCCTAATGAAATTCATGCAAATTTTAGAAAGCAATTGAGATGTCTGGAGCTTCCTCCACATGTCACTGGCTTGTTTCTAACAGATGCCATAATGGGGCACCTGGAGGACAGGATCATTTAGTTTTCCTTACAGTAATCACAATTTAAATGTTCTGTAATGTAATAAGAATGAGAAGGGAACAGCAACCGGAAGAGCTCGCTGGCTTCTCAGGCCTGATGAGCAGCAGCACAGCAGGCCCTGTCCTGCCATGTTAGCCATACAGCTTTGCAGTCCTATCTTGCAATAAAACCTGCCTGCTGCTGTCCTTGGGGGTCGAGCACGCTGGCCCAAGGCACAATCACCCAGCAGCCGAGTGCCCTGGCCACCCTGCTGCACCTCTTACAGCAGGCAGCAGACCAGAACACAGCAAAAGCCAGCAGCTTCCAGAAACGCAAGTACATACTTCAGCTCCTATCAACTCAGCTGGGCCTTTCCTAGGGCCTTTGGTCACCCACAAATGTGCCCAGTGCAGCCAGAGCAGCCGCAGCACTGAAGCCAGAGCTCAGAGGCACATCTGCCCTTGGTGAGTCCCACCTGAAACGGCAGAGCACTGCCTTCAGCTGGGAAACCTTACCTAGAGACATCCACAGAGCTTCGTGCACTTGCTTATATATTTTAAACACAGCTTGTTCTGCAAAACAAATTCCCTGCAGCCCTGGGCTGGCCACTGAGCACTCGCTGGGCTCCCTTTGCATCCAGCCAGGGCTGGTGTTCCTCATCTGGGCAGGAGCTGTAGGAGCACGTGTCTAATGTGCAGCGCAGAGCTCAGTCAAGCTGCACCCTCACTGACTCATGCTCCGAAAAAAGTCCCTTTTACTGATAAAAAGACTCCCCAGTGCTGTTGGTGGGTATTCTCCTCTTGCTTCCCAAAGCCCTCTGGATTCATTGATGCATGCCTCTGCTGCTTCAGGCTGGCCATAAAGGGAATTTTCCATGAGAAAACTCATGGAAAGAAAGATCCTAAATGGTTGGCTTGTACCTTATTTGCTGTGATGCTCCTGGGAGTGTTCTCAGCACTGAGCACTGTCCTGCCCGTCCTGAAGCAGAGCCAAGAGCATGCGCACTGCCTGGGGCACCGGCTGCAGAGCCCCACTGGTGTGGCAGGGAAATGCTGCTCCTAAGTTGCCATCCAGCTTCTGGGACACAAGGGCTCTGCTGGATACAGTGCTGTGCTGGCTGCTGTCCGAGCTCTTTAGCACCTGGTGATCTATCCCTGCCTGGGCAGCACCTGGCTCTACAAATGCTGCCCCATGCTCTGGAACTTCTGTGGCTCCGAGAACTCAACATTCCTTTCCTGTGGTCCATTGCCATGAATCCCAGACAGCTGGTGTGAGGGGATGCCTGTGGGCGTCTCTCCACCTGGCCTGGGGTGAGCGTAAATGCCCACACAGAGCTGGGGAGAAGGAGCTCACCTCTGTGGTACCAGCTTGAGGATAGGAGGGGCGCATCTAACCACAAAACACAGCAATGCTTTATATATCCTTTTTCCTATTTCAGTCTAACAGGTTCTAAATAAAGCAACGTTTCAGTTGGTTTTGCCATTGTGAAAAAGACTTTTTGGAAGCCTGGTACTTCCGTGCAATGACAGGTAATAGACAGATCTATTGATAATGACACAGTGCACACATGAACAAGCCTCCCTCTACTCTGAAATACCTAACAGTGCCAGAAAAAAAACCTCACTAATACCGTGGGTGTGTGCTCAGATGCATTTCTTTTCTTGCCAATTCTTCCAGGGCAGTAGGAAATGTTGCAGTGCAGCTGACAGCATCTCTCCAGTAATGAGATGCTGTGATTCAGTGATTTTTCACACTCACAGTGGCATCACATTCTTCCTATTTGTATTCCTCCAAGAGGCTTAGCAACAAGAGACAAGCTACTTCAGAAGCAACTGTGGTGTGTCTGCAACTGAGGTGTGGGTTTGGGGTTTTATGTGCTGTAAAACCTCTTCCTATGCTGGAGGGCATTTAGCAACAAGTAAATAGCCAATTTCATTAGCAGATGTGATTTCTCCAGTGTCAGTTCTACCAACTGAATCAGGGAGTAAAACGCTAAAAAGGAGTTTTATTTTAGGCTTTTTGTAGGGCTACCACAGCGGAATTTGCTGAGATTTGTAGAGGTCTGAGTTACAGAAAGGAGACAAGTTTTGAGGAGGTTTAGATAGGAGAAAATGAGAATGATTCATATTTAAAACCAGCGGGGTTTTTGTTATCAAATACTAGTCATGGTTACAACAAAAGAGTATCTGCAGCTCCAACTGGAGGAGCAAACCATGAGCTCAACAGAAGGTCAGTGGCGGAGAGCATTCACAGCTTGCATTGTAAACTGATTTTACCTCCACACCAAGGAGGCACTTATTTCTGAGTTTTAACATGATGAACATGCAAAACACAGATTTAAAGGCATCTGATAATGTTAATCTAATGATAGCTTTATTCCAACATCCCTTAAAGATTCTTCAATTCTTTTATCCAGATTTAATTGTCTACTATGAGTGAGTGAATCAGAGCTATGAGGAAAATACCAGTTCTTGCTACTGAAGAAACCACGTTTCAGTATAGCCCAGTGCTATGAATCTCAAGGACCTGACAGAATATTCTGTGTCCTTCCTTTTAAAGGAATTGTAGGGAATATTTCTGTGTTTTTCGGTTTTTGGTTAGCAGCAATAGTTAACTGAGTACATCAAGCCAAGGTGTCACAACTATAGAACTGACTGTAGTTATCAGTGGGACACTTTTACTTCTGTTCCAACACCTTGCTGCATTTTTGTTTAGAAACCTCAGGTGTACAGATGGGTATTTCCATCTTGCTGTCCTCTTACACCAATTTGCTTGGCATATCCTTCTCCTCACCTGACCTTTACCGTCTTGCTACGACCACCATGAGACTTTTCCCTCCTCCTTAGCCTTTGGTCACACATGGGGGGCCCCACACAGCAGGGTTGGTCATCTCACCTGCCCACTGAATGCAAGTCTCCTAAGAGTCTCTGTCTCCACCAGTGTCTTGAGTCCATCACTTTGGAAACAGGTGACTGGAAGCATACATGTATTTCAGACAAGATCTCATGAGGGCCTTCTTCAACCCTCCTGGTGCCTTCCTACCCACCCACCGACCCACTCCAGTCCTCTTCTCCCTATGGATTATCCTTGCCTCTATCTTAATTAGGCCACCTACCTTTGCAGGACTGACAGAGGGGCCTTCAAGAGGACATTTAACTAAAGTATTACTTCCCTTCAGTTCAGAGGGAGGCTGCACAATTAGGCCATCCCTAGCAACTGTTCAGAGTGTTCTACACAAATATTTACAACAAAGATGTTATATCCCTGAGATGCACCAGAAGGGGCCTCCAGACAGTTTGGGAGGTTTGTCTATCTGCCCATGTAAGCCACTCTAGCTGCCAAAGACAGTGACATCACCCATCGCTGCCAACATTTGACAACAGCTCACTACAGCACCCCTTGCACAGACACAGTTACCCCATGTTCCTTCTGGTAGTTTGCATACAAAACATACTCAAGAGCTTTAATTTTTTTCCCTCACAATTTAAAACCATCTGTTTTTTTCCTCTCCTGGACTCTTGCAAAATCGTCTATGTTATTCCTAAAGTGTGGCCCCCTGGACCAGACACAGTGCCAAGCTCAGGCTTCAGCACAGCTTGGCCTGGAGCAATGATTATCTCCCTCGCTATATGAATGAACACAACTGCTGTCAGCATCTTCCAGGGCAGTCTTCACTTTTTATGCAGCAGTATCACAATTTGATTCATGTTTTGTTTGCAGCCCAGCTGTAATCCACAGATTATTATGTCCCAAAATGCTGTTTATACAGGTATTTTTTATTTTCATTCAATTGTGCTTATTTATTTCCCTCCTGAATGCAGTATTTTTCACTTTTTTTTTCCCTGACCTTCCCTCCCATTTATCAGAACCATTTTTGAATTTATTCAGGCCTCCCAACCTGCAATCCTGGTGAGTTGATAATTTCATTCACTTTTCAAATGTAGCCTCTAACTCCTTGGTTTACTGCATTAATGACAATATTTGCCAGAAACAGCCATGAGACTCCTGCTGGACTCTCCTTTCCTCCATATTTGACTAGCTATTGATATTTTCCATTCCACCCTGCTCACAGAAAACCATCAGCCAAGGCTGCCTGTTCACTCCTGTACTTTCAGGGACTTTTTGCCTGTACCAGTGGAAGTATTGAATCTCCAGTCTGCAGTAGCCCTTTGTCCATGGAGACGATTTGCTTCCCCCTGAATTCCCTCTGGCTGGTGATTGCATCCTGATGGCCCACTCAATTTAAAACACAGCATTCAGTGCTAATCACTTTGCACATCCAGTCAATTGCTTTGATTTCATGATCAGCCTGAAGCAAAGCAAACCACAGAGCAGCCTGCAGCACAGGGACACACAGGCCACCCAGCCATTATGGCAATCTTGTTCCTTTACAAGGCTGGGCAGAATTTTTGCTCCCTGGGAAACACAACAATGCAGAAGAGACAGAATTGCTCAGTGCACAGCCACGGCCCACTGTGGCTTGGGAAGGTTGTCCCACCACCTGTAGCACACACTGCCCTAGGATCTACACTGCATGATTGCTGGACAAGTGTCTCACAGCAGTTGTACACCTTCTGCAGGATGGGATATCTGTAAGAACACTCAGTCATTTCAATGCCTTTGAAAGTTTGCAAAATCAAGTAAAAATTTCAGTGATGAAATTTATTATTGGCAAATGTCAGGCTGTAGACATATGCTCCAAAATAAAGTACTCTATACCCTTTCTTTAGATGGCCAGCTTGACAATACCAGTCACTTGCACTCTGATGGCAATGCAAAATGCTGCCTGGAAAGAAAACCTGAAATCATACCCTACCAGCTCAGTGGCAAAGAAGCAAAAATCCACCATGGAGCACTGCAGAAAATGCATACTAGTGCTACAAGCCAGTTTAAAAGTAGAGGACTTTTCACATGAAAAATGTGAGCAGTATGAAACAGCAACCCAACAACGGAAATGGACACAGTCTGTCCTGAAAATATTTCTGCTGCGATGACATCAACCTGCTTCCCCACACGCATTCATACAGTAGGGCTTGTCCTGGTCTCACACATGACCTTGCTCTGATAGTTCACTGGTGCTCATCAGAGAGTTAGAGATGACCTCTGGCAGGGAGGCCAACCCCGTGGAAACTTGCCCTGATCATTGGCTCAAATTGTTCCAACAGTCCTCAGTGCCCCAGTAGTTCTCTGAGAGTTTTTCCAGTTGACCCATAGGGTATTTGAAATCTCAAAACTGGACCTGGTACACGACCCAAGGCATTAGTATTTTGAGAAGAAGCTGACAGATTATCTCAGGCAGTCATTATACAAAGCTTCTACTTAAGACACATTCCCCTCAATATCTGTTTTGTGGTTCACTATAACCTCAGACATTGTTTTGCAGAACTGCTGCACAGCTAAAAAGTGTGTAACTGTGTGGTAGAGGTTTTTGTTACTCCAGTACTCTTACCTATTTACCCTGATTAAATTTGCTCCTATTTCAGGTATTTTTTCTAATTCATAAAAATAATTTCAAGTTTAAATCTCATTTGTGGAAGTGATTAAACTATTGCCAGTTGATATAACCTAATAATTTAATAACAAATTTTTTAATATTGTTTCATCAATGGAAATGACTGAATAATATCAAAAGCAAGACGGGTCCCTATGGAACAGCAATTGCTCTGTTTCTCAAGTTTGATCATGGAAGACTGATAGCATTTTCCTGAGCAATCTAATCAGCCTTATAGTACTTCAGAATACTTCAAACAAGGCTGATATCTTCTGCTTTGCTTTTAAAATGTCATGTTAAAGCAACTGTTTCTTTTTTTATTCTGAAGATCATTATATTGCTTTTCAAGAAAATTGTTTCAAAACTGTGTATTACTAGTACATTTTATTGGTAGAGGTAAACCTAAGTCTAGATTTATTTATTTTTAATTGATTATTTAATTAAATGATTATCCCTCTTCTGTGAAGCTTGAAGGGAAAAAAACATTGAGTATTTAGGTTTTCCCTAATGTACTAAATGCTCATCCTTTTGTTAAATAATTGATTTAACTTTCCTTCCCTTTCTAGTAGAGGTTTCATTAGGCTTTAGCAGTCATAAATTTTTTTGGTTTTCTGTTCTTTCTCACACATATCTTCCTTTTACATTTATGCATAGCTACATATTCTCCCTTTCTATTTCTATTCTTGTTGATTTTTCTGTTTAAAGAACTTCTGGTACAGTTATAATGGCCTCTTACTATGCTCCCTGGTTTCCCATTGCATTGGTGTAATTTTTCATTATGTGTCCTTTCATTAGTTCTCTAAGATGATAAATAATTTATCATTCTGTTTGTTTCAGCCATTTCATGAAATATCCTGGAATGAATTTCATCTGTTCCTACTTAGGTGAGAATTTCCAGCTTTCCAAAATGCAGCTTTTCAGAGAACACCACCTTCCTAAATCTTTTGCATCTCCTTCAGACACCTCCCTGGGGCACCACACAACAAACTTTTTTTTGTAGACAACTGAGCTGATTTGAAACCCATGTAAAGTCTATTGTATAGCTTTCCATCTTTGCTTAAAATTACAAAATTCTATTTTGTAACCAAGATCAGTTTAATCTTCTGGATTAGCAAAAATTCCTCACCAGTCTGAATCAAATCTAAGAGTCACTCTTGAATTAAACTCCATGAGCCAGTGTCCCCCCTCATTTGCAGGAACATTTGTGCAGTTTGCCCCACCAGAAAATTTTCTGCATGTGTTAAAAAGAAAGTATCTGTCCCCAGATGGATACCAATGGAAGAGAGTTTTTGTCAAGGCCAACGGTTTCTCTCAGGACAACTCTTTTGTCACATAACATGTCACAATGTACCTTTCATAAATATAAATATTCTCTGCTACTCCTCAGGCATGGCAAGCTACCACGTTTTGGTAGCAGCTAGCATTTCTTGGGAAGGAATGGGAGTTTTGTGTTCTATTATTCCTGAGAATAAAGCCAGAAGTAAAAATGGCTGTATGTGATCTTTTGGAGAAATTCAAGCTCTGAGCATTAACTCTCATCCCTAAACTGGAATGAGAGCTAATATGTGAATCTTCATAGTGATTCTCACACATTACAGAATCAAGATGCCAAGCATATAAACAGGGAATCTCACAGGTCTGGAAAAAGCCTGTTTCCACCAGAATACTCAATCCATCTATCACAACTATTTCTTTCCATTAAATATGTTATATTTAGAACCCAATACCAAATGGAAGAAAAAAGCCCCAACAGTGTAGAATAGAATATGCTAGTACTTAGGCTAGATACAAAAAATAACTTTGATTAACACCTATCTTCAAAAGTTGTTTCACTTGTTAAATGAACTGCTAAATTGGTTTTGAGATTAATCTTTGAACTAATAAAAAGTGCCAGCTAAGTGAGAGCTAATAAATTACTCTCAACTGAGTAAGTTTATTTTCTGGCCTTCTAGTGATATGTCAAATACATGGCCCACTGGGAACCAGTACAATTATCACCATAAAGATTTGTCTAATCAAATGAAACAACAGAAACATAGTATTGCTTCAGTTATTTCTAAAATGCCAACACTGTAAGTGCAAAAAAAAATAAATGCAGAAGATAAAAGGAGACCACCACCACCATTCAGTAGATTTAAACTTACTCTTTATGATGCACTTTCATCAAAATTTTTAGTTGTCAAGTATCAAATTTCACTCATGCAACATCAATCCACTAAGAAATACACATTTTGGTGAGAAAATTAAACTCCGTATTTATGTAAAAACTGTTTCGAAATAAAAATAAAACAAGATTTTCCTTTTACAAAAAAAAAAATTATTTTTTTTTGCTAACAGAATAATTATTTGGAAAATGTAATCTCCCACATGAAATAGTTAAAGGAAGCTAAATATATTTAAAAATGGAAGATTTTGCATTTACATAGTTATATGCCATTAATATCGAAGATATACTTTCTGGCAAAAAACTTCTCATGCTTAAAAAAATGCACCTTAGTTTTATACTGTACATTACAACATACAGTAGTAAGAAACAGAATTAGTAAACAAGTTATATGCAAAGAAAAAAGTTACTTATACAAGACAGTTACAACTGTGACACAAAAAAAAAAATGTTCAGTTTAAACAGTATTTGAAGGCAATTCACAATCATTTCAGGAGTTTTGTGAAATTTAAGGCCATTAGTTTAAATAAAATGTATCTGACACAAACTCACAAAACTGCATTTTGTACAAAATATACATGCAAAACCATTTTATAATTATATACGAACAGGCATATAATAAAATTTTTGGGGTAGTTCTGTACACAAAATTGTGCACAAAGCAACATAGCTGTGCAATTTTAAACCAGTTAATTAACTTTATCATTCATGCACCCTGAATGCAAATGTGATTAAATGACAATATCAAACCCAAATATTAAGAGTCAGCATCCCTTTGAATGGGCAATCTAGACAAAAAAAAAGGTTAAGATTTTAAATTTTTAAAATGGTCCATTATAAAACATCTGCTTGTAATCACTTCAAAAGACATTTCTGATGCAAAATGCTTTAAGGAATGCATGATATGATTTAATGAGCTCTGTGAGTCAACTATAATACTCTCATAGTTCTGGATTGAGGTAATTTTCTTTAATTAATTATAGCAAGTAACTATTCTAATTTGTTTCAATAGTTAGTTTAAAAAACTGTAAACTTAGATAAACTTAGAAATTGGAGAATCTCTGAAAAAATACACATACCTCCCCCTCAGAGTCTAGAGTTAGTTATAAATCATATGCAATTATGTTACTCACATTTAGGAGTTGAAATTCTCAATACATGAGATGAATGGATTACTGAGCACTGATTGAAGCACTTCAGTTACTTGAAAACTCATAGATATTTGTCTTTTTCTTAGCTTTCATTTGTGTTTGTCTGGACAAACATTCAAAGAGATATTGCTTCTCTTGTTATCTTCTCACAAACTATTGCAAGCTAGAAGACATGTGATCAATATTCCAAACTTTTATTCTTAAGAATAGTTATAAAAGTACTGAAATTTAAAAATAGTAACATGTAAACATTGATACAGAGTAATAGCATTCCTATACATTTATATACACACGGTATTCAGAGAGGACCCAATCTTCTGAATTGAAAACCTGACTTGTGCTTTCCCCCTCCAATAAATACACCAAAAAAGTAGGGTGTTTCTATTAAAAAAAAAAAGTCTCAGAACATCAACATTTTGCTCCTAGCATTTAAAAGCTTTCCAGTTGCTTATGCAACTATAGGAGAATTTTGGTATGTGAAGAGAACTTTTCTAGCTCCAAGAAGCTATCAGAAGCTACTGCTGCATCCAGAGATTTATGATAAATACCAAGCACTTCAGAGCAGTCATATCTGAGTCTGCAACACGTGCATCGGGGGTGTGTAGGGTGGTGGTGCAGGTGATGGCTTTATTCCTCTGACTCTCATGTAGGACAGAAACTGCTCTGGGATTTCAGCTAAAACATCTTTAGCAAGTCTTGCCATGCTTAACACGTGGTTTCCACTTCTGTCAATGTAATCTCGGAACGGCACAAACTACAAAACAAAAGAGATGTTCACTCAGGTCATTATGCAGACACAGAATACCTCTTAAAACATAAAAATAAGAAAGTTTAACCTAGGGAGTTAAGAGCACATGAATATGTTACCTTACACATTTTTTATGTACCTTGTGTTTTATATTATATATTTTATAAATACACATTGTCTCTCAATTTTTACAGATCTTTCTTCTAATAGAAATAGTGTCATGCTTTCCCTTGGGTCAACACCTTCACTTAGGCCATGGCTAGCTCAGATTGCTGATCTCTCAATCCTTTCCAAACAAGAAGGTAATTTTGTCTCAGAAAGCTATTCTTACTTTCCATTCCCTGCTCCTGGGCCTCTCCTACCAGACTGCCTCCACTCTGGCACTTGGTGAATAGATTTTTATGACCTTTGAAGTGAACAAAGCAGAAAGTATGACTTTAACTTTTTGACCATTTTGCATTATACCTAGTAGAACTATGAACCACTTGAACCACATGTTTAATACGACACTAACAGATATATAAAGAAGCTAAGCAAAAAGGATTGGATCAAAGAAGAAGTTATGTGATACCCAGATGTTCAACACCTAAACTAGTTATCTACCCAGCCCTGGCTTGGATTTTGTAATACTTAATGAGATGCTTGTGCTAGTGGCGTAGAAAAAAGCAGCAATCCAGGCTCCTTGATTCTTTTTCCTTATGTAAAAAGTACATGCAGTCTGAATTAAAGAACAAAATGTGTCCCATACTAAGAGAGCACATTAACCATTAGTCTGCAGACATGAAATCTCATACCACTGTTCTACAGCAAAGTGAGGCTACTTCAACAGTGTAATTGTTGAAATGCAATTGTACAACACAGATGGCCTGATTTAGCTCTTCCTCACCTCTCCTTACACTCTGGAGATATCAAAGGAGCTGGAGGAACTATGGACAGGTAAGCAAACCTAGGGATGTTCAAGGACAGCTAACATGGAGAAGCAGAGACGGCAGAGGAATAGAATGAAAGGTGTAAGAGAAACCGAAGAGAAACTGATGGAATGTCAAGTGCTTTTTCTATAATTTAAAGAGTTTAATTAAAAATACTAATGTGCAAAATTCTCAAGAGAAGTAACAGGTGCATCACTAAAAGTAAATATTTTCCTAAAATATCTTAAACAGCAAAAGGATAACAAAGGAGCAGAAATCGAAACTGAGGAAGAATTGGTAGACATGTAATATAGAGTCCCTCCAATATGTATTCAGCCACTACCAGGAAAATAAGCCTTCCATAAAAGACTTAGTTTTAAACAGGTACCATTCTTTCTAGAGACATCATGTTTCTCCAGATTTTCGGTAGCTAGCTCTTCTCCCATGGCTGTATAACACCAAGACTTTGTAACAGTGTCCTGCCTATTAGGGGTCATTTGCTAACAAATGCAGATCCCCTACTATGTGTTATAAAAATGCTTAGACGTATAACAGAGTGTTCCTGAGCTTGTTACAAACACCTCAAGATAAAGCATGTCAGTGCTAAGGTAAAATGAAAGGTAGGAATACGGATAGAAATAAGAATTCAAAACAAAGAACAATAAAATCTATCTATGAGAATATATTTTCTCTCCCACCTGCACAATGTCTCTTTCTGCAAACCTTCCTCTTGAAGAAATCCTCACTACATCCCCATCCAGTTCTTCCATAGCTTGAAAAACGAACAAACAAACAAAAAACTGTGAGTTCAGGTACACAACAAAATCTTCCTGAGAAAAAGTTCAGGCAATTTACACTTTAGAGCAACAAAACCAACAATTCTTTTTTAGGTAACCCTTAAGATCATTTGCACCAGAAAATACATCATGTTTTGTAGCTATTTTGCACTTTTTCATGGTGACAATACATACTTTTCATCTTTATTGTCACCTTCAGAAAAAACCTAGACTATGACAAAGTTTTTATCCTTTCATCTCTCAAAGCACAAGTATACTGGTTTTGTAAGGCAATATATAAACTTTCATAGGTGGAGAAGAATTCATCTTCAGCAGCTATTGTTACAGAAAATATTGTAGGATACACCACAAAGAGGCAATAACTCATATTCATACTGAAAAAGCAGTATCTTCTAATGCATAGGAATGAAGAGTGCTTTAAAAATTTATCAAATTTATTGGGTAATTCTTCTTATATCTTCTGAGCAGGATCAAGGAAAGCTCTGTTGCCCAGATACCTGGAAGCTATTCCAGGTAGAAAGGTGTACCTGTTTTCTTGTCAGTGTTGAAATGGGTAGATTTGAGATCTCAGATTATTGCTCAGATGTTGGTTCTGCAATTCTACAAACTTTCTTTCAGTTTATGCTATGAAAAATCAAAGCCCTGCACCACTGAGCTTCTCAGGGGTTTACAAACTGGGCTGAATTCACTGAAACCAGCACTTCAAAACCTAGTTCTTCTGAAGAAAGAACTAGAAAATATAAATGACACTATCAGGAGCCAAGCTGAACAGAGCATATTTGTTCAAAGGAAAAGATCAGTAGGTCTGCAGAGCATGTTGCCCAATGATGCTGTTGCAAAAATGTACATGTGTTCAAACCAGGAGACTGAAAAAGTATTTGACGGAGTTTCACTAAAAAAATTTCCAAAGCAGACATAAAGCACATCCTGCTCAGGGAACTCCAACCCATAAACAGCATTCAGGGAAGTATCATATTTGCTTAGTCTGTTCTTATCATTCTCTAGGAAACTACCCATGGCCATGTCAGATACAGAATACTGGGCAAAACTGCCCCTGTTGTGACCTATTACAGACATCCTCACTCATATCCTTTAAGTAAAGCTCTGCCAAATGTATGTGCCATCTACCCAAGCTTCAGACTTTTCAGAATCCCTCTGGTAGCCCCCAGGGGCTGGGAGATCTAGGGAACAGTGACATCTGAAGAGGAGTAGCTTGGTCTCTACAGTAGAACTGAAGCTTCAGTGGCACTTGAATGTCAAGACAGTGCCTAAACATACACCCTCCTGCACACACACTACAGCATCCACAGGAGACAAGGAGTCTGTTGTTTATTCCAGAAGGAATTCCTGCAGATGGAAAGTAATTTCTCTGCCCTCTGGGGCACTGAGGGACTACAGACTTGGCATACACCTAAATGAGTGAATCTGGTTAAGGCACTGTACTCCAGGATTGTGGCTCCAATGATGGAAACTGTATCCTGCAGTACAAACAGAATCCTGACTTCAGAAAAGGGGGAGGGATGACACGCCATGAACATGTCCTGACTGAGAAAGGGAGCCTGGGCAAATCCAAGAACTAGACAAACAGGGAGAAAGGGAAATGCAATGGTGGGGTGAGAGAACTGTAAGTAACATAGGACCATGCTGGAATACTTGTGAGTAAAAATGAAGTTTACAAATTTCCACCATTTCCAAACTGCCTCTTCTCATTGGCTGTGGCATACAATCCATCTGAAGTGTGTTCACCTGGACAATTTCTTCATGGAATAAGATACTTAAAATTTTCACTAATATACCACTTGCCAAAAAGCATAAGAATAATTCTTGTAATAGAATAAATTTAAAATAAAATAAATTGTCTTACTTTTTTCTAATTTTTATACACTTAAAATATTTGTACAAAAATTAAGATGCACAGTCTCTAGTCAACATTAAACAACTGCGGTAGTAGGACTAAGTATATTTCATGTACAACAGAAGGCATACTGTCTAACCAGATGTAATAGAATTAAAAAGGAAGGATTTAGGACTCTGACGAACAGACACAAAGAGGATGTCTACACTTCATAATGCGTGATATATGCTTAATAAATTTATACAAATAATGGAAACATCTTAGTTATTTCAATAAAGAATAGTGTTCCAGAATACCACAAAAAAAAGTAAATAACCTGATTATTTCTCTCCTGTAATAATCTCTAATGCTCCTGCACAGTAGGACTCACTTCTATTACCAAGCGAAACCCTGCTTAAACCAGATGACCTCAAATGTATTTATTTTTCTCAAGATTTTATTATTGCAGTAAGATCAATATTTCCAGTCAACTGACACTTCACAAGGCGTCTAAATATTTGTGCTGAAGAAATTTAACATTTCTTGAGTATACTTACTTTACTGCAAATGCTGAGCCCCCATATGGTTCTCACTTTAACAGAGAGCCTGAGGGCTACACAGCTCCACATGGCAGCTTGTAATCATACTGAGTTATCAATCAATCAGTCAATCAATCCAGCTGGAAATGCCAACAGCACTCACTCCTTGCCTCATATAATGTTCTTTTAAAGAACAATATTTGTTTGAAAAACCACATATTACTAAAATGTAAGCAAATATAAAAAGAAATCTAGAAAAAACACTAGAACACTTACCATCAAACTCTGCTGGACCTACCCCCACTATAATTATGGACATGGGAAGCTTTGAAGCCTTCAAAAGAAGAAGAAAAAGACGTTTAATATATTACATAACCTCTGCCAATAATATGAGATCTGAGAACAATGTGAACAAAAAACATGCAGAAGTTATGTTTCAAAGAACAATTTTTTCCCCCTAAAAGGTTGAATGGTGTAAGATGTGTGCTACAGTGGTGTAAAACATCTTGGATGAAGATAGAAAGGCAGATGATTATTTTATTTTTCCATTACCAAGTAAGCCTCTGAATCATATAGGATGCTAATTGAACACAACAAACTATGTTAAGATTTAATACTAAAATGACACATTTCTCTTAGAAACTTTTGTAAACTCACAGTAATTGCAAATGTGTACCTAGTAACAGTCTGACATTTAAATATGCTTTGCTGTTTCTTGATATTACCCAGCTGCTTGGAACTATGAGACACTACTCTATACACTGATCTAATGCCAATTCTTAAAAGAAAATAAATAATCTATTTGAGCAATATATATTACATTTATTCCATTAATGAAATTTTACTCAAGTCAATTACCCATGCCACAGGCAAGCAAGATACAGAATTGGCCTGTGGTAAAATTTTTTATTATACTTTATCTTTCTCATTTAAAGATGATATCTGGCCTTCCCTGAATAAACTCTGTAAAATCTTTAAAATTACAAAGACACTATCTTAGATATTGGACTCTCCTGCCCTGATTGTAGCATCAGTTTATAGAAATAACGTGAATCTGCCTCTGATGAAGAAGGTTAACAACTAAAACCAAAAAACATTCAGCAAATGTCAGGGCTGACAACTTATTAAGGTAATTCTCATAAACCATAAAACATCTACAATAATTTTAACATCAAACAGGAATATACACTGGCCAAAAAAATCATAGATGTACACCTTCTAATGTCTTAGAACAGAACCTTCTGGTTTTCAGATATTTTCTAGAATGTTTTTTCTTTTATTGTAAAGAAAGCATCCTTTGAAGAGATTCCTACTCACACAGGCACAGAACTATGTGATACAATGAAATATGAAACTGTAAGTGGCAAGGACAACATAAAGAGAAAGAGTTAAACTTCTGCATATAAACTTAAGTGTTGGCATTTCCTGAATGACGGTATAACCTTTAAACAGCTGGGTAAAACAGAATGTGTCTGACATATATGCTGTAATGAGAAAGATGCCTAAAAGCACAATTAGTGTTTAAAAATTGAAATATACTCTGAGTTTTATACACATCAAATTGCATTGGACATCATTGGCCTTTTTAGTATTATGGCTATTATTATGACTGAAGAAACTGCTATTGAACAGCATTTCATTAGTTTTGTCAGGATATACTGTGCTTATGCTACAAGGAATATGCAGAAAAATGAAGGCATCTTCATAGAAAAAACACGACAGCAAATATTCTCAAACTTCCACTTATTCCAAATTAAAAACACTTCTGCTGTGTTTCCAGACAGCTGTAGACTAACAACCATTACTCCTTGAAATGAACTATTACTGAAAACAAGGTTTTTCTGTATGTCTCAGTGGCAAATGAATTAATCTTACAAGGTATCAGCCAACTGCATTTGCTGGTCTTATATGCACGGACTTCAAAAGGAAGGGTGAGTTAGAATGAAGAGCTGCTCGTTTTTTCTCCACTAAGCCTTTCTGTCACCTAGAAGCTCATCTAAAAGAAACTGTTTCAAGCTTCAAGGCTGGACTAGAGAAAGAACTTCCAAGCTTCTTATTACACAGATTCTTTCTATGTGCTGCTGGCTGGGACTTGAGGGCTTCTTGCTCCCCAGTGAAAGACAGAACACATGGGCAGGATTTTCATGTGCACCCCACAAACTGCAATGGTATCACATTTCTACAGGACATAGTGAAAGTGGGTCTCTAAAACTACACCACCTGATTCTACACTATTCACTTGGACATGATGCTAAAACTACTTTAAAGTAGGCTGTTCAACTCAGCACTTTGCTGTTAACTAGATCCACTGTGGTATGGCAAAAACTATCAGCAGAGATCTTTTCCAGCCATGTCTAGGAGTGTTTTAGTGTGTACTTTCATCTGAAATCTCCCAGGGGCAAAAGGAAAATAGAACCTGCTTATAATACACAAAATTACTTATACACATGGAAGTTTTGAAGAGAAAATGCTTAAAATAATGCAGAAATATTAGAAATAATAAGGAATTTTCAGAATTCTAGGGGACTCTTTGGCGGGAAATCAGACAACTGGTATGCTTGCCATTCAGGATCAAAAAGTTGGGGGCAATTTTTGAAAAGCGTGGGGATCAAAGCCGTCTGCAATTACAAGAAAGACAGAGAACAGTTCACTATGCAAAACTGCCTGGCGGCATGTGCTTGAGGAAGGAGGAGGCAAGAAGTAGATGAGGAAAATCATACGAATATACAGTCTTAGAGAGAAGAGTATCATTTACCACAGAATACTATCTAATTAGGCCAAGTTCAACTTTTGCTTTCTTTTCATCCTTATGCATAATAAACTCTTCCTGTTTGGTAAAAATGGGTAATTATGGAAAAAATCTAGTGCCTGAAATATTAACCAATTTACTTTATTGCCTAAAATACTAATTCCTAGAAATGTAATTCTTTTAAATTTCAACACTTTCAGCAAAACTTACATTCACTATGGATTCTTTCGTCTGAGCCATATCAGATATAACTCCATCTGTAATAATGAGAAGAACAAAATACTGGGAGCCATCTTTTACTGAAGCAGCATATCTAAGGGAAGAAAAACCAACATTGTAATAGTAAAAAGAAACCTTTAAAAAAGGAATTAATATGAAAACAACCTGTATTTTTAAAATTTGACTACCAAGGACTAGCAACTATAACGCAGTGAATTTCAAAAGTAAAGACATTCCTAATTAAGACATTCTACTTTTAAAAGAAAACATTGAAAAAACATAACTAAAATAATATTGATATTGATAATCTGCAGGTGTTGTATCAGTGAAAAAAATGGCAACTGCATCACTACCAAAATGAGCATGGATGAAATGTCCTTTATAGAATCATGAATTGTTAGAAAGTCTAAGTTGTTTAATAGGTATTACCTGTGGGGTACATAGCTTGCCATGAAGGGTATACATTAATACTGAATGGTTGGGTTTATAGCACAAATAAAATTTATCAGGAATAAACACACTACGTATTTTTCTCTTTTCTTTTTCGTCTTACAAAACCAGGTTACTCACTGTTGACCATGACTGCAGATTTATAGTTCACATTTATGTGCACATTTGTAAAATGGCTGAACATGCACCCTGCAACCCTGGCTTAGATATTCATCTCTTTGCACCACCCACAGCTGTCTTTTCTTTCAAGACTCAAGCTGTACAGGCCCTGTGCTGTACAGGAATGCAAGATAAAATACACCCAATGCCATTCCCACCTCAGTCAAAGGATCCAAGAAGAAACTACTCTTTGGAAATGAGCAGCTTTTGAAGGTTTGCAAAGTCCTGAAAGAGAGGGACTCCATAGTAATCCCACTAAACTCTATAGCCTGAACAGAATAACATTTGTTTGTGGAAAGCTGTTTGCTGATTCACAGCCGCTACGGTTCCTACTTATGAAGGCTCTTGGTGCTGTGAAGGAGTCAAAAAGTAGAACCTTGTGAGTTGTATGGAGAGCAATAAAAGAAAAAATTAGTTGCCACAGGAATACCCAAATTCATAATATGACTGTCAAAGAACTCACTATTTTTTTGGTCACTGAACGTGAAAGACCTGATTCACTGAACAGCATATGTCCAATGATGGCCATGAGGGTTGCATATACTCAGAAAATTCTAACTCTGATGATAACACAGGGCATTTGCAAGTAAGTACTGCTGACAAATACAATGCTGCAACTACAACATTTATAGGAGCTTGGAGAAAGCCAAACTAACTCACAAAAAGCCACCATCTTCCTCCTTCCCTCTCCCTGAGATACAGATGGGTAAGGAAGCTATACAGGCTGTGAACCTGTTGAATATAATCTATTTGCATGCTGTCAGTAGGGACTGATAGTTAAATATTGAGATTAGCAAGACCTACTGTGGAACACATTTTCACTACCATGCATAGACTTTTTATCTTATTTTTCCACAAAGCTTATAATCTTTTCAATGATAATTGCAGTGACAAGGTATGATGAGGGAGTAAAACAAACATTATTATCCTTTCTGAGCACTTAATACTGCCTACATTCCTTCACTGAAGAAATGGAACAGAAATTTAGTTATTTCAAATTTTCCACAGATTAGAATATTCCAAAGCCTTTTGCAAGAAAGATCTTATATGAGGAGGGGAGATGAGAGAAGACACGTAAGTTGAATCTGGGATAGCTTAGATAACTCCGTAATTGGGGTAAGGATAATAAAATCATTATCTGCTTAAAGAGTTTCCAAAGAATTCCAAGATCACAACAGGATAGTAATATCTGACATTGTTTACAGAGATTTCATCAGAGGCATACTTTTTAGTAGGAGGGATGTGGAAAGAAGGAATTTCGTTGAGACTGAAGGTAGGTTCAAAGAGTAACTGCAGGCCCCTATGAGAGTCAAGAGAATAACCAAGAAATCGAACATTGAAAGAAAATAGTTTTACTGAGAACTGGACTGACACATAGATTGCTTTAGGGATGATCATGCAGTAGGAATCTTTGTGAAGACACTCAGCTTTCCCAGTATAATGATTTGCTATCAGGAGGAGCTCCCAAACTTTGCAACAACTTGATATTTAGACAAAAGTTCTGTGGAGGACTACAAATGCTTGTGGAAAGGCTTCTGTTAATCTGCAAAAGTTGACAAATATTCCTGAGAAACAACTGGCGAGAAAAGGAACTAAATTTATGCCAATACTTTGATAACTCTAGATCAGAAATTTCAACTTTTGCAATGAACAGCAGGCTTGAGGTAAATTGCCAAGTTCTGAGCTGGGCATCTCAGCTGCTATGACCAGTTCTGAAGAAAAAGAGCCAGAAAAGTTGTTGGTTAGATTTCAAGATAATGTGGCTAACACAGACACTGAGTGCCATATATATGGAAAACTGCTACTGAAGAGATCACATCAAAGGAAAGATTAAAGGACACAGTTACTTTCAGATGACAAGCAATGTAATATGCATGTACATAATTTTAATGGTATAATCTGAAGATGAAACAACTAACCCTAATGATAAATATCTGAAATCAGCTATCTAGCCATGCTAGGGAGCACAGAAAATTCTTTGCACCACAGAATCTGCATTATTTTTTGCTGGTCTGTAGAACTAACAACAGCAAAACCAGATAGTAAATAAATATTTCTTGCTACTAAAATTAGCTATTTTGCAAGTTCATAAATAAAACATTAACAGTACAATGACTTACACATCCCTACTTCTTTATTTTGTAACCATTAGTTCTTTCTCTGTGTCTATAAATACAATAAAATCTGTTCAGCTAAATCACCTAAGCCATATCACTTTCCTATACAAATTCATGGAGGTATTATACTGCCAAGATCTTGAGCTCAAGATTGTAGGTCAAGATCTTGTCTGCCAAAATAAGGCAATATTATCCTTCTTAAGAAACTTCTATAAACACAGGAAGGTTTTTACTTTGAGGAGTTGGATGAGGTGTTGCATAACAGCACCACAGCTCCCCGGTGACAGCTGTATCACTGCCTTAAAAGTACCACTACCAGCTGGGAATTGTTGGCATAGAGGGACCTGGAAGGTTTTGTTGACTTTTGGGACATTTAGAGATAAGAGAAACTACATATAGCTAAAAAATCTCAGATTTTATAAAAATTTTTGGTAGGTGTATGTATTTTCTGTGAAGCAATAATTCTGTGCTCTGAAGAACAAAGAAAGAACATGACATGATGAAAATTTTCTTTCATTATGATTTCTGCTAAGATTTTAACACCGCATGGTCAACTGGATCACTGGTATTTCTTTTTAATCAGCAATTAAATTCTGTGTAATACCAGCACATGGTCTTCAAATCTACTCAAAGGCACATGCTAATCATGAGACTGAATAAACAAAACAATGGTAAATATCTTTCTCTATAACTGTCAGCCTTTTATACTTGTTCTGACACTGAGAAGTTTCTGCACAGTACCTGTTGTGATGCTTACCTGGCTACATGATTAATTACAGGAGCAAAGTTTGTTGGTCCATAAAGCTGTACAGATTTTAGACTCCTGTAATACGCCTCCATTACACCATCAATTCCATGGCAGTATGGATTTTGAGGGTTTCCATTCTAAAGAAAACAAGAGATGATTAATCACTAAAAGTAATTATGACAAAAAAATTATATAGGTTAATGAACACTAGCCAGTGTACCTTTTTAAAAGGCAAAGATCTAATCATTCTAGGATCTATTCAGAGAGTTTACTACAAATGCCCAGTGTAAGTGCTATGTGTGCTTGTGAGTGTTAACTGCTGAGGTGAGGAGGTTCTACCAGCCTCATGTTACACACAGTCTGAATCACTGGGACTGGCTCCCAGACATAAATAGCCTCTTTAGTGTAATTAAACATTGCTTCAAACATACAACAGTAACAGGCATTTCCCTGCGTTCATTTAAGGTATGAATTACAGGTCAGATGTAAAACTGGAACCATGTTTAGCAGCACAGTTCAGGCTCGATGATTTATTCTTTTAAAAATATGAAACAAAGAAATGGTAGCCAAATCCTGATATTAATACACGAAAGAGAGTATAAGGTAAACAATAAACTTCTCATTGTTTTGGTCCAATATGTCTGCATTGAAAAAGTTATTTTTGACCTGGTATAAACAGATGAAGAAAGGAATTTACTTTTTGGGAGCCCATGAAACGGCTGGTACTGTAAATTCTTAGGGTAGGCACTTTATTACCTATCTCCATAATGACTCTTTAATGAGGATACCTATTTACAGATGGCAATAGAAATACATAAGCTGAATTCCAGACCCATGTCAGGCCAGGCAAATGATCTTCATGCATGGCTTCAAAACCTTTCAAATCACTCTACTCTCCTTCATATGCCAACACATTGGCTTAGTGTGCCAGTATCCCCTTCTCAGGTAAAGAGCACCTTCCTGAGAATCTAGAAAACCAAAGGGGATTTTTCACAGACTTTGTCTCGAACAACAAAAAAGAGAGCTGAAAACACTGCCCAGATGTGGGTGACACCCATACATGTTTATATATGGAGGAAGGAAATATTTTTATATAAATGTATGTATCTATATATATATATATGCAGGTGGTGCTTTTTCTTCTGTGAAAGCATCACAATGGCTCATAAATCAACTAAATGAATTTCAGAAACATTCTTAAAACTGAAAGATGTATCAATATAGTTGACCCTGGTACACAAAGTCCCAAGAAAGCCTGCAATTCAAATGAGTATTTGCAATTGCGCCTGTTTTAAATTACTATCTATGTGGAAAACCTTTCCCTGAGGTAAGACATGTGGCATTGTTTTCTAGCACAGGCTGACAGAAGAAATATACATCTACAGTCTACACCAATCTTCTGCCATGTCTTTGCTGCTCTCTGATTAGAACTCTTTGATATACCTACATTTGCCGTAATTCTGACAACTTTATCCTGCTCCAAGAAGAACAAAAACCTCAAAATAAGCAAATAGATAAAATATCAACACTAATTGCATCAGTTATACCAGATCAACCTTTCTGGCAAATCCCAGTACACTTTAGGTTTGCAGTTTAACTGATCTATGGACCAATCTTAGATTTGTGTTTATCAACTCATCTTTTAGTCCATTTATATATCCCTGTCTCTGAACTAGCAGCCTGTAAAAGATAAAGAGATCCCGGAAAATGAAACAGAGCAATAAGAATAATAATGAAATATTATCTTGAATCATGGTTCATTTGCATCTTTAGAGAAATTAGCTTCAGACTGAAGTCTTTGAAGCATTTGTTTCTCAAGCTGCAACAGCTGAGGTTAAAGATTATTATTTTTGTTTATTACAATTTTTGGCCTACAAGTATTTCTTGACTCCAGATTTCTCTCTATAACTTCAAATGAAGTAGCTTTACTATAATGAAAAGTTTTGAAACAACTGTTTAGAGTTAGCACAGAAGACTTAGTACATTCTCTGTTCTTTACTTGTCCAGTAACTGCTTAAGACTACAACCTCAACTCCCAAAGGTTTGTTATAGTAAAGGAATTCAAACAACAGATAAACATTTATTTACTTACCAGTGCAAATTCATGTGATACTCTTCCATCTGGAGGCAGTCTAGCTCCAAAACCTAGAGCTGGGAACATTTTATCACTATCATAGTCCTGAATTATTTCACCAACAGCTCTCAGTGCCATGCCATAAGCATTCAGCTGATAGGGATTCATGTAGTGCAGTGAAGTTGGCTGTGAAGGGTTACCTGTTGAAGCAAGGATCAGATTTACTTTAAAACCTAATCACTTCAGAATTTTCTCTCTTAAAAACAGTAAGCTGTAACAGGTAAAAATGCAGTATTCTGAATACATTTCAATAACAGTAGCTTTTTAGTAGTTCAGCATCCATTTTAACAGTAGTAGCTGTATTTCACTATTGAAAATGCAGCAAGAAACTTGTAGATTTGTGCAATTTATACACTTTTAACATGAAATTTACGAAAGTATTATGACATTCTGAAAGCAGCGTTGGAGAAGGATCACAACTTATCTCTGCTTCATCCCACATCAGCCTCACTCTACCTGGAACTGCTTTGCCCCTCTCAATGGATTCTTCTAAGTTTTCTTCCAGCAGTTATAAAAATACAAAAATAATAATAATCAGAAACTACATGGGTATTTGCAAACCGCTTCTAGTTATTCAATATTATACGCAGCTTTTCCAATTTTTATCTGTTCTGTTTGTCCTGCTTTTCTAGGCAGGAATTGGCCTCTTGTCTGTTGCTCAGCCAAATGAAATCCCAAGTCCAGGTGGTGCCAGCTGAATACTGGGACAAACACACACATATGTACACTCAAAACTGGACACAGCACAAGCATACACAAGATGTTTATTTTTATTCTTACCATTGGAAGCTGTGAAATCAATAGCGACTGTGAAATTGATTTGAGTTCTGCAGAAAAAGCAAACACAAATCTTATTAATAGTTGTACTGCTATGTAGAAAAATAAACAAGAGATGGTAACATCATTTGTGGACAAACTGTAGGACACTAACTTTCTAATAGAGGAAATAAACACTGAAAATACTCTTATATAAGGTTCCAGCCAAGGGCTACACAACACTAACTTATTAACACGCAGAAAACAGTTCCTTTTTTCATTGTTTATTAAAAATCCTAAATAAATCATTAATAAGAACTTAATTTCCATAAATATTATTAATTCATTTTCAACGGTCACACTAATCTTTCCTTGGACATATTTTAGCCCTGGTCATGCAACACTTTGACAAGAGAAGTAGGCTTTTACTAGTCTGCTCCTTTCCTTAACACTAAAAATTTGGACAGGATATCATAGGTTTTGGCAGTGGATTTATTCCATGTGAATAAAAGCAATGCTCTGAGTGATCATATCAAGGTAATTCTTGGAAGACAAATTAAAATCTGGAAGCAGGAATAGCAAGATCTGTATTTTGAACAGCAGCTAAATAAAACAATTACCATGTATGGGTAACCTGACTTAGCACAGACTTACTGTAAAAAATAAAATAAATAATTTATAGACTTTTACAGAGTGACAATCCAATTAAACAGTTCCGCAACTTCCTTCGAGACATAATACTGTCGTTCTGGAGATAATCTCTAAGCTAGTAAGGCTCTCTCAGGAAAATGATCTTATCTTCTGCATCTTCCTTCGAATTCTTGCCTCTCACTCTGTGCAATTATGAACTTAATGACCAAATTAGCAAAGATTAAAAAGGTACTGAACAGATTTAACTCATGCACATTTAGATTAAACATCAACAATTTGACACCTGGCCTTGCCATAGTGGTTTTACTGCTCGCATAACTTGATGTACACAGAGAAAATACAATTTATTTCACTAAAAGCTGTGTATGGAAAGGAGATTCACATGGAATCACCTTATCATACTGATCAAGGCTAACACAAACGAACCTGGGTTATGCATGGACTCTGTATCCAAAATTAAGTAAAAGCCACAACATCCACAGTATCAAGAAGAGTCTTTGGAACACTGACAGCACAAAATACGTCTTAATACTAAGATTATTAGTATAACTATTAATATTAGAATTATAACTATAGTAATAACTATTCCTAAATTTATGCTTGGAGTCATTATTGGCATTGCTAAGCAAAACTGCAATTAAATTTCAAGGGTTTCCATGTGGTGCAATGTTTGAAGAATAAAACAAGACTACTCCAAGCACTACATGTCAGGTACATCAAACACAGAAATCCTTCTGCATGCTGAAGAATGTGTCACTGTAAAAAAACAAAACACCCCTTAAACAGCTTTTCTTCTGCATAGCAAAACTTATTTGTAAACTCATTTCCTGAGTGACCTACTCTGATCCAATTGCCAAGAAGTAACAGTTTCATGGATTCTGAATTCAAGACAGAATCAAGAGAAAGCACTGCAAAAGATTAATAAGGAAAATGGCTAACAAAAGTAAGACAAAGAATATTACAACCACAGCTAATGGCAAAAAGAACAAAGACAGTTTCCATGCAACTTCAGGTAATGACTGACAGCATCAGTTTCTGGACTATTCCTCAATGTGGTGGTGCTGGTGGTTCCTCAAATTTAGGAGCCCGGATAAAAAACGCAAATTCTAAAATACAGCAAGATAACAAAACCTACTGTTTTCTGAAAGGCAATTCATTGGCTAAGGCTCTGTATGTGCTTTTCCAGCTATATAGTTTTCCAGGGAGCTAAAAAAGCTCATGATAGCCATTACATCAGTGATGTTATGAGGTCATAAGGCTTTTCATGAAAGCCATTAAAATACTGGAACACAGAGCTGCTGAATGTCGTATCTCAACTCAGGTGGAATATCCAAGCACAGTAATGTGCCTTATGGATTCAGTGCTGCATAGATCGCTACTATTTTGCCAGAATTTAGCTGGTATAGAAATACATGATCTATTTGACAGTGGACACATGATTTTACGTTGTATTCCTACATATCAAAAGAAATGAAGAAAGTGTCTTTAAAGGAACAGTAATCCTCACCTCACAACCACAGAGAGAGCAAAGTGAAATCTGTTGTCTTTTAATAAGAACTCCATCAGTACTGATATACATAAGGGAACAAATTAAACCTGAATGTAGTTTTTTACTAGGCTTGATAACATTTGTAATGATTATGGTTTTTTAAACAGTACATTGGAAGGAATCATGGATTTCCCCCTGTGGCTTCAGAATGACAACCAGCTGGTCTGTTAGCAGGGGGGGAGCAGTTGAAGGTTTGAGGACCACTTACTGCACAGAACTCTACAACAGAGCTGACAGCAACTAATTCTGCCAAGAGGCTGCATCCTCTCCATGGCATCTAAATCCCCAGTGTCATTTATAATTTCCCCTTTACAAATTCTTGTTGAGCCAAATGCTGTAAAAACATTCAGAAGATTTTTCAGATAAAATCCCTACAAAATCTTCGTCTTATATAGTGTTATTACTCCTTGATAGTCTCCAAGGATACAAGAAACACATGGCAAAGCTTCCAAAATACACAGCTATGGCAGCTCTTGTTTTGTAACTGTTTCTCATGCCAGGTCTCCTCTGAACATCAAATATGCTTCCCATTACAGTGGATGGTGTACTGCCTGGATTAAAACAGCTGTCATGAAAAGAGTTCTGAATTTTCCTTTTGACCATCAGTGATCCGATACAGTTCAGCTAAAAATGTGTGTCCAAATTCTTTTGAATCCAAAAAATGTATGGGTATTCATTTCTAAAGATCTGGATGAAGGTAAGGCTTTTAACATGATGGGAGGAAAACATTTCCTCTTATCTTCCACCAGTCTGGGGCAGAAGAGATGACAAAACTTCAGTTGCAAAAGTATTCAGCTCCTGAATTTTACTGATTTACAAAAAAGTAACTCACTGCCTTTTCTAGTAAGTCAAACAGGCTAGAAACTTCTGTACAGAAATATCTTTTCTGTACAGAAAAGCTTTGTGGCTTCTGGTATTTCTTCCAGACAAAAAGAGAGTAGACACTAAACAGGATTTGACAGTCATTCCTGTAAATTCAACTGCAGTCCTTTTCAAGTCTGTATCCCTTAGTTTCCTGAGCTTATTAATATACTTGGAAGCGTTTGATAGGAATATGTTATTAACTGCTAAGTGGTAGGAGAATTGTGATTTTTGAAATATACATTATTTTTAGCACAACGTACTTACTTTAATTGTATGAAGGTCAGTGTGGCAAAATATGTGACTGAGTATCAAGACGTTAGGAAAAGCCAGCTATTAAGATGGCACTATTTGATGTAATATTCAGATGCAAAAGAGACATCCACCTCTTTTCTGCCATACTGCTATAAAATCCAGATTATGTAGTAAAATAACATTTGAGTTTGTGGATCAATCTCTATTTCATTCTCCAAAGTTCTTGAAGAAAACCACAGTCATGTAGATGATACTGGTAATGAAATACCCCAATTAAACAGATGCAGACTTCAAACATAAATGAAATAAATACTGTAATCCTAATTTGTTACAGCTGTCAAGGTTTCCATGACATCTGCATTAATTCTAGACACCTCAAATGAATTACAATGGAATTTCTGAACATGAAGTATTTTATAAGCATCCATTTATGGAAGAGCAAATATTGTGCTTATTGCAGAATCAGTGTTTTCTACCTCTTGCTTATGTAAATGGAAGAAAAGTAGAGAACTACAAAAAAAGCAATTTTGGAGGACATGACAGGAAAACTGATTGATTAATGACAAAATCTTTGCTTTTCCCTTCCTTCAAAAATTTGTCAACTGGACTGTGATATATAGTAATATTAAAGGAGACAAAAAAAGGAAGGGAGAAGCCAAGAAAATAACTGAGTCTGAGCCTCCTTGTCATGTTTACATAACTGCATATGTTGCAGAAAGGTAATACGAGTACCTCTACAGTTTTCACTGGCATGTACATAGAAATAATTGCATGAATCACTAAAAAAGATTCTATATAAAATAATTAAATGATAACTATTACTGCTCATACTTTTAAACATGGAACATTCTGCTGAATAATACTACTTTTTGTAAAAAGAGCGGAAAAAAGTTTCAGTGGAATTTATTAATATTACAAGTCTTCTTTGATGTGCAGTTATTGAGATATATATAAAATATCAGTAAGAACAACACAATATTATTGTAGCCAAAATTTATATTATTTTTCTGAAGAATGTAGATAATTAGGTTTATTAACCTGTATTGTAACATCTCAGTGAGGAATGTCATAAACCACCCTGAAAAGATTACATAAGCAGCCCCTATATTATTTTCTTTCCAAATTTAGTTATAAACCTCAATTCCTCAGTTCCTTATACATGCTCTTCCTGTAGAGATGAATTTTGAATGAATGCGGAGTAGGATGGTCATGACATATATGTACAACATGCTTCAAAGCACAAACAGCTACACTAGAGGCCAGACTGTTTCTTCATGCATTTGTGCATACACAGACTTTCAACCAGTAGAAAGTTCTGGTAAACATGGATGGACGGCCATTTTCTACTTCTGTCAAAGTCCACAACAGGAATGTAGGATTGCCACTGCTGGGAACTAAGCCAAAGCCCTATATTGCTACTGTCAAAGCACAGCACAGACTTTTTTATTTCCACTGAAGTCTGGTTGAAGACTGGAACAAAAAAAAGGGAACTTGTGTTTTCATAGGTAATCAATGTTCTAAAAAACATGTGGAATCTATACTCAGACTATATGCCCCAAAAATCCATATTAAGTGCCTAGAAATATATAACAAATTATTTCTATTTATTTTAGAGAAATGCAGTGTTCTAAGCAGGGATGTTAAGTGCCAGGAATTTTTCAGATTTCATCCCATTTCCAGGCATGTTCTAGGTTAAGACTTATGTCTCCACTTCTCTTTAGAGAAAATGACAATAAATAAGAAATTGAATGTGTTAAAAATTTTAATTAGCACTTTAAAAATGCCTTTGAAGGGAAACAGCTCTAAATAAATAGCAATATTAAATACACCAAAGCTCAGCATAAGTGGAAGAGATAGACAGCATTTTAATAATATATAGTAATTCCTTTTTGCTTAATCCAATTTACTCTGGCTAATCAGAGGTCATTACTTTTTCTCAGTGTTTTAGTATCAGCACCCATTCCAACAGTATAAGCAAAGTTCCATAACTGAGTAACTATCTGCATGTTTTACGGAGGAAATTACAGCCCCTAAAATAAGGAAACAATACAGCTCCTTACCGATGCTATTTAAGAGTCATAAACAAATAGTACATAAACAAATTATTGGTGAACTATAATGAGATTGTGAAAACAAGAAAGGTTTGTCGCTAATCACATACCCGCCTTTAATATAGTCAAGGAATGAAACTTCTGTTTCAATTAGGAAGGAAAGCAATGTTACCTGAAAGCAAATAAAAGAGAGTCAGACATGCATTGTGTGTTTCCCAGTTGAACAAGTAGAGACATAAGCACAATGTTTTTCGAACTCTGTCCTTAGGATGTAATTTCCTACAGTATTAAGGGAAAAAAAAAGATTAAAAAAGATATTAAATAATTTCAGTAGGCAGTTCTTGAAAGGGAAGAGACAAATTGAGAAGTTTACAATGGCCTTTTTTTTTTTTTCATTTAAGGAAAAGGTAAGGGGCAGAAGATTGTATTCCAGAACAGGTTACCACCTGCATGTTTTCTGATCTCTCTGTGCTACACCTACAAATGAATATTACGGGGTACACGATAGTGCATCCATTCCATGAGCACTTCCAACACTGTTAAAAGAACTCAATGACAATTATTTATGTAACTACTCATCTCACATTAAAAGCAGTATTGGGTATTGATACAAGCCTAGAATGCAAAAATCTAGTAAATTACACATGTGTATGAAATATATTTAAAACTTTTAAGTGGATTATATATGTGTACATAAATAAAGATGAGAAATTTCTGCAATCCTAGATTTTATCATTCAGAAATTATATAGATCCAAAGCACAGAGTAATCTAAAGGTATTACTGGCATTTTCAGCAATCAAGTCACAGAAGTATAAACTTCAGTGGAAAAGATCCAGCATTTAATAACTTCATACACTTTGCAATATTTATGAAGCAAAGAATTCAAATTCATTTCATTTACACAAACTCTCTCACGATATAAGTAAAGCAGACAGTCAGTGAAAACTGCTTAAGTAACTGCTCAAAGCAAATCCATGGATAATGATACAAGGAATAAAAAGCGAATGGAAGTCTCTCACAAAACTTTGCCTCCACCTGCAGCAAAATATAAAAATTGAAAACACACCTATGTCATAAACTTAGACTCAGAATGAGATTATAGGTAGTAATTCTGTCTTCTATCCTACTTCCTTTGTCACAGTTCTCTGTGATTCTGAGCAATTAGCTAAGCTTAAAACCACCAAATTACCCCTCCAGTTGAAAACAGAAAACCATAACAATGTTCTACCAGGCTAGAAGTAACAGTCTTGCAAGTAAGACCAACATTTCCACGCATTTTCCCACTGGACACTAATATTAATGGTTCATCTATTCTTACAGAAGGTCATCTTGTTCCTAATTAATTTAAGCAAATGTTTTCACTGCATCTGGTTTTAAAAGTCAAAAAATGGAAACAAACAAATTCCAAAGTGGCCAAAGTGTCTACTAACATACGGACAATGACTACCAATGCTTCCAGTTCCATGCAGTGAATTGCTCATTTCACTACTAGGTTTTGTTTGAAACTAACAATGTATTCTGAAACATTTCTGCTTAGTGTGTAATTTGACTGTCTGAATTTAAAATGACCCCTTAAGTAATAATAAATTGAGATGTGCACTTTATGTCCATAGTCCTTAAATGCAGCAGTGAGATAGCAGTTCATGATTTATATCCACTTTAAGTTCTCCGAAACTCTAATTCCTATTAATGAAAATTATGGTCTTGGTGCCAGGCTTGAAAACAAAAATTTGCGGGATAAAGAATATCTTGGGTAAATGACGAGAAGAAAAACAAAACTGCAGGCAAACACATAAGAAAGTGACCATGTGGAGAAGCATAAGGGAAGCCTGAAGGACTACTAAAAGGGCAAATGGGGACAGAGATGACTTGATATCAAAAAGAATTTACAAAACCAACAGAAGAGAACACTGCTAAAGAAGGAGAAGGTAAAGAAAATTGCTAACAATTGTTTATTGGAAATTTTGATGTAATTGGAAGTAAAGAACAAGACACAGTTAATTTTGCCTGTTCAAACAGGAACGTAATATGCTCTTCCAAATGCAAACAGTTTCTGGTGAAGATGTTAGAAATATTTTAAACCAAAACCAACAGGAAAATTGAACAGAAAATACATTTTTTTTGCCCTTCTGTACCCTAAGCCAGATTCCATACCTACAATTTTGACAACACTTTTAGCACTGGTTGCAAATAACCAGTGCTAACCACTCTATGTAAGTTTCTGACTCACTAATTCAACATAACTTTATTTTAACATGATAGATTTTAGTAAAAGGAATACGTTAGCAAAAAATAAATTATCTAATGAATTACATATTGTATGGTAAATTTTAATGCGCAAGCTGCTTTTGCTTATTTTTTATAATTTAAAGCAGAGGTAGAAAAATAAGTTTTTATTTTCTTACTGATAAACAGAGTTAGACAAGAATGTGAGAATGTTGAAACATTCCTTCAAGGCTACCTTTCAGCACAAAAGTAGCCCTATTGACTTCAGTGGAACTGTTCATGTGGAAAAAGCCCACATGGTAGATGAGTTTTCAAAAAACATCTCCTATATCTGATTAGGTTTTCCAATATACAGATCCTCAACATCTATCTTTACATTTTTGTAAATGATATTCTGAACATCATGGATGCCAGGGCATGGAAACTGAGAAGTGCTGAAGGGAAATACTTGCATTGCTAGCAAAAGGTTCATAAACATGAGAACAGAACATGGAATACAAACAAAGGCAATAAACTCTCATCCCAAACAATATTAACAGATCTTTCAACATAAGTTTACAAAAACTTGTTGGTAATAGAAATTGTTGACTCTTTTTGGTTTAGCCATGATAAGCATACTAGCTTTTAATGATGCTAGCTCAGCAGATATATTTAAAATGAAAACTTATTTTAGAAGTGCAGGTATGTTTCAGATAAAAATTTATAGTGCTCAGTCCAATAATTTCAATTATTTGACTGAAATTTTGGTAGAGATCATTTTGGAAACCTTTAGCAACTTAACAGTACACTTGGAAACATTTTATATCAAACACTTCAAATTAAAAAAAATCTGAAAATAAATGGTGTGTAACAGTTAGTTTATTGTGGCCTTGACAGAAGGTTCTGTTCTAATCCTGTTAAATTACAAGTCAATCACACTCTGTTTCAAGCAAAAAGAAAAACATCCAGTAACATAAGATATATTTACTTACTGTTCCAGAATTGACATACTTTTTCTTTTTTCCTTTTTTCTTTGGATTTATTACCTAGAAACACAGATACAAACAGTAAAGCAGTATGATCAGATATAAAGATAAGTGTACGGTATTTTCAATGCAGAAAGTATTCTCTTTTCAGTGGATTCTATCTAAATGTATTCAGCATCTTGTTTACTGATGCATCTTGATGCTGGGCTATGCGCACCTTGAAAACCAGCCAATTTATCTTCCTGGTACCTGCCAGGTGAGCCAGTGCTGCTACTCATATTGGACAAATAAGGGACAGGGGGAACAGAGGTGAGAATGTTCATTTTATCTGAGTGCTCAGTGAAACACTGAATTTCCACAAGATTCTGTGTGTTTCCTGCATTCCTGATTCCAGTGTTTCAGTGCATGGTGTCACTATTTTGTCATCTCACAGTGGATCTCTTCATAATCCAGTTAATCTGTTTCAATCTTCTCCTCATATCACCTGAGAAACATGAGAGCTGTTCTACTCCCAGTTTCCGTACTTGGTGCAATGACAGGATCTGGCTGACAGGAAGATCGAATTTCATGAAATAAGTAACTTCATTAAAATGTTGAAGACCATCACCTGACTGGCATACAGGAGTTGGAGGGCCTCAGTGCACTCCCCATACCCAAGAATCTTCATGGAACTGGACTACAAAACATTAAACAGTTTTCTTGAATATCTGGAACCCACACCTATAAAATTTCTCACTGTAGCCACCAACTAAAATTGTTTCCCTTCTGAATACCTACTAAAGGCAAGTCTCAGTTAATTTTGTTACGTACACATTAAAATATAATCCTGCTTTTCCAGAAATGTACACGGAATTGGAAGCAAAACATTATTTTGTTAATTAGGTCACTCAATTATCTCCTATATAACTAGGAAATTCAATGCCTTGTGGCTTACTGCTAAGTTTTACTGTCAACTACTCACAGATGTTCTGCAAATGATAAGGAATGAAAACATTCCCAGCTGAAATTTTAGTCACTTATCCTCTATAAAATATTTAAACCATTTTGCCTGAAAATGGGAAAAATAGTAATACTGGTCTTCCAAAAACTCTCTGCCCCTAACCAAAATGAAATTACATTCAAAAATCCTGTTCTTTGCATAACACGGAACAGGTGTGAAATGTACGGCAAGAAGAGATAACCACGATTTGAGGTCTTCTCAAACAGGCTAAAAAGTGACTCCCTTTCCTCCCAGTATGCCACCCTGCTGTTATACAGTAAATACTCTGCAAAGCTTTTACTCTTTTACATACACATAAGCCAGTTAACACTTAAACAATCCCAAGTAACTCCTGCCCCTCCATTTAACAGTGTTTGACTGATGAGCAACAGATTAAGTCTGTGTAATGGTGGTAATTAAACAATGCAGTTTCTCGTTGAAACAAAATCTCAGCCAGAAAGTGACTCCTGCTGACATTTGCCCAAAAGAGGAAAATGAAGGTAACAGGCTGCCTGTCTGCCCTATGGCAGTTCATTCACTGCTCTCCAGAATTCAATGGTCAGGCCTGAATTAGCAGCATATTGCTTGCCAGCAGTCATTAAATGCCAAAGTGGAGATTCATTTGAACTTTTCTGCTTCAGGTAACTTGACAATTGGCTTCTTAGGAATTGCAAAGAACTGCACACTAGACCTTGAAGTGAAATATCATGGGAAACAAGGCACCTACTTGGGAGCAAAGATGAAATAAATGGCAGCTTGTTTCTCTCCTATAATTCAAGGTACTATAATTATTATAATATTTATGTGGTTTTTCGAATTACAGGTAACTTTAGAAATTAAACAACATTTTTTAGCCTCTGGAAGTTTTACACTCCTGCAGGAACCTAGAAAACTACACGAATTCTAACCTATTAAAAAAAGCTCAATTGAATAGAGGTGGTTCTAGCAATGTTTCTATCTCTAAATATGCGACACGCACTCAAACACAACTTCTCTACCTGCTGTGCCTTAGTTTGTAAAGGCAAAACATTTTAAAAAGAATTTGTGCGGTATCTTTTGTTCTGATACCGTAAAGACCAATCAAGCAGAATCAGTACCAAAGTATGGAGGATTGCAGTGTAGAGAGGCAAACATGAGATACTCAGGAAATGCATGCTGTCACTGGCAGTATGATACGAATACTATATTTAAGAAACTGAAAAATTACTTAAGATGTTATGACAGAATATTCCTGGTAGGGTAGGATTCATGTCAGTGAAACAACAGGAGAGGACATTTTCACTGTACATAGTAATCTGTGTTGTGACACTATTCACAGGAAACTACTGCAAATTACTGTAACTCTGGGGTTGATTTTGGATCTAAGCAAGAAAAACCCCCATGGCTTTCAGGTATTTTTGTCCTGCACTGCACAGCAGCACCTTTGCTCATCTTCAAAATAAAAGTGAAGCACATAACTGGAGCAGCCTCCTTCCCTGCCTTCTTTAGTGCTTACCTAAACTATTTTATTTGTTACCACCTCCATTACAACTATGAAAATACTGAAGTTTAATGGCAGCAGTCTGAGACCAATTAAAGGATACCTTAAGGAATAACAAAGATCTGCACACCATACAAATGAAAAAAAAAAAAAAGGATTATAGCCACACAGGCTTGTCTTCTCATTAGTGGCAAGAATAGCTTTCCATTGTTTTTGGTGTTTTCCATTGTTGTTTTTGCTTTCTCATTTATTTCCTGAGAGTGAGTAAATAGTCCTAATACTTACCTCATAAACATTGAACTGAGACTGTCCTCTTGACAGCTCTCTGTAACTTGTTGTGAATTCTCCGATGAAATCATGGCTGTTTGAAAGATACGATTTTCAAATCAAATGCACAACATTTAGAAATTTGAACATGTATTTTATCTATTTATGCAAAAGAGACACACAGCCAATATGAACTGACACCCAAGAAACAAGTAATGGCAACAGATATAATTTGCTTAAAAATCTTTATTACTCCCTCTGTTGTGTGTTCACCGTTTTAGCAATACAAATTTAGAGTTGAAAAGTATTAGCTTAAATCTTTTTGATGGCTTTTGCTTAACTTAGCTGCACAATGAGGACTATATTGTAAATCAGTGATTGACCTCCATGTTAGTTTACAGAATCTGAAAAAACAGTGTAGGCAACCAAAGACTATTACCATTTCCCTCAGTGGATGACCACTGACACTACAGACTCTGAACTGTGTATGAGACTGTGCAAGACAAAGGGAGTTATTGAAAGCACGAAAGGAGTAACTTAAACCAGAAAAGACCAGCCCTACCAATTTGTGTAACGTGACATTGAACTTTTAAAGGGAAGACTCAGAGCTTATTTCAGGTCCTCGGTCTTCCCATCTGGGAAGAGAAAAGCAATCCACTGAGGCTACTCATCTTATTGGAAAGCAGATCTTAACCTAACAGAAAAGCAGTGGTTATTAAGCTTCTCCTTTCTAAATTCCATTCCTTCTCCAAGAATACACTTGGCACTCTTGTGCTGTCATTCATATTTTAAAAACTGCTTTGTCTAAACCTGAACAGGGGCTGGCACGTTGCCAAGGAGCCACTGTGAGCAGAGTGGCCAGAGGGAGCTGTAGTGGGTGAAGCATTGCTGAGAAAGGCACCCAGAGTCAGGGAACTGGGGCACAGAAACCACAGGGCTGCCAGAAGTGACTGAGCTGCAGGTTTGTATCTCAGACAGGTTCCTGGAATGGAAGGACTGCATGGGTGAGGGCCCCAGCCATCAGCTACACAACTCCCAGCAGTCACAAGGGCTGTTTCCATTCTCTGCTCTGCCCAGATGAACCTCCTGCACTGCTGCTCCAGATTTTCCCTAACAGGGTGTTGTATTCCTCTACACTCTGCCTCCCCATATGGCGAGCTATGAAGTTAACTTTTATACCTTCCCTCCAATGGTAAACTATAACAGAAAGTCAAAGTTTTCTGACTTTGTGACTTGCAAGACTTGTTTTTAAGAAATATAGCACAGTTCTAATTAAGCTATAAATATTAAAAGCAAATTTAAATAAATTTCAATATTGCAAGAAGATGAAAAATGGAAACAATCCATGGCAACATGAAATTTTTCTGGCTTTATTCATAATGAAATTAAATTAAAAAAACCATGCTTCAAATATAAATATCATTTTCTGAAATCAGCATGAATTCACAAAATATGTAAATCAAACACAGAAAAGGTTCAGTCATCATGCTAATACACATGAAATAAGCAAAGCATTCAGTAAGAAAGCTTGAGAAATACTATACAGTAAAGATACTCCTGATTACCCAGATTCAGAAGGGACCATCTCCTATGAAACACTCCCCTTTCAGCTGGGAGATCAGGAAATTGCTTCCAAGACAAAGACTTTTCTTACGAAACATATTTTGGAGGTGTATCTCTGATTAAATGCTCTCCAGACTACAAGGACTATTTAAGCAGGGAACAGAGGAAGCCATCCATACAGGCAATGGAACTTGAGTCCTATGTGGGATGTAGCACACAAGGTGTATTTAACCTTGGGTAACCATGGCACTGGAGAAAAATGTATATTGCTTAAACTGGAATCTTTCCCTTTCATAACAGTTCTAACCTTATATTTTCAAAACAGATTGTTTATTTTGAAGGCAGAAATTCAAACAATAGTTCAATGATTACCTACAAACATGCTGTAGCAAACAGGAAACATAAGCCATTACAGACAGGACTGTCTCTGGGGAGAAAAAAAATTCTGTACGGCTTGAAAGTAATTGCTCCCTTAATTCTAAGAGACACTGGAAAGCCTCCTTTCCCTGTAGCTATATACAACTGACAAGATCTGAGCTAGGAAAGATGCAATTCCTCTGATGAATCATGTTTAAAAGGCATGGGCATACATAACCAGTCTCAGAGCTCTCTGCACTTCAAAAATCATCAACCTAGATCTTTATACGCAGTATTCAGGTGGATGTAGATCCCTCCACTAGGCTGGCTCTGCAGGCTGAGTGCCCATTGGACAAAATTTGCCTTTGCCAGATGTACAACTCATTAAGAAAATATCCTAATATTAATAATCACACTTCAACAAATGGATCTCCTTATTAGTCTCTGGATTGAGAATCCGAAGTATGTATTCTCTTTGGCTTCCTAACACCAAATGTTCCTAGGCTTAGAGAGTTTTGTCCACAAGTTGCGTATCAGAACACTGAACCAGAGAGTCTTAGCACACAAAATTATCACTTGAAGCCCATCTCCCTAAGTTTTTCACTTTCAGCCCTGTCTTATGAAGTGCTGAAAATCACTTTCAAATTTGTATTAACTTTGATTTTTTTAATTATCTAAAGGGAAGAAAACAATAGAGGAAAGGACAATCATGATCAGGAATATGTCAATGAGTAAGGAGAAAATGCAAGAATTTGAAAATCAGCTATCTAGCTGAAGAAGGAAGATGAAGGACAAAAAATAAGGTGAAAGACCTTAGAATCTGAAATTTAGAATCCCTCCTGCAGTGTTAATACTCTCAGATGAATGCTTCTGTGGTCCCAGGTTACCATGACAATATTTACAGCTTTAAAACTCAACAGCCCCCCACTTCTATGTAACAGATCATAAAAGTAAAGACTAAGAAATTACTTTTGCAACATGTATGCTAAGTGATATTTTTTCTGAAATTAAACGAAAAGGCTTTCAGAGAGAACTAAAAACATCATAGTATTGCTGATGCGCTAATGTGAAATTGCATACTATTTTTTTTCTTCTGTTAGACCTGTCTGCAAGTACTTCATATATAAGGGCACTCAATAAAAGAAAACCTAAAAATGTGAACCTGTTTCAAACAACTGGGCTTGTCCCAAGTAACAAAACCAACTTTTGTGACTTCTCATAGCATCAAATATTCTGGGGTTTGTCACAGCTCTTGGAAGCAATAAAAGTATCAGAACAAGTTGTTCCCATTTTGACAATTTTTGTGCAAAAAACGGTTAGAGACAAAGAGATGTTTTATAACTGAGTGTTAATGTTACAAAGGGCATGTATTACTTTCTGTTAAGAAGTTTTATGTGATGTTTGAAAATAATAAAAGCTATTTGATGATAATACGATAATGATATTACATTACAATTACTCCTAACAATATAATTTAGGAACATGAAGTAAGAAGCTTGACCCAGAGCACCATGGTGCTGTTTTTTCAAAGCACAGGTAACACATAGTGAGGGAAAGGGCAAAAAACTTCTTAGTCAAGACTCAAGAAGTCAAAGTCAAGTCAAGTCATGATCCAGAAATCAAATATATGCACAGTAATTTTGTGTTCCTGATTGCAGAGCAGCCTCTCATATTCAGTGTAACTTGCTTTGCCATCTAGATAGCAGGCAATCTTTCAAAGTTTGGTCCTGCCCAGTCTGCACATCTCTGGAGCAAACAGATTCAGCATGGGGAGGTGCCCAGCTGGTGCAACAATAGCTTATAGAAACTGTCCATCAAAAATAGAAATTAATATAAACTGAGAAACAGCAGAGTTATACAAAAAAATTGTTGGAGTAACTCTTGAATGGGATTAATTTCAGATATACCTGGCAATGTCAAAGTTAATTTAGGCACTTAGGTTCTTGCTATGATCACTCAGTAAGTTTATATGCACCACTAACTGGCAATTTATTCCAGGCAGGATGGATTCAATCAGACCATTTTCCCCTGTAAGCCACTGAAGTAGTTTAAATGATTACTTCAATCTACTTGTCTGATTTTTGCATTGTCTGAAGTAACATGAGATGAGTGCTGTCTCATCTTTCAGAGGAATTCAAGATGTAAGAGGTCAGTGCTTGGTCTGCTTCTAAATTCAAAAAAGACAGAAAGCAAAAAGCAAAAAAAAAAAAATCATACCTTTAGAATAAAAAGGAAAACGTAAATGGTATCCTTCACTTTTTGGGTTTTTTTAGATATTAATTTTATAGATATTCAGACTGTGATGTGAGCAAACACAGATAATATTTGAAACTATTTAAGAATGGAGATGCTCATGATTGCCTAAACTCCACAGTACGTTCAAGATTTCACTCAGACTTGCAGTTACTTAGTGTTACTTGTCAGATTTTTTCCTATTCTTTTTAATCTTACAGATTTTGGATAAAGTAAGACAGCACATCAGGTTTGATACCTTGATAAAATATAATCCTTATTTTTTATTAACTTGGCAACATAATTTAACTTTTCATTGCAAGCTTAGTTTCAAAAAAAAATGTGATTTATACACAAAAGTATAAATATATAAAATTTTTAAGGATTTGCCAAATCTCATTGAGAAAAGAATGTTAATAGAAATTTTAACAGGGATGCAATGCTTTTTTGCTAGTATGGCTTTTTAAACTTAAATACACTTTTTAAACTGCCAGAATATGTTAGTTTGTCTCTCCATCTGATCAAGAAGGATGAATTTACACTCGCAGGTATTCATAGAGAGCGAATATGAGATAAGAATGCTTATAAATCAACAGGCTTCATGATGGAACCAAAAGGACAAAATTATAACCCGAGAAAGCTGAATGGGCTTTTGGATCTTGTTAGCAAGGAAATGAACAGTAGCACAGGATAAATTTGCCTATTATGATTACAAGATCTGTTGCCACAGAAGCACAATTTCATTATCTATAATACTAGAAGCAAATTGCACTGGTAGCATTAAAGTCATTACTGTAGAATAAATAATATACTTTTAAAAATCAAAATGCAAGCGCATATCCATACACTTAAAAATATAAATTAAGATTAATAGAACATAATTAAGACAGACCAACTTAAAGACAAATAGAAATCAACATATTACTGTATTACATTTCAGTTCTAGTACCAAAATTTATGAGTACAGTTTCTAACCAAAGTATTAAGATACAAGCTCAAACATTGTTAAAAGAACAAGAGGTATCAATCCAGTGTGATAAAAAATAATTCTACCTTATCAGTCAAAATAAAGGCAATTTTAAAGGCATTTCTTCAGACAAAAATAACTGCATTTTTCAGCTCTTAAGAATAACAGATATCCCTCCTGAATTTAGCAACAGAAATTCCATGTATATTCCACTGTCCTCTGTCAAGGGACTTATACAAAACTCAGGTCTTCCAACCCCAGAGTTTAAAACAATGTTTTGATGAAGACAGACATGGAAATGAACATTCAGACCCAATCTGAAATTAAGATAATTGATAGGTGGCTTCTATATTGCAATATTTAGGCCTCCATGAATAGCAATTGCAGGCGCATGCATTTTAACATGCGCCATGGATGAATGCACACACAGCATGTTTGAAATAGGCATCAGTATTTACCACAACTGCAGAAGACAGAGCTGTATCATAGCAGAACTTTTCCAGCACCTGTACCTCTAAATATTGATAAGTAACTAACTTCCTCTAATATTATTCTGGACACTAAATATTTATACATTTTAAAATGTGTATAAACATGCATGGACAACCCTAAAGTTTAGTAGAATTAATGTCTTACCTTCCATCTCTATCCCAGTCATATACTTCTATTTTAATTGTCCTAAAAATAAAAAACAAAACAACACAACCCTATTAAAATGTTAAATATTAACCAAGATTGCCGTTAAGATTAATAGCATATGGGTGCATCAATTGTGCCAAATCTAAAAAGTAGAATTTTTCAGTCATTTCTCATGGGGCTGCAAATAGCCTGCCAGGTTATACAACACATCTGCATAAATCAATAGTTTAATACAGTGGAAACTAAGGAAACAATTAAACATATTGGAAGTTTAACCAATATATTTTTACTTGCTGATGCTCTCAATTTTCTGTGTTTTTTTAATGAATGATTCTTTAAACCTTTAAATATTATCAAAGTTAAGAACACATTTTGTGTGTGTGAACCCTTGAGGACAGCTCTAACCTTGCTTCAGGGATGACTGGGAAACAGATAAAATGCAGAACGCAAACATTTCCAAGCAAAGACCAATCATACTTTATAGACTTACTTCAAGGGTGGATTTCTTAAAATGCAAAGAGTACAGAACATATTATCATCAACATCCTTGATGAAACAGGAAAAATACAGGATGATAGAGAAAGTATACAGGTTTATTCATCACATTTTACTACAGAAGGTGTGTATATGTAAGTAAATTCATCACTAACAGTGAATCCTGTTTGGCCTAAAATGAACTGAACACAGGATAGAAAAATAACACCTCCAGACCTCGTGTATTTTAAGCAACAACTAAACTTACTTTTATTCTTCAGAAGAGTTTCACATGAAGTGAAGTCATTAGGTCTGTCTTATTAATAGAGGGGACAAGAAGCTAAGCAATTACTTTATAATTTGCTTCCATGGAAGCTGCTCCTCATTCTTTCAATTACATCCAGTCAAATACATATTGATCAATTTTCTTTACTAGGAAGGGACTCTTTGGGGATAAAGTTGAGCAACACCTGATATTATTACAATCGAGAAATTCACACCAGAATGTTTTCCACATTTTTTATGATATTCCAACACAGGTAAAGAAGGAGTTGCTTTGTCTGGATGTATCTCTTTTCAACTCAAATTTAAAGGCTCCTATCCACACCATTTGTTTTATTTTCTACCTCTTGCATAATTCAGGTTGGGTTTAAGTTACCTTAGAATGAAAACTGATTTAAAGTGAAAGTTGTTCTGTAAAATGAAGTGAAAAACAACTCCAAACTTGTTTTATCCCACCATGTATTTCACCCTTCAAAGGAACCAATTTTCACCTTCAAATGAATTTAGCAAAAAAAGGCAGTATCACAAAGTCTTTTTTCCCTAGACAACCATTATTTTACTTACATGTTTCAAAACAGAAACACATTATTAAGATTTACATAAGGTTTAGTGGGATTTAAGCTTTGAATCGTCTTACAAATCTGTGTTCAAACAGCCAAATCATCTGAAAGATGAGAAAACCTGAATTATTAAAATAAATTATTAAGAATATCAAGATAAATTGATTTTCAGACAGATAACTGCAGTAAGAGCAATTTATCCTTGAATAAAGCTTCTCTCTACTGAAATTTATTTCATATTAAAGGACTAATTACAGATCTTGACTTATATCTATTTTGCATGGCATGCAAGTTATTAAAAGACCTTTCCAATCTTCACATACTGATATTTAACCTTTACCTTAAAGGACACATTTTAGAGGATGGGTTTCCTATTTTAATATTAAAAAAGAAAAACAATCTTTCATTTAAAAACAATCAAGGTTAGAGATGGATATCTCTGCTTTAAAACCTTTATGCACAATATAACTTGAAGTGCTTTTTGAGAGCTCATACTAAGAGAGAGAACAAAGATATCAGACACTAAGTACTACTGCAGTACTGAAATGCCATTCCTGTGATGTCTGAAAACATTGTATAATCATATAGTTTGAGAAAAATTAGTAAATCTTGGTCATTCCATAAGGAAAAAAGTGGACAGTGTTCACTCAGGAGCATACACTAGTTTGAAGATTTAGTCTCCCCAACACCAGAATAAACATTTATTGTGATATATTTCTACTAATGACATTATTCCCACCTTTCACATCTATCACAGAACCTAGAGCACCAAAATTTTATCTGTGAAACTATGATTATGTGAAAGAGACTTCTGGGATTTGTGTTTTCATGTATTACCATGTGGCGTTTAGGACGCTAATCCTTACCTTTAGAAAGAGGAGTTTTCAAATTAAAACAACCCCAAATTTCCAAAGTTTTTTATGGACTACCAGCAGATACTAATTTGAATTAACCTGACAGATAATGACTATTTTTTATTTTGAACCAGGACTGTTGTATGCAGGACTATGAAGTTTCATGAAGCCTTTATTCATAAGGTATTCACTGAGAACATTATGTTGAAAGCAGGACAACAGTAGATACACAATAATTTGAGGAGTCCTATTATACTTTTTAATTCCCTTAATTTGCAATGCTGAAGTTATTTCAATATGCCTGCACCACAACATCTTTTCTAATTATTACAAAAACTGTTTTTCTTTAATATGATAAACAGTGCAGTGTCCAGAGACTAGCTTCATTAATATTACTCTGCTTATGCATTATGCACATGAACCCAAATACAAGTAAAAAATTCTATTTGATTAGAATGTGCTCATTACAAAATTGCTTCATTTTTATTGCATCTAATTGAAAGAATAACCAACATGGCTGTTTCTAAGGACTCTAAAAATACCCATTTTTACTCAAATAATTTGCTTGTTATTAGTGGTAAAATATTGATTAAAAACATGGTATTATTACCACCAGAAGATAGATCCTTTTACATGGCATCACTGAAAACTTCAAATCTGAAGATTTGAACCTTCTGTGTTTCTCATCTATTAACCTATGTATTTTAAAGGCTTTAATTTATCAGCATCCTCTGACACTGCATCGTCACCCAAGAAAAAGAGATCATCGTTTTTCATTGAAACATTAAAAAATACTTGTGTACACTAGTCACAGTTGCCATGCTTTAAATTAGTATTTTCTTTCTGTTTCTAATTCACACTATAAGGAGCAAAGAATTTTCCAGCAAACACCACTAGCATTTCCTACGTATTTTAGCATATTTGCTTTATTTTTCTAAATTCTTTAATGTGATGAATGGATTTGAATACCTACTATCCTTCTAAAACATTGATTAAATAATACCAGTGACTGGACTGCGTAGAAAAAGCTGTATACAAAAGAACACATGAGTTAGGTGGAAAAAATTGTATATGCTGAGAAACTTTAAGCTACAGCTTACCGGTCATAGTCTCCATTGCAGAGTGCTCTGACAGAAATCTTGAATGCCTGCCACACTGGATTTAATGTATTTTTTACAACTTCTGTTTTGTGGCAGATTGTAAAACTGTAATTCAAACAAACAAAAAAAGACATATTTTGCGTTTATTCTGCATTCTTCTTTTGTGTCATCAAAGATGGAATCAAAAGATTCCAGAATCATTCATACTTACAATGTCCATATGAAATTTAAGATAAGAAAGAAACATGGTGAAATCAGAAAGAGGGAATGACTGAAGAGACCCACTTGAGAGAGATTACAGACTAGAGTGCTAAACAACTCTAAACCTGAGATGTTTTTGCTCAAAACTTCAACAGGAATTATAACTATTCAGTGAGTATTTCAGGCAAGAGCAGTTTTCATCCCACTTGGTTAAACAAACTTTGTACATCCAGGAATCAGTCACAAAACCAGAAAGCAAGCAATCTTGTAAGGATCTGACTCCTGCTTAGAGTTTAAGAAACTGAGCCAAGGGAGAGATGGTTTTCAGATTCTTATTCCCCATTTTATGTCCATGATTTTTTAACCAGAGCTGTCTTAGGTAAAACATATAAGCCTCTCTGAGATTCCATTATCACCTTCTCTCATGAATTGTATTAATGCATTCTCCTTTCTCTAAATGATGCAAAATTAAAATACTTCTCTTGAACCCTCATCTTGGGGACAGAATTATTCAAAAGAAAACAAAGAGACAAGGTCACTGGTGAAATCATTACTGAAATTCCTCATCTGGCTGGTAACTAAAGTTGTTCTTTGACAGAATACCCTCCTTGCATCCCAAAGGCCTACATTTTTATCCTGGCTATGATTCAGAAGACATGCCTGAAGCTAAGAAACGAAAAAGGAAGCATCCTTCTGCCACAGCTGCAGAAGTACTGCCCCAACATCCTGTTGGATTCAGGAGCCCAATGAAGAATCACTGGCTTAATACCCACCCCTTGGAAAGAAGTGGAGAAGAAGGGCACTCAAGGCCAAGAGAGGCTGCATATACCAGCACTCCCAGTAATACCCACAGAAATTCCACCATTGACCTGAATGCCACTCACAAAGGACCCATAACTTCTATAGGCTTGCAGCTTTAGATAGGCAGTGTTTATTCAGGAAAATGTTCCTATAATCTGCCTCCAAGAAGAAAACAGCAGGTAACAGACACAGACATACCCATCTGTAGATTTACATTAATAACTGTTCTAGTTAAGCTACAGAAAAAAAGTAATATCATACATGTCTAGCCTTTGGTTTGACACATGTCAGATGTGAGGACTTTCAGCTTCCAAGAAGTCTTAACCTGCCAGTGGAGCCCCACAAAGGCAGAGTTGTGTTGACCAGTGCATGTCAAGTCTTAGCCGTGAAACAGAACAGATTAGTCTACTTTAACAAATTAAAGCATGAATGTAGCAAACAGTCACTTGTAAAAATTACAAATTCTATTTAGGATATTTTGAATTCTATTTCCTAAAACTCTGTCAAAAAGATAAAAGATATTTCCGAATTTGCAATATAAAACATTTTTATCTAACACAATTTCTAAGTATTAGCATATTTTGCAGCAGTTTTCTGTGAGAATTCTATTTAATTTAAATGCACACTAAAACTTAGCAAAAGTAACACTATTTAGATATTTTATTACAATTAATTTTCATAAGTCTATATCTTTATGATACATTTACCTCTTAAAACCCCGAACTGCAGTATTAGATCAATTTGTTGCAACAGTTTTATTCCTATACTGCATAACATGATAAACTGAAATCCAACAAATACTATAAAAGAAACACGGTTTAACTTGAAAAATGTAAAAAACCCGAAAGCTATATAAAACTATCTGTAAATAATTGTCTAGTGATTAGCAGCAAAAATACTTAACAGGCATCTACCTGCCGTCTTCATTGCTTCGATGAAATACAAGGAAAGGATCAGATTTCCCAAAGAAGTCCTTCTTGTCTAGCTTGTTTGCGCAAAATTGCATTAAAACTGAATCCTGAAATGGGTAATAAAGAAAGATTACAGACAGCATGCAGTTTTCAATACTAAAAAAAAAAAAGTAAAAATAGACTAAAGTATGCAAATAGAAAACAAAATAAATGAGGGCATCTGTCTTCTAGATGCCCTCTTACATATTTCACATTCATGCAATCTCCTCATAGTGCAGTTGGAATGGCTGGAACCAAGAATTTCTTTGTAGAGGACACCAAACAAAAAACAATTTTCTATACTAAAATGCCTCAGGATTTTTCAAGGATTTTCTGACATCCAAAACTACATTCTGAAGAAGTAGATGCACATGCAAGGAAAGTATATTAGAATTAATTTTAAAAACTCCAGTGAGACACGACTCAGCCTCATTCCTTCAATAACTTAAACCTGTTGATGTCTACTCCTACTGCCTGTCAAGCAAACAGCTGAGCAGCTGGCCCTGAAGAGTCTGGAACCTTCAAGAAAATGAGCCTGAAAGGTACCAAATACACCCATTCTGACAATAAATAAGGAGAAAAGTTTCTTTGCTGTGATCAGGCAAACTGAAAGTCACACAAGTCATCTGCCTGGGTAAAGTCAAGAATGCAAAAAAGATTGTAAATGCAAAGATAAACCTGCAGACTCATCAGCTAACTGGGGCAGGGCCTGCTGGAAGACTGTTCCATAAACAGGTCTATTAGATGCAACAGCAGTGAGAGGATGACAACTAAAAATGTGGGCTCACCACTAAGTGGGGCAGGGGACCAAGTGACAAAGGATATGATATCGCAAGGTCTATGCTTCTCATATTTTTCTATGCCTTGGTCTTTACTGCTAAGATTTGCTTTCAAGAATCTTGGGAACCTGAGACCCAGACCTGAAAAAGTCTGGAACAAGGATAACTTGCCCTTGGTAGAGGAGGATCAGGAAAGGAAACATTTAAACAGACCAGACATACGAAGTCCATGGGACTTGCTAGAATGTCCCTGAGAGTGCTGACGGAGTCGGGCTAATGTCACTGTGGGGCCACTTTCAGTTACCTTTGTAAAGTTAGGATGTTCAGGGGAAGTTTTCCTGTCTTTGAGAATGTGACCGGTAAGAGGATCCAAGCCAGTTTTACCTGAATCCCTGAGGTGATGATAGAGCAAATAATACTGGAAAACATTTCCAAACACATGAAAAAGAAGAAGGTGGCCAAGAGACATCAACACGGATTTACAAACAGGAAATTCATACCTGATCCACTGGAAGCCTTTCCTCATGAATTGCTGACTGGATGGATGAGGGGTGACTAGTGGATGTTGTTTATTCTTGATCTTTGCATGGCCTTTTACACTGTCTCCCATAAAATCCTTGTTCACAAAAGAATGAATTACAGACTAGGTAACTGGACAGTGAGGGAGGCTGAAAAGTGGCTGAACTGCTGGACCTCAAACGGTCACTGAGTGGCACAAATGTGACTCTCCACCTAGAGACCAGTCACTAACAGTGTACCTGAGGTGTCAAAAATGGCCAAGAATGTTGAACATCTTCATTAACAACCCGGATGATGGAACAGAGCAGACCCTCTGCAAGTTTGCAAACAATACAAAACTAGAACTAGCAGTTTATACAACAGATGGTTGTGCTGCCATTCAGAGGCATCTGTACCGGCTAGAAAAACTAACCCACATGAACCTTATGGGGGTTCAACAGAGGGAAATCCCAACTACTGCACTTGGAGGGGAATAACCTGATGCCCCAGAATGGGCTGCAGGCCAAACAGCTGGAAAGCAGCTTTGCAGAAGAGGACTGAGGAGGCCTGGTGGACCCCAAGTTGAACAGTGTGCCCTTGGCAGCAAAGGCCAACAGCCGCTTGGGCTACATTTGGAAGAGTGCTGACAGAAAGTTGAAGGAAGTAACTCAACACTGGTGAGGCCACTCCTGGAGTGCTGTTCATTCCTGGAGTACTGTTCTAGGCTCCCCAGTACAAGGAAGACATGAACATGCTGAAGCAATTCCATCAAGAGTGTTACTAAAATGATCAAGGCACTGGACCATCTCTCATCTGAGGAGAGGCTGAGAGAGTTGGAATTATTCACCCTGGAAAAGAGAAGGCTTATCAACTTGTCTAAGTACCTGATACCAGGGAATAAACAGCCTCCAGTTAGTGGTATCCAGTGGAAGTGGTAATAGGTACATACTTGAAATGTAAGAAATTCCACTAAAATATAAGGAAAAACCTTTTTTACTCTTAGTGTGCTGAAACAGAGAGATTGTGGAGATTGCTTGGACTCAAAACCCAACTGCACAGAGCCCTGAGTAACCTGCTCTAAAAGAAGGGAAGGAGGATTGGACTAGGCAATCTTCCAAGGTCTGTTCCAACCTCAGTAGTTCAGTGATTCCAAAACTTGTTGTCATTCTGAAAAAGAGCTGTAAAAATTTGGATAAAGTACAAAAATCCAGAAGATCAAGTATGTGGCAGCTAGTGAGGCACTGGAAGAGACTGTGAGAGAGTGAGGAAATGAAGGAGCATGAGAGGCAATGCAAGAGAGATTGAGCATTGGCTTCTGCTTCCTTCTGCTTTTCTATCTAAACCTGCGAGCAACTTATAGGAAAAAAGTATTCTAACTTCTTACACAAATCACAAAATGCAAATTTATAAATTATATCATTGACAATCCAGTTCAGTGTAAATCACAAAATAATTTTCATTTTATTTGTGAAAAGCAATGAGCACACTTACTCGGCAACACCCTAGCTCCTCTGCTGTTACTATGACCGTTCCACATTTCTTCCCAGGAATTCCTCTGCAAGAAAACACAACTACATCACCTGAGTTCCTTAATATCATATATGAAAGTTACAACTGACACAGAGAGCACAAGCTAAGTTTTCAAGTCACAAAGCTGATGGTACGCAATACCATTTCCCTTTTCTGCCACTTGTCCTGTGTAGAAAAGTTGGTTTATCCAACAGGAAACTCAGATATAGAAAAAGTGCCAATCTAAGTGTGAACAGAGTGCAAACTGAATAAAGGAAAATAGAATGTGAAAATCTACATTTCAGTAGGTCCTACTGGCTTGAGACTCCAGAACCTGTAGGTTCTCTACAGTGATCACCTCTTTTTGGACAGTATTTGAAGGAGCAAATAATTTCACTGTTAAAGGAACACAAGAGACAACCACTATCAAATGAAAGGCTTGCAACAATATCTGCACATCTAGACAAGATACAGTCTTGAGGAGTAATTATTGTCTCTTTAGAACAAAAGGATATTCTGAAGAGTACTTGGACTTTAACAAGGACTGAAAGGAGGACCTTTACAGAGTCCGTGAAAAAGATGACAATTTATGTGGAAATTCAAACCTGAGAGGTTAAAAAGAGCCTTCAATTTTGCAAGCTGGAATTGCAATGAGGCAGAGGATGAAACATTTTTCAGGTCATCCAAAAATTTAGTTTTATCCCTGAATTTGCAGAGCCTAGCCCTCTGACAGTCACATCCACAGATAAAAGGATAGGACAAATAGATATAGGAAGTCAGTTCAGGTGTTTTTCTATCAATTATGTTCACAGCAAGATGACAGGAGAAAGAACTTCATATAATAGGCCAGCTGGCTCCAGTACAGCCTCATTAGCAGGCAATGGCACTCAGATGTGAGTAACTAGCATAGAATGCTCATTAAGCTTTGCAATGGCACTACCTCCTCATTAAAGGGAATCCCAACAGGAATGCATTTAGTAGGTCCCGAAAAAACCACATTGCTCAGAGTTATAAATGTGGCTAGCATCTTCTCTCTAGGAAGACAGAACATGCAAAGATCTAATTCTGGATAATATCTGAGGAGGTGACAGTCTCTTTGAGAAAAAAAATGAAACCATGTAATTTCTGGAAGTGGATGTATCTGCACAAAATCTTTCAGCCAATACAGCTGAGGCATGTGAGGCCAGTCAGAGTAAATCTTACACATGGAGCTTGTCTTGAGAAGGCATTTAATGAATCTAGTAACCCTACAGGTAAAGAGAACAAACATTACTGCTAAAATGTCAGATTATCCATTTCACCTTCTTTGAATTACTAGCTTTTCCAACAGAAATTATCCAAAAGAAATGTTCACCTCTGTATCTGCCCAGTCTGTAAAATAAAGTGCAACATTAAAATATGTTCTTGAACAAGAAATGCTCACAGTCACAGAGATAACAGGCTACCCACTACAATACTGGGAGAAAGACTCTCCTGTGACAGACTGCATAAAATTCCAAGTCCTTAATGGTATCAGAAACAGAGAGGGAAGTTCAGGGGACAATCTCACAACTGCCAAGAAGAAATACTGTCAGGTTCATGCCTCAGAGGTGTAATCCACTGGTGCTTGTAATACCAATGAAACTGCAAGGCATGCATGTCATGTAGGCAAAGAAAAATGTGCATTGTATACCTTCACTTTTGTACTTGCCGTGAAGATTAGTGCAAGGAGTGTTTCAGCCTGCCTGGCCACTGCAATGGTGACCTTCTAGGCTTGAGACATTTTACATTAATTCTGATGAAGGACAAGACTACCCTTTCACTGTAGACTTCCAAAGGGGACTTTTCCTGATGATACACCATGTGACTTTGGAATTGGACAGCTCATGGCAGCCATGGAGTCCTGAGTCATATAAGACTTTGTAAATGCCTACACTAGACAGACCCAAAGCTTCAAGTCTTTCTAATTTTCATTTTGAAAGAACATCAGAGCTTACTTGAATGCCAATCAGAAAATGGAATTCAAGCTTCTCAAACTGCTTAAGTATAAAAAGTGCTGCTCCTTTAGGGTAGCTGATTAGGACTAAAACAGCACTGAGTATTCTCTTATCTGTACATCCATTGGCAGAGAACTGAAGAGGGAAAATGTTAATGAACTTCAGAAACACAGTGAAAAGATAAAGCTCTCTTAACTCATAGATCATAAAGAGCATTCATGCTATGAGAACACAGACTTGACTTCATAAAGAGAACAGTAAATTCAAAGTAATAAATATCACTAAGTAGGGAAGACATGCAATATTATCAATTGAATTCTCGTTGTTTGAATATTAAGAGACATTAAGCATATACCTATAAGCAAACAATCCTGAAATGCAATGCAATAGTTTAATGAGTAAATTAAAACAGAAATGTCTCCTAGACACCCAGGTATCCAGACTTCAGAGAGTCCAGAATGGATAATCAGTCAGGCACAGTTGTAAAGTCACAGCACTGTCAAAAGTACCAATGACAAAATAAAACACTATGAAGAACTGATAAAAACTCATAAACGCTCTCTCATTAACATGTGTCTACCCACATATTGGTCCACTTAATAACTACCATACAACAGAGTATCAGTAGCCAGATCTGAGAAATGCTTGTTTATCCAAGAGAAAATGAATTACACAGGCCAACACAACTGTGAAATAAGCCCTTTTTTCCACAGAATCTTCACTGATATTATTTCTTTTCTCACAGATAATTTCAAACTTTAAACTTCATCTGTTACTCATTTCAGACTTCATTGAAACTGTACCAAGTGCTAAAATGCTGAATGGATGATTTCTAATTTACATGTTCAAAATAAATTCAAAAGGAATTTTCTCAGGAAAAGAAACGTGTACTGCACTGAATAATCTAATTGAGGACAGAAACAACTATGAAGACCTTCAAGAAGTCAGGTAAGATTCATTTTACTAAATATAGGTGTCTTCAAAGTTAGCACTTTCTCTAAGTGACCACAGGCTTCCAGCAGAATCAACTGACAACCAGTCAAACAGTCCATGGAGTTGTGACAGTGCAATTCACTGTGGCAGCTAGTATGAGCTAAGCCTGGACAGTGAAAAGTCAGTAAACTTCTGTTTTAGTAGAATTAAACAAAATAGGGCCAACCTTCTGTAGTAATTGGCTCACCATCATGAACTAAAAACACGTCCAGAACAAGTAGTGACTGCGTGTTGTCATCCCACGGTGCTGAGGCTCTGGTTGTCCTGGGACAGTGCTGGAGCTGGGCAGGGACTGTTTCCTTAATTGTGTTACTGGAGTTCCCCCACCTGCCTTCACCTCTGTGATTCTTTGAGGGTGTGAAGATGGGATTCCATGAGCTGATGACTCTCCTGGGATGGGTTTGAAAGCAGCCAGGGCAAGGTATTTGGGCTCCCCCACCTACCATCGGGACACTCTTCCTGTTTGTTTGCAGACAACCTTTTTAACCACATAACCTAACACAACTTTTCTATTATATCACTTACTGTACTGGTCCTCAAGGCTATTTCCTGGACATGTTTTTAGAAGTTTAATATCCAGAATGGGATTAAGAGGAGAATCACAAAATACTGTTGTCTAATAACCACAATATTTTCTGATGTTAATAAATTTGTATGATTGTATTAGAAATCTGATAATCTGGTCAGCTGATTCTTCACTGTTTATATGTGTGGGGTTTTTTTGCAGGAACTCAAATGATTGAAGAAAAGATAATAAAAGTTTTCAATGTGCTAATTTGCAAGCTAAAATGAAAACATTTTTTAGATCAGTACACTCAAGCGATTTCTAATGCAAGATGTAATGAGGTTGACAAAAATTTTGGATTAGTCAATTCCTTTGCTAATTGTCCAAAATGGAACCTAAATTATTATAGCATATATAAAGAAAGACTTTTATTGCATGTAATTATTTATTCTCTCTTAAAAGCCGTATCTGTCAATTCTACAGATCAAGATACGTCACAGCAAAAATGCTCCACAGCTCTCACCTCATGCAACAGTATGCATTCATCCAGCATTCCAGAATACTTACACAATTGATTTTTCCAGTCTGCTCCCCTGTGATCCCACTATTTCTCCCAGTGTACAAAACATCTGCCCCAAAAAATCCTGAAAAGCAGTAATATAAAAACTCAGAAGTCATATTTCACACAAAGACATTTGGTTTCCCGTTTATCTGAGCTGTTCCATACTGAGGAACACATTCTGCTGAGCACATCTTAGTAATAACTATGCAATAATGAATCATAAACACTCACTACTGCCTATTTGACATAACAATGAGTTACATTTACAGATGTAATTCTTATGCACTACACAATCTTTATTGGGAGGATTTAACTGGAGATCAATGGCTGTAAGTCTTATCTTTTCACTGTGAAGTGCACACACACAGCATTCCTTCCACTATTCTCTTTTCCTGTACTCCAGGTTCTCAAAGGTTCTCTTACCAAAGCCTTCCTGTATTTATTTTAAAAAAAAATTCTCTGAGAAGCCTCTGAATTCTACTCTTGCATCTCTGAATTTTAAAGTTACTATTTCATCACTCTCACTTCAAAACAGCATGAGCATAAAAGGTTTCTTTTAAAACTGAGACACAATCAAAACATGCTTCAATTTTTAGGACCCCAAAAAGTATCAACAAAATGCAGCATATCACATGTTTGAAAATGCATACACATGTGCTTAAATATGCCCTTTGCAAGAGAAATGTCCCATTAAAATTATACTCATCAGCATTATATGTGTTTTTAATCATAGCACAATCACTGTATTTGTGTATCTGATATTACAGTCAAAAGAAAATGAACATAATAAATGTAAGCATTTCAGCACAAGGAAGTATAATGTGATGAAGTGAGGAAGAACTTACATGTTTTGATAGGTTAGGACTCTTTGAGTCAACATCATAGCTTAGGAAAACAAAAAAGAAAATTTATATCAGAGTTGCCAGATGACATATCTGAGGACAATTATGAAAAGAAACAAAAATCAAACAATTCTGTCACTTATTTCTATGCGTGGAATTTACACAAACTGGTTTGTGAATGGAAGTTCAATATGGCTATATGGTCACTTGCAGGCAAAGATAACAGCTTTGAGATCAGGATAGATTTGTGTCCAGGTAACCCAAAAGAGCAGCAGAAAGCAGTCAGGTCTTTCTCATAAGTACAGAGAATGTGAGATATTTACAGCTTTTCATAAATAGACAAACAAGAGTCCATTTCTCTGACTACATAAAGAATTAAATAGGAGACTGCGTTTTCCCTTCCATGTCTGAGTCCTTTCCAGATAGCACTTATCCAGAAGATCTTTAAAGACTCCTCATTCTTTCCCTAGACTGAGCTTGGCTTTCTCTTTTTCAGTTCATTTCTTTCTTTTCATTTCTACTGCACTGCCCCCTACACGTATCCTATGAAAAGCAAGAGACAAACAAATATAGATTTCCACACAGCCCCCACAGTGTGGTTATTTCAGCAATGCTTTATTTTTGGAGAAGAATCCTTTATTTCACAAATTGATTAGCTCTGACTTAAAACTTATTTTAAACAACCCACAATAGTTATACTCCACAGATTGAATGACATTAAACCCAACTTTTAAAATTACAAATAAAGTCTGCATCAGGCTTCCATTGTGAAAGAGGAAGAATTTGTACCTAGCTACCTCAAAATACCCTGTAATCTCCTGGCATTTAGTATTTCTTTTCATTCCTTGAAATAGGTGATCTAGTACATCTTGCAAAGGAAACAAAAAGAGATAGGAAAAAGGTTCTTCAACTAAAAAAGGACATTTAAAGAAAATTTGTGGACACTATGTATACTATGATGCAAAACTGCAGCAAAAACTTTATTATCGATGAGGGTTATTCATACTCTTTCCTAGGGCAAGGTTAAAAAAGAACTGCTAATAAAAAAGAGGATGAAATATAAAGAAATTAGACAACCTTGATTATTACAAAGACTGGAATAACCAAAATGGACTGATATCTAAGAGAAGACGCAATGATGACATGGCCTCATGACTGGACTCTCAATTGTATTTTCCAAATAATAAAGTGAAAGTCAAAACAATTCCACCAGCAGAATGAAATGAGCACATCTGGAATAACGTCAAAAGCCATCTACTTCTAGAACAAATGCTGTTGTTTTAAAATCTTAAAATTCAGTGTATTTAGATGCATAGTAAAGAAATTTTTGGCTCTGCACTACTTGTACATTATTTTATTTCTGGACGGTATATTCATACCTGTTTTGCTGGCTATGCGCCAAGAATATTTTAACATTTTGACATCTTTAGCTTTCTAACCATTTTCTGAAAGTAATAATTGTTAGTATAATTGTACTTTGACTAGTTAACACCTGCCAATTTCTTAAAACTCGGTCATTATTATGTTACACATTTATTTCTGAGGAAGCAGTGGTAAATCAGTAATGTTTATTACATTAATTTAGCCTATGTCAGTAGATACCATCTCTCCTCAAGTTAATTTTATGCTGGACAAAACTTTACATGTTTACAGAGGCTGCAATAGTAGAGACAAAGACTGTTAACTTACAAATCAAATCGCAGGTTCTCTCTTTCTTCAAAGAAGTAGTCCATTATAAATTTCCTTACAAAATCTGGATTTAAAGTATTATCAATTACTTCTGTTCTTCCAAACTGTAAAAGAAAAGTGCAAGTTTAAGCTACATGCTATAATGAAGTATAGTAAAGTAGACCGTCAATACCAGGAACATGTGAGAGCTATGAGAGCCTGTAAAAACTTCTCCTAAGAGATACCATGAAAGAAAACCACTGCATTCACACAAATAGATCAGTTACCTGGGAAAGAAGACAGAGTGGCAGAAGACCACATACTTCAATATAGAATGGTACACACCTTGTATTGTATGACCTAAACTTCATAAACATGAGCTCCCAAAGCCAAGAAAAATACTCAAAAATTTAAGCAGGTAAATAGTGCATTTTATCTTTAGAAACATGACCACCCTTTCCCCAACGCTAGCAATTCCTTCAAAGAACAACATTAGAGGAGAAAAATTAGATTACTAAGAACTGGGAGAGAGTTCCAGGCAATAAATGTTGAGCTGCTGCAGGTATCCAATTTTGAGGTACTTGATTTAATTTCTTAAGACATATCTCTCCAGTGTCTACGTTCACAAATAAGAAGATAAAGTCCAACCTATGTATAATATCCTCCCTCCCTTGTTGCCTAGAGTATACTCTATTCAGCAGCATCTTCTCTGAAACACTACACAGCTAAGGTAGATCTTTACCAAAACTACAGGCTAGTTTTGCTGACACTGACCATCACCACAGTTGAGTCCTTCCATAGATCTTGTACTGTTTGAGTGTCTTCTTCTCTTGAGAGCCACAAACCTTATCCAAATTAACAGCTAAGTCTGGTTTAATTTATCTGAGGGAGACTGTAAAATGGGAAACTCATGTATGTTCTCTATTTTTTTCTCCTTTTTGATGGAAATGTGTGACACAGATAAGGGAATTGAGACCAATGTGACAATGTTTTAAGCGTTTGCTAGTACACAGGACTCCCAAAAGCCTAGCACGGCATTCAAGAGGCTATGACATGCCCTCTTCTGCTAGGGCAAATGACCAGCCTTAAGTATACCCCAAAAGTTTATACCTCTATGAATATGCATCTTACCTCTCTCCATTCTTTGTTTCCAACTGCTTGTGTGTACAAAACACAGACTGTGAAAAGAAAAAAAAAAAATTTGGTCATTTTCAAACTTTAACATATCTTTAAATTTTACACAAACTAGTTTTGTAGTCTCTTGTGCTGTGGAAATTAGTAACTAGGACAATCAAATAGTGATGTTTTCCTTCAGCTGTCAGCAAGCCTAACCAGATCGGTGACAATATGGTTGTGCAGATATCAGCTAATAAATGGAGTGCTTCTAAAATGGGAGGCAGCACTTATGCTTGACCTCCAGCAGAGCACTTGACAATCTTTAAAGGCAAAATTGGATAAAAGCAGGTCTTCTTTAAATGCAGATGGTCAGGCTATTCTAGATAACCTAATGGATAATTACCCTAAAATATACCTCCTTCAAGAGAGAAGAATATTAAAACAAAAATAAATGAGGACCCCATCAGAAAGAGACATGGGAAATAGAACTGGAAAAAGGGGGGGGAAAAAAAAAGATTTCTCAGGCTTTCTTCCTTAATTTTACTTCAAAGCATTTATATCTATTTAAGCATCTTACATAGATATACTTTATTTCTTTAAACTAAAGCCTGATAAAAAAATTGTATCAATCAAATTTGTTGACCTAACCTGGTTTTGAAAGACCAAGCAGAACAATCCCACAGGTGTCACTCAGGTCTGTATTTCCAGTACAGCACTCACTACACATTAAGCTGCAGCTTTCATCACAGGGATTGGTGAGAGGGGTACAGTGATTATAATCAGGTCTCTCAAATGCTATTTTAAAAACAGATCATTTGTATTGAAGGAGCACTATAAACCTTATTGTTTAGAGTCTTGAACTAGTTGCAGGTAACTACCATAAAGCAAATTTTACCTGAAACTCTTCTTCAACCCCTCAACCCCTTTCTAAACAACAGAAATACAGATATTTGAACACCTTTTTTCTCAACGAATTATTTTCCTGTACCAAACATTATTTTGCAAAAGAAGGTTAAAAATAGTACTGTTTTAGGTTGCAGCCTCGAACAACAAAGGTAGAGGTCTAATTTTGTTCTCAGTGAAGTCAGAATTACCAACAGACCAAAGTCAAAATTAAGTCAACCTTCTAACTAAATTTTCTTCTTACTTGAAGTGCATTTGCACCACAAAAAAAAAAAAAAATCCCCTTAGGCAGTAGCAAAGAAGAGGAGAAACAGAAAAAAGCAATTTCAATATTTTAGCTCAGAAGCTAAAAGTCAACACTTTTATTTTTAAAATAAAACGTCTTGTAGATGAAAAAAGCTTTTACAAAAAAAAAATTCAAAATAATTCTCAGGAGATGTCTTTCTCCATTTACTCTAAATAAAACCTTGTTAATCATGTGCCTACCTTTGGTTACTGTTTATAGTAGACTGAATCCAAACCAAAAAGCCTACTTTTACAACACACTCTGGAGTAGACTGCTGGAGTAAATTACATGAAGAATGAAGAGAAATGGGAAAATGTGAGAAAACAGAATTAAATAGAAGCTATAAAATGAGTAAAGGAAGTTCTGTAGGTTACTGAACTTATGACTAACCTTTACATCTAGAATTGTGGAATCATAGAATTTCCTGAGCTGGAAGGGACCCATCTGGAAGGGATCCATCAGGATCAAAGTCCAACTCCTGACCTGCACAGGACACCCCAAGAGTCACACCATGTTCCTGAGAGTGTTGTCCAAACACTTCTAGAACTCTGTCATGCTCATTCTGTGACCACTTCCCTGGAGAGCCTGTTCCAGTGCCCAACCACCCTCTGGGGGAAGAAACTTTTCCTAATATCCAACCTAAACCTCCCCTGACACAACTTCAGGTTATTCCCTCAGGTCCTGTCACTGGTCACCACAGAGAAGAGATCAGTGGAAGTTGTAGATTGCAATAAGGTCTTCCCCTCTAGTCTGCAGATGTGGCTGCTATTTTACTAATAAGCAAACATCTGATGCAATATTTTACTGTAAGTAAATAGTGCAAGTCTGACAGGTATACATACATGTGTGCATCTCAAACCGGCATTTCAAAAAAAAGTCAGCCCTAATGAAAGCTACAGAAAAGACATATATTCCAGTCTTTCTGATAAATACCCTGTAAATTTAGAATAATTTCAAAAATTCTTCTATCTTTCCTCTAAAGCTCACCACATAAATTTTAGGAAACCAACCATGATACTGGCCTCCATCAATGTTAAGAGTGACTATCTCTAAAGGCTCTTGGAGAGAGTGTTATAAAGATCCTGATACACTAATAGCAATAATCAGTCAAAAACTTCGTCAATGTCATATCCAATTGGAGAAATGCAGACAATAGGGTAAAGTTGATCTAAAGCACTTGAAATGCTCAAACCAGAGATTAAGGGCTCCAAGAAGCAACCAATTTTTTTAGCATAAAACAGTTAACAGTATTGTCAGGAGCGAGAAGGAATAAAGTTGGATAAATAATATTTCAAAAGCCATCATATCATGCAACCACATCCTAAGGTGGAGCTGAAAAAATAGTTTTTCTCTCATAACTCAAAAACTGAGGGAGCAATGAGAAAGTTCAGAGCAGCACACTGATGAAGAGTAACAGAAGCCCTTTGGAAGGCTTTGCCATATAAGCTCTTCCAAGAGAAGAGCTATCTACCTCTATAGTCAGGAATATTTATATTTAGTAATTTTTAACTCTGGACACTGACATCACAATGTCACATTCAAGCTAAATTTAATTTAGTCTTGCAATGAAGAAGAGGGTGGAAATGTCAACAGTTATTACTCTGTTGTAGATACAATTCCCAAAATATTATAGATTGTTACAGCCTGCACTTTTCTATTTTTCCCAGATAGGCTGGTCTCCCTTACTTGCTCTGGTCCTTGCCCCTTCAATGCATATATGCTTATTCTTAAACCTGGCAACTACTGCTACATCAACATTGCCCATCTCAGTTTTCCCAAACATAACAACAGAACTACTCCATTTCAAGGTAGGCCTAGCCACAATACAGCTGAGCTTTTCCCCATGATACCTAAATCTTTTCACGGCAGCAGTTCTAGCAGGGCTCCCCAATACTCTTCACTGACCAGTTTTCATACCTTCTAGGCAGAGCTGCCCTAAGGTCCCTTTGTCCCAACTGCCAAGAGATTCTTCTTGTTACTATCCTCCATGAGGAGATCCCCCAGGGAGAGTTTTTATGTCTTCAGTCTTTCATACTGGAGTCTTTTGATGATCAATACTCAGGAGTCACAGGCTCCACAGGAGGACATTTCATCCTGATTGTGCTGCTGCCAGCACAGCTCTGCAGAGCTCAGCTTGAGTAGTCAGAGCACGTGAAGAAAACAATTCTGCCCATAATTAGACAGAGGAAACATGCCAAAATCATTAATTTGTATCTCCTCTGCAGGTCTTATCCCTGTCTCATCAGGGAAGCACTACTTTAGCTCACTAGCTGTCTACAAGAAAACAAAAACCTAACAAAACCCATAGATTTTTTTCAATAATATTCATAGAAGTAACCATCTCCAAACCGGGAGAGCAGAATGGTCCAAATACTACAGTAAATCAGTATATATGACTTACTTTGACTCCACTGAGCAGAAAGCACTGTTAGTAAGAGGTTTCAGTATTGTTTAATATACTTCATGAACAAGGGTATTTGAAGGCTGTCCCATCTGCATCTACTGTCTCCACTCTACAGTTATTTCTGTCACTTTCCTCTAGGGAGGCAAAATGACAGATCCCTCTTAGTATGAATATTTTAGATTGCAGGGAACATTGCAGGGTTGGAATTGGAATACTGAGTAGCAATTACAGTATCAAAAAAAGGCCAAGCATATCTAAGTGAACCAGAGAAATCAAGTTCCTTTTTAATTTCAAGAGAAGGCTGTTTATATTGACATGGAAGTTAGCTATATTCATGTGTATCCCTCTGAGAAAAAGACCAAGAAGATAAAATTGGATTTTCACTATCAGTATGATCCTTAGATAAATGCACTGGAGTATGAAAAACGTGTTAGAACTGGCCTAGCCAAATGCAATGAGACCTCAACATACAGAATGATTCTACATGGTTCTATCTTGTATGAAATCTAATAGCTGCAAATTCAGTGGCTGTAAAAGTGGATCCTGTTGGAGTGGCAGGATGCTGGTTTTGACACCTTTTTAGCTACAGGATAAAGTTACTGCATACAGAGCAGCCTAAGAACGGCCTTTGCCCAAGCAAATGGACATTGAGGAAAGTTGTCCTGCTGTACTTCTAAATACAAAAGAACAAGAATCTTTTATGCGACTCACTCACCCCTTTTACAGTAGGGCCATATCTCTGTACCCAACTAAAGGACAGAAAAAGCAAACAAACTAAACTGGCTGTTAAAAAAACCTGCAGAGTACTAAAACTGGATGCACACTGTTTGGAGAGTACCCAAAATCAAAGTTGCTCTGACAAGTAATTTCTCGAGTGCAAATACAGTATGAGCACTTCCAGAGTCAACCGTTTCCCCTTTCTCTCTTTACCAAGGACAATATTACTGTACTAAGTGGTTTTGTACTGCTAACCTGTGATAGACAGGCCTGGCTGGCAGCACAAGTGGATAACCACTAAGTACACCACCAATTTGAGTGCTTTAAATAAGCTATTTACCATAATGAAAAAAACAGTGTGTTGTGAATTGATAAACAAGGTTATGATACTTTAAGAGTATTTCTCTATACTCTGAATCCATAAAAAATACCACCAGTGTACTTCTCAGAAACATTTTAAAATAGATATTAAGATTTCTTTAGGTTTTCCTGCCACTTTGTTTCCATGTTTTCCCCAGAAGGGGTCACCCACCAGCCACGATCACTTTGTTTCGCCCACCTGCATGGGGTTGGGCTGTGCACAGACTACAGAGCCTTTGGAGGTTCTGCCCTTTGTGTGGAGCACCTCCTTTCAAGAAGGCATCTCCAGCAGTGTATCTCCACACATGTGGCTCTGGCAGTATCTTCAGCAGCTCTGTCTCCAGCTGACAACTGCTGACTCTTTTGTACTCTGCTATGTTTGACTGGGGCACTGTGCGCTCCCCAGGCTGGCAGAAGTTCCGGCAGGCAAGCGCTCCTCACGTGGTTTTCAGAGCTGCCTGGAACCAGCTGTGACTGTCACAGGGTGGTTCATGGCCTTCTCCCACACGAGTCACACTGCAGTCCCCTGCCACTCAAACCCTGCAATTTATGCCTAATACAGTTCCCTATCTGATAAAAGCTTGAAGCACTTGTCCTTAATAATATTTGAACTTAAAAACTATAGACACTGTATCACGTCTACCAATATGAGAGATCTCTGAATTCATTCAGGGTACTAGGTCATGGAGCACTCTTCAAAACAGTTTAACTGAGGGTCTTTTTTTACAGAATCACAAACTTGTTAGGGACCTCTGAAGATCATCTAATCCAACCCTCAATTAATTTTTACTATTTTTCTAAGCAAACTAAAAATTTTTATTAATATGTAAACCACTCAGTTGTGCTTCTGTGTGATCTCTCTAGACCAGAGGCATGGTATTGCCTATGTCTCTTGTTTGTTTGGCTTTTTTTTTAAAAAAAAAAGCTTTATAGTTAGAAATGTCAAAGGTACTCCTAACTTCTTGCAGTTTTTCCCCAGGAAGCAGAAGCTTTTCCCTTCAAAAGGAATCTCTCTCAAGAAATTTTTGGTGGAGAATGGAAACATATATTCTAACAAAAGTACTCAAATGTTTCATACTGATACATGACTCAGTATTCAAATATCAGGACACGGTTGTATGTCCAGACACTTGACAAAAGTATATGTGTCTCAGGTTATTTCCATTGCCAGCAAGTACAATATGTGGTATCCTAAGGAAGAAAAGTCCAGGCTTAAAAAAAGAAATTGAACTTACAGATAAAAGCAAATGGAGAATTGTAAGGGAGACAAGATGACACCACAACCTAAGTACCAGTCTGTTAACACTACAGAACTCCTTTGAATGACATGATCTGAAAAGAAAGGATTTTTTTTGTGATCTCAGTTCCTTGATTAAACTTTTTATAAAGCATCCAATACAGGAAGATAGTCATGGATTTTAAATCAAAAGTCCCATCATAAATTCATAGACATGAGAGTTTTGAGGGATCCAGCCATAATACAGAAAAGATTAATTAAAAAAATCATCATACCATTTTTGATCAGGAAAGATAGTGTTTCCCAGAGAATAATTAACTTCATTTTTCAGCATTTGACTCTAAGATTAGTGGATGGTATGCACTAGCAGCAATAAATGCTTCTAGTTCAGTTAGTATTTTGCCTAATAGCTTTGAAAAAAGATCTAAACCAACAGATACTAAAAAGGAAACAACAACCCAACCTTCCAGAATTTATTAATTTTAGGAAACTTTAGACTGAATGCTAAATAAGGGACTATTTAGCTCAGGAACGCAGTATTAAAAACAGTCTTTAAAATTCCAGTTCACATATCATTAATTATAAGTGTAACTTATTCAGGTGTAACTTAATTATTCTAAGTAATTGTCACAAAGACAATGTAAACCTAACTGACTTTGAAGAAAATCAAACATCTAATTTATTCCAGTGTTTGCATATTTAGAATAGGTAATAAGAAGAAACAATAAAATACTATATACTCACTCGGATCAGATTTCGAAAATGTATCTCTGTCCAAAAGATTTCTATTAAAAAAAAAATAAAAATAATCTTAAGTATAAAAAAAATAGTGAAAGATGCAGATCAGATACCAATGCATATACATTTTTAACATTTTTAATCAACTTAGTCTTCTGTCCTAATACACAAGACTTAGTCAGCACTAACACTGGAGTCAGCTTACATTTCATTTTATTACCCATTTTGGATTTGTGCAAACTGTGGCTCATATACTCCAATATGATGAATCAAAAAGCTACCACAAGTACATTATATATACATGTAACAGGCATCAGGAAGAGAAATACCTTTAAACCACAAATGTCTACCAGAGATTAACTCACCAGTTCAACCCAAAAACTCCACACTTTACTTAAAAGAATAGCCATGAGATTTCAGAACCATCGGGAAGTATCTCTAAGAATCTGTCATGGACAAGTAAGGTAGAGAACTGAATCACACACAGGACATGCATCAGAACTAGGAGTCTTCTAATTATCCATTGAATACCAAGGAAGAAATATTAATTTTGTTATGGAATGCAGTCCCAATCTCAAAACCACTCTTCAGCCAACTGAGAATCATACACAGACAAATGAACTAAAATTAACAATTCTAAAGAATCAGGACTGACTGATCAGAAACAATTCTGAGAATAGCTACTAACATTTCATCGTTCAAAAAAAAAAAAAAAGGCAAAAAATTAAAAATTATCGTGATAGACTAGAAAAATGTTCTGAAAACAGGATGCCATTGAACAAGGACAAGAAAGAGCTATTAAACTTTGGAAGGTATTAACAGCAAAAATGCAGTATAGCCACATGTAGCTCGAGTTATGTCAAAAATAGTGCTAGACATCACAGTTGACCACAAATTGAATAGTCAGGAGTCTTGTACCTTTGGGAAAAAGGCATACTGGAATACACAAACAAAAATGCCACTTTAGACTAATTGTCTGGTCTTCATAATGCTGGTAAACATTCAATTCAAGCAATAATGTTTTGGACACTCCAATTTCTTGCAATCTAAGACAGATATGGTGCCACTGGAGTTCAGTGAACACAGAAATAATTGGAAGTATATAGACTATATCTATGAGGGAAACAGTGCTACAAATTGAAGCTGACCTCAATGTAGACAGAGCAAGTAGGACCAGGTTTAACCATAAATAGACTCTTCTGCACCACAGGCACGGAAGTTGAACTTTACTCCATTACCATCTTTCACTGTTAAAGGTGGGCAAATATGATATGAAATCTCCATTGTCTTAAAGAATATGTCAGATAGCTATAATTTCTAATAAGTTCTTTGATCCTACTGCAGAGCAAAAGGATGGATTAAATAACCAGTTTACCTCCCTTATAACTTATTATTTTTAATAATTAGTAGAGCCTCTTCAAAGGTCACTATTTACTACTCTCATTCAGGTCCTAAACCACATTATTTTTGTGCTATTGGACAGTGCTGAAATAATATTTTTGTTCAATACAGGTGTTCTAAGTAGTCCACTTAAGGCTTCAACAATGACAAGATACTATATTCCAAATTTAGGTATTGCCAAGTTCACATTTCAGAACAAGCAATATGAACAAAAAAACAGCTTTAAATGAACATTGGGCAGATCTGTTTTATTTAATCACTTTAGTGCCAAAGTAGGCACTAGCATTAATATTAGTGCTTGTGAACTAACTTGAGTTCTGCACGCACTAATTCTTCAGAACTTCTCTAGTCCATTCAGAAATGTGATTTTTTTTATATGCATACAATTACACTCAGCGAAACTGTATTCTACCTTAACAAAAATTGTGCAAATAAAAATTGGAAGTATTAAGAAACCCAGAAAAATCAGAGAATCCAAGTCAGTATTTGACAACAATCACTACAAACTGCTTTAAAAGATAGTAAATTCTGTAATATCAGAATTGCCAACCCAAAACAAAAATTCCCCCCTATTCTCTTTAATTATACACACCTAGATATGCCATTAATTCATGGTAACTAGAATTAGATTATCCAAAAATGAATTGCAATAAAGCCTCAAAATTAAGAGTTATATGAAAGAAATAGTACATTAGATTTTGGAACAGGCCTCCCATACTCGCCATTAGAATTTCAAACAATTATAATTCCTTGGCATAATAATTATATAGTGGCCTTATAATTGATACCTTCGTGCTTTCCACTGCAGATTCGGATTAAGCAATTTTAGTTAGGCTTGTACTAAGGTAAGGTGATTCGAATTCTTTTATATTTCCTACTCTTACTGTGTTCCTTTTAAAGTTTTTTTCCCCCTCTCTTTTCCCATATACATAATAATATAAAGACTGGGCTGGTACTGTAAAGCTCAGTCCAACCTGATAACTTTTATTCCAGCAGCTGCAAAAAGCAGCCACCATGGAAACAGCATAAAAGCAAGGTAAGAATCCGTAATATTTTCTGAGAACGTTCCTCGTCACCAACCATTAGCTGCTCTCAGATATTTCGTGAATTAAGAACATTTCTACATAAACAGTATCTCGAGAAAGACTGCAAGGGTAGAGATACCCAAGTTTAACATTGTAATTCAGGTGTCATCAATTCATGGTTTTCAACTAGTACAACTTGCAACACCCTCAATTCAACCCTGCACACCTCTTCCTACAAATAAACAATGTTTTTAGCAAAGTCTGCAGACATGCCTGATTGTCCAAATCATAAAGAGCCAACCAAAATAGTAACATAAGACGTTAGCAAGCTGTTCAAGCAATGCAGCCAATTTCAAAAGAAACTTTAAAGGAAAAGTGCCAACAGGAAAAAAAAAAAAGAAAAAAAAAGAGTGATTTGGCCACTAAATCACCTAACAGTTCAACAGGCTGCTCAATTTCATTTGTGACTTTTTATTTCAGGGGGATAACAATCAAAGTGCTCTTTTACATACACGAAAACTGCACAGTACATAAGCATAGAACAATCTACAACCACAAGAAATGGTAACACATAACAGAAAGCAGACTGGATGTATTTCTACAACTACAAAGACTAGGTAGTCCTTATACTCTTAATTTTCAATGGTACTTTCTGCACAGGCTGAGCAATATAGAGTGTATTTTTTTCCTTTTTCCTGAGAAAAGCATTCTCTTTGGTAGTACACTGTTTTGTCACAGGGAAGTTCACAAACTAAAAAAACAGAAATTTCTGAAACTTCTTTTTCTTTCTCCTAATCAAAGTATCAAGAGAAAAAGACTTGTGTTTTAACTGAACATGGCGAGTATATTTTTCTTCTGTGCCCATTAAAGAATACAAAAAGAAAAGGAATTGCTATCAATTATGAGGGATTAAAAAAAAAAAAGAAACTTTTTTCTGGAGAAACATGCACATCAGACACCTACAGCAAGGAAGTCTAGGAACATCTGTGTAGAAAGCATTATTCTACCAGTACCAATCTTGAAGGAATTCTTTCTGCACCTGCCCATTTTGGAGTTGATCTTCCAAAACAGTTGCAACAGCATAGATATCTAGGGGAAAAAATGAATAGGAGCCATGGCAATAACACTGGAAATGCTAGGATAGTTTTTTTCTGTATAATAAGAGCAATTTCCCCAGGGCAGGGAAGAAAGTGATCAGTAAATAAGATAAAACATATTCAGCTGTGCCTCGCAGAATCATTTTTTTCACATAGTTTCATAAACTCCATAAAAATTTATCAAAATAACAGTTTTATAAAATAATAGTCCAGTGCTCAAAGTTTTTTTAGAATAGAATGTTTCAGTTGGAAGGAGCCTAGAGTAATCATCCAGTCCAACAGCCCCACCACTTCAGGGCTGACCAAAAGCTAAAACATGTCGTGAAGGGCATTGTCCAAATGCCTCCTTAACACTGTCAGGCTTGGGGCACCAACCACATCTCTAGGAAGCCTGTTCCAGCATTTGACCATCCTCGCACTAAAGAAATACTTCCTAATGCCAAGTGTCTGTTTAATCTAAAACAACTCATATGTATAAATTAGATGCTTCACGATCCACTGATCTAGTTAGCAGTGGTGGCTGACCAGAAATCATTACAGCCTATGCTGCTTCCTAGGGCTTCTCATCCACTGAGTTATATGTATGTTGTCAGATGTATGCTAAAAAGTAGCAATTCCTGACCTTGTCCACATATACTTTCTTTCAAATTTTACTTTATTTTAGTGATCAATATCTGAACTTCCTTCCCTGTAAGTTTTTTTTAACCCTTTGTTACACAAAACTGATTAAGCAGAAGTCAATCCAATTCCCCCATCAGAAATTACAGAATTCTAGCATTGAAGAACAGACCACAGTAACTACAGAACTGAGCAGTGTAAAATCTGCTTCTCTAGTTTCAAAAAAAAAAAAATCTGTACTGACTGGAAAAATACTTACTCATACATTGCTTTCAACAGCTCTGAAATCCTTAATGATAAAAATGTGGATGCTTCAGAATAATTTGTCAGAATCTCTCTGGGTGTAATGGCTTTATGTTTCTCTTCCTCTTTAGATTACATTTAAATGCACACAAAGATTCCTAGGTCGTGAAACAAAGCACTCAGCAGTTTGCAAACACAGAAGTTACTCATGTAAAACAAATTCTAATTTTTAGAAAATATAAATTTTCAATATATTATATTCATTCTATATATTGTAAGCATATACTGCTTTTCTCACACTTGTGCAAATCCATGGGAAAAAGAACTGTCCCTAGTTCATTATATAAACGCATTTCTGTTGCCCTCACTTAATGATGGGCCCTCGTCACTTTGTCAAGGAAGATCCTGATAAAGAAATGAACATCCCAATCACTTTTTAATGTGCAGAATAGTATCTATAGCACTACTAATTGTAATATTAGGTATTAACCTAGCAGGCCCTGCCCCTTAGCCTTAAGGACATTACTGAATTTGCAAGGATCAGTCCTAAGATGACGTATGATCCAAAGAGTCCACTCGAGTGAAGAGCCCACTTGACCTACCTGCAGAGTAATTTCACAAACTGTAGTGGCAGCTTAAGTAGTCACCCTTCCACAGCTATTTACTCTCTCCATCTGTATTGTCAGAGCACAACAAAGCGAGCTACCAGCCTCCAGATCTCTAGATTCAAAATGCCCTGGACCTAAGAGCAGTTCAGACAATTTCTCAGAATTTTACCTTCTTGTCAAAATAACTGGTTCTCTGAGAATAGGCTCACAGGTGACACAACTGTGGCTCTACTGACTAACAGGCAATTAGGATGACCTGTTCCTTTCTGTTCAAATCATCTCCACTCTTTGGGGCACTAGAAGAACTGGAAAGAAAGCAAACGTATCTCTGATGTGCAAGCTTAAGAAAACATTCACAATACCTCTTCATAAGCTTTGGAGAAGTAATTATTCTTCTTGTTCACCAGAAGATAAAGAAATAGTTTTCAGCCTCACACTAACTTTCATTGTCAAGTTAAGAATATATTGATTCAGAAGCCATAAGGGAAAAAAGAAAGGAAGAAGCAATGAGAAGGGTAAGACCAGCAGTGTTTCCATGAGTTTTATGAAAACCCACAGAAAGCCATCTCTGACCAGGTGTATGCAAACAATTTTAGGATGAAACCTCTACTAAAACTGCTGACTACTCCTGAGGGTTAAAAAAACCCCAAAGGAACTGCCAAGTTTATTTATTCTAACATAGCAATAATTTTACAGGATATCTGTTGAAACAGACAGGAGGTACTGAGTTATAAAAATACATTTTTGCAGATGAAACAGACCTGAACACAGTCTTGGACTATTCCAGCTTAAATTTTAAAAAGCCCATTTAGTACTGTCACAAACCAGTGGAACTCTGCTTCAGTACCAACCCAATTACTATTGGAAACCAACAGAATAAACCATTCACATTTATGTTGTTAAGGCTAGGCAGTCTCACTGGCTGTTAGTTCTGGCTCTGAGTTCCTGGTGGTGTATCCTGGGAGATGGCATTGAAAACTGCTGGTGGTTGAAAAGGCTTTTTAGTCTAGTGTCCACTTTCCAGTTACTTTCATCCAGACCATCCAAATCCATGGATATGCTGCACTACTCAAGATCTAATTTCTTTAGGAATGTATAGTACAGTTAATTGATACACTGTTTTGTTAATGTATAATAATATATAAAACATACAGATCAGTTTTTCTGAAACAACTCTTTAAAAGGTATACCTCAAAGAAGTAATTTGGAAAGCAAACCTATACCGTTAATGTAATATCCATCCCTTCTCTAACATTGCAGGACTGTTGGTGGGTGAGCCACTGCTCAGATGGGCAGAGAAGAAAATGAAGAAAATTACCACAGAAAGTTTTCATAAAAATACACAAAGCCATGGCTCATTTTCTAGTACCTAGATCTTTTCCTGCTGCCAGGCTTCCCTGTGTGCCACCTTTTTGAGGCATAGGACTGTGGGCTTCAGCTGAGGGTATTACAGCGAGCCACACATCAGCGTCCCACCTCCTATCTGGGGAGAACCTTGAAGTTTACAATGGTGGCAAGGGTGGAAGAGGTGGTCTCAGAAGGAGTATGATATTGATGACGTTTTCCTCCCCACTCTGAGGACCCCCAGCTGAGTTAACATGCTCTTACTTCATTCATCTTGTCACCAAAACAGTATCATTTCCAACAATCTGAAACTCTATTCCACATCCACATTTACCATACACCATATACAGCTGGTACTACATCTCCTTGAGACTTGCTCTTTGAGCCCTTTTGGTTTTGCCCAGCTCCCTGTCTGCACTTCTTTACCAGCCACTGGTGACCTCTTTGCAGCACTGGTGTCCCCAGACGGGGCATCCTGAGCACCCTCTTTTCACCCTCTGCTGCCACACTCCCATCATGTGTCCCCACTTGTAAGATCTCTGCTATCACACTGTGACGATGCTCCTCTGCACTGCACCATTCTATGAGGGTCACAAATACATCATTATACACAGAGTAACTACTTGCTACTACTTTTTTCTGCTGAAAGAAATGTGGTTATACCACACAATTATACAAGCATAAGCCAAAGTGAAACTAACTAAGCAGGAACCACTTGGTAGCTAGAAGAAAAGATACTGGGTTTGGGTTTGCAGCCAAGTAAAACCAAACAAAGCTCAATGTTGGCAAAAACAAGTTCAGACAAAACCTGACAAGTCCTGAGACCTGCAAGGTTGCCTGAAAGCTGAAGCCTGTGTGAGAGACTGAAATGTTAAAGGTTAATGACTCAAACAATCAGATTTGAAAAAGCAGTAGGTGCTTTGCTGAGGCCAGATTTGCACCCCCTAAACAAAGGGGAGAAGAATTTTTGGGTGTGTAGTGAAACCCTTGATCTTCATAAGAACAGCCCAGGTGCAGAGGAGGTGCACACCCACCACCAGAGGATGACCACAACAAACTGAGCTTTGCTTATCAACAATCTTCCTTGAGCCAGATAAGAGAGAGGGCCTGTAAGAAGCAGATCCTGCAAGGTGAGGTAATGTTTTTTATCATGCCAGTGTCCTCTCCCAGCAAGGCTCAGGTGTAAAACCACTCCCTGGGGGAGGTATCGGGACATTCACAGGTAAGCCTGAAGATATTAATTTCTTCTGATAAGCCACAACTGGCTCAACTATGCACTAATGAGAAACAGTGGTCATGTCTTAGAAAGAGAAATCATCAAAGATCCCCAGACTGTGCAGGATTGACAGTATTTGTAAAACTCTACTCCCAGGAGAGGTACCTGGGCCTTCCACCTGAACATATACTAACCCACCGAACCATTTTTTCAAGGACTTCTACACCCATGACAAATAAAGATTGTGACAACCACTTTTATCAATGGACATCGAAATTGCAACAATTGAGTGTCACTGCTGGATCCACAGCTAGTGATCTCTTTCCTCTCCTTTATGTACTCTTACCCTCTACTTTCTTTTTCTTATATATTCTCCTAAGCGATATTGTTATTCTTTTATATAATTATATTTCTACAAATAATAACCAAAGCAGATACATACCTCCTTTCCACTGCAACCAAACAGTTCTGAAATAAACCTGCCATATGTGTACACACTGGTCATTCAGTGTCATTTCACTCTAATCCACCCAAAAGGGATCTAGCAAGAACTTTTAGTTATCCCAGCTCAGGGATGAGTTATAACAGCCTGTCCCTACTGTGCAGAAAATCACACTATGAAAAGCGACTGTCCACAAAGGAGAGAGAGGAGTCCTGCAACTTTATCTGAATAAAGGAAGAGAGTCCACTGGGGCATATGCCCATGGGGTTTCTCTCCCGAGATTTCAAAGGACACAGCCTCATTTTATCCTAAACCCCCCACCATATTTGCCTTCTTCCTTTCCCCATTGGCAGAGGTGCTGGGAATGTACAGCCTTCCTGAACCACCCCCCAGATATTTCCCCCTTGAACATGTCATTTTCCTCCGAAGTTTAGAAATTCAGGCTATGTGGGTTCTGCAACAGACTTTGTGCTAAATCATTCTTCTATTACCTTAAAATTCAGGAGTCAAACTGTCTAGGTTCTATAACAAGCTTGTGCAGCTAGAGGTTGGTAAAGACATCAAGACCAGTTCCAAAGACATTAACACCCATTTCTCCTAAAGATCCTCACCCATGGAATTGTTTGTAAAGACATTTGCACCCATCTTTCCCATCACTAGCAATTGCAAGACTGAATTTACAGCGCAAAAGATCTGCCTTAAATTCTAGAAGTCACATGGCTGCATGTTTAAATTTCCAACAATAGAGACCCACAGGTAAACACTAAACCATGCGATCTATCAGGAATACATCTCCATGACTATTTTGATAGACACTGTCACCCGTTTATATTTTTTCTCCCAATACACTCGTTTTCCTCAGCTGAACCCAGGCAGTTGTCCAGGCAGTTTTATTTCAATGAAAAAACACGTAAGATCAACCTTTCTATTGCCAGTCACACAACCACTCCACGGACTTTTAATCCAACCTAGAAACACATACACAAAGAAAGCAGGAAAATGAAAACCAGATTTACAATCAAAATTACTTTTATATTCTGCATTTTGTACTATACAGAGTTACAAGCTCAAATAATTTGTTATTAATATCTCTTTTATCATGTTATCTTTCTGTGACAGGCACTTCTAACAAATTATTCATATTTAAAAAAAACCCAGAAGGCAAGTGTGGCTGGAGAGACTTGATCTGGCCAGAAATCAATGCCTAGGACAACCAAAGCTATAATGAAACATGCATTTAGGTATTGCAAACACTAGGAAGTGGCTGGTTAAGACTTTCCAACTGCCAAACAAAAGGAAAAATTCTGAAGTAGTATGTTTTGTTCCTCTGTGCAAGAAATTTGAAATTAAATTATCTTAATTACTGAGAATACAGGATGCTTAATTCCATTCAGCTAATTCATTAATGTTAGATTTCTGTACAAACTGTGAAGCAGTACAGAACTGATCCAAAACAGACATGGGCAACCAATTGTATTTCTGTTGAATCAACCGTGACAAGGAGTTCACGGTGCCTTTACGCACATTATGCCTGTTGTGGGAACAGAGGCAGTGTAGTGCCTATCCAACAGAAACCTGGAACAATCACTGCCTGATTGAATATAAAGCCTTTCAGAGCTGTATTATCATAACAAACTTTATGAATTAGCAAGGTGACCCTGTACTGTGTCAATATTTTACACCACTTTTACTTTCTTTTCGATAACCATGTCATCTCCAATACACTACTAGAAGTCATAAAATTATGAAACTACAGCTTCACTCTCCTATTGATATTTAAAAAAACACTCTCAAGAAGATAATTCTGATTGATCAGTCCTCATTCAGTCATTTAATAAACATTAACATGAGGTATAACAAAACTCCTGACTTTTTTATAAGGTAAGATTGCAGAATAGCTGTGGCTTATCAGGTACTACAGGAAAGAAACCTAGGTCAGTCCACACAGTAACTATGATGAACAGAAATCATCATTATACAGATCAAAACAAAAAATTAAAAACTTAAATGCATTAATCTACATTGAACTTTGTATGCTCACACAGAGCATAAACTTCAACATGCATAATAACAACAATACTGTAGTTCTCAGCATTAGATAAACTAGTTCAGTAAACACATAGTAACTGCACTAATAGTAGGGAAGTTGGTAATGGAATATGAAGTTTTTCCAAGACTTAACTAGTTGACTGGAATCAGCGGAGAACATCAATAGAGAGGGAAAACAGGATGACAGCTACATGGCTTGAAGCTTACCTGAAGCTCACATAGGACCACAAGCTTACACACTCAGCTGGAAAGAGAAGATTCGTGTCTAGACACAGGCTTACAACAAGTATGCAGTGCAAACACCTCCATAGAGCAAGAGGAACCTTTGGGCTGGAAAACAGTAGTGAAGAAGAAGATAAAGACCAACCTATGTCTACTCTTCCACACAGACTGGAGGGACAAGGTCTTGGTCATTCATATGACAATTGTGAAAAATTACGCCAGGGAACAACAAATAAAGATTGCCTGACAGGTGACAGTAACATTACCATCAGACCATGAATGTCCTTCAGGACATGGGATGAAGGAAGAGACAGAGTGCACAAGGAGATGGCTACTAGAATAATTGATCCAGACAACAGTGGACCATTACCAGCACCAGTGGATCCTCTGGGATAACACATATAAGTTCTTCTGCCATATTAGATCTGGCTCTCGAGTCAAAGACTACTGCTTCCTGATAAACTTCATCTTACAGAGTCAGAAAAGAATTGTGAAGTTTTTACTTGATAAGCACTGAATAGCAATAGCTAGAATTAAATTACTTTCTTACCTTTCTAGCATTTGCAAAATTACAGCTAATGCTGGCATTCAATAAGCCATAGGAATGATATAAAAAGCTTTTAGTTATGAAGAAATCCCAGAAACAGCATTGCCTGATAACCAAAACATTCCTGAATTTTACAATTATCACAGATAATTTCTCATTCCAGGAGATGCACTTCTGCTAAACGCTACCTGATGTGACCCTGAAGCTAAACCAGGCTGGCTTGGAGAATGTCAAGTAGTGCAATGCCATCTGCATAGTGCTGAACCTGGCTACTTTGGTAGCACCGGCAGTAGGGGCATGCAGGCAAATTAACTTGGGAAGTGCTGACAGAGGATCCACACAGAATTGAAAGCTAAATGAATAGAAACTGAATCATTACTGAATAAGAAGACGGACAGAAAGACAGAAAACACACACAAATATTGCCCAGAGTCACAAATTTATTTTGTGGCACAACAGCTTGCACTGTTTCACTGACTACCAAGTTACACCACCTGTACAAACTGGAAGAACTTCCCTCATCTCCTGTAAGGAAAACAAGCAAAAAAATAAAAAAATTCTAGGAATAAATAATAGTTATCAGCTAATAATTGTTGATGTAAATTGGTGACCAAATTAGTTCTACAACTATTTAGGTTTCAAGGAAAACAAATTACATGACCCAAACTGTTTCGAAAGCATTTCTCTCCAAGTTTCAAGGAATACACAACTGCTAATCATTAAAGAATTTTCAGCATTCTCTGAATTTTTCAGTTTGCTCCTACAGTCTTTCACAATTTCATTTAAAACCACATTTCACAAGCTTTAGCCAATGAATGTGTTTACAGATGAATCACAAACGTGTTAATCATTGATCTGTGCCCTAGTGTCATTCATTTTATACTCTCCTCTGAAGCATAATTTTGTAATCAAAAATTGTCATCCAACTCATACAGAAGAAAGGAATCTCCATGGAAATTCCCATCCTTCTGCACTTGACATCAAGACAAATGGAAGAGTGTTAACAAAACTGACATGGCTTTGAATGGTATCTACAGAGAAACTGCTGCTGTAAACTATATACTGAAATATACTGAAATTAGTTACAAGTAACATCAGAAATGACTGACTGTGTTCTATACCAGCATTTCTTTGTAACTATCTGATGGATTCTCAAACCACCGTGAAACATTGCAGGTATATACAAACGATACCTGGAATTAAAGGAACTCCCCATAATAAGTGAATTGGGTTAAATTCAACATAAATGTTCTCATGTCTGTAACTGTGACAGGCTATTTGAAGAACTTAACAGAAATACTAAAGGTCCTGGATTGCTTTTACACATTGCAGCACACGATTCCTCACACAACAGTTGGTGCTTGTGAACTTCTCAAAGACAGCCAGCAAGTAGAGCAGGGTGTTTATATGTCAGCCTAGTGACTTTTTCAGTATTACAAATTTAATCTTACTCTATTTCTCATTGCTTCAGCCTTCTTTTGAAACCTACACTTGGTAAAACATCAAATCATACTTTATTTACTAAGGAAAGAGAGGGAGTGATCTGACAATTTAAGTTTAGAGCACTGCCGTTCTGTCCTGGTAGTAATACTGGTAACAGCAACAGCTTTGGGGATCTACATTATAAAATGAAGCAACGGATTATAGAAGAAACTCTGTCTCATTTCCCGTCAGGAAACTCACCGACAGTTCAAATTTTCCGCTAGAAGCTGCCAACTCTGCTGGTGAAAGGAATAAACGCTTTGCAACTGCTAGGAAATACTTAAGGAAGTTGTGGAATGTGAATCAAGACATGAATAAAAAAGCGCACAAATAAAAACATTTTTTTAGAAAAAATCTCTGCATCACGGCAGAAAGCAGGATTTTTGAAATACCGATAAACAAGCGTCAAAGGAACAAAATCACCGACACTACATTTGGTGTTACGGGTTGGCATTCCTCCAATTTCTCTGCAGCAGCGTTACGATAAAACATGACGAGGCGACACAACACGCCCGTTCTCGTAAGTTTTGCAAGAGAGCCTTGAAAAACCCATGACAGGATTACTCCGAAAGGGAGGTCTCCGTCCCCACCACGCACTTGGGACAGCTCCAGAAGTTAAATACCTACTGGATAATGTGCCCTGCGCGCTCACCGACGAGACTCCCGCTCCCCGGCAGCGTCGCGGGCACGATGCGGAGCGGCAGCAGTCGCTGCCCGGCTCGGCACAACCCGCAGCCGCCGCGGGACCTGGCGTTTCGCCCCTCGGGGTCCACCGGCAGCAGCCTGCGGCGGACACGCCCGGTGCGCGGCCAGCGGGCTGCAGCGGGCTGGCAGCCGGCACCGGGCTGAGCCCGGCTCTGCCCGGGGCTGCACTGGCAGCTCCCCGAACCCGGCACGCTCCGAGGGCAGCAACGAGAGCGCTTCGCACAAAGCCGGGCATGCGGAGGGCGTCCCGCGCTGCCACTTCTCCTGCCCGCTCCGCCAACAAGCCCGGGGGCGACCGGCACCTGCCCGCTCGCCCGTCCGCCACCTCCGACGCCGCGGGGCGAGCGGGCGGCGCAGCCGCGAGACCCCCTCGTACC
>VZRN01011464.1:1333882-1504997 GCA_013397935.1 Dasyornis broadbenti
CTTCCCCGGGGTCTTCCCCCTTGGCTCCTGCACAGAAACTCCCGCTCTGTTCTGTCCCGTCCTGCCCAGGGAATCCCCTCCTTCCGCGTGAGTCAGTGACCGGCTCCCCGAGCACCCACAGCGGCGGCGTGGGACAGAGCGAGCGGGCCAAGCTCCAAGGCCCAACGAGGTCATTCTCCCGGGGCCGCCACGACAACAGCCCCCGGCAGCGAACGCGCGGGGCACGGCCGGGGCGCGGGGCGGGATCGGGAGCGATGGCGGTGCCGGTGCCGCCAGGGGGCGCGGCGGAGCGGCCCGGCGGGCGGGGAGGGGCCGGTGGATGCTCCTCGGGGCGGTCGCAGGGCAAAGGAAAGACTTCAGTAGTAATTGCCCCCGGAAAGCCAACAGCTATTACACTTGCAGAAGAGTCGAGAGAAAAGAGGTGAGTTTACCTTGGTAACTGTGTGCATTGGCACATTGAAAAGGGGGAATTTCACTCTCTCACAGGTGCGCAGACCTTTTCCTTTTTTTTTCCAAGACCACCAGTCCAGTTGCCCTGAATCTGTTCATGATTATTCACAGTAATCACAACAGATCCTCTTATATGTCATGTATCTAATTTGTATCCATTATTATGGCATATAAGTAGTCTCTAATATTTATTTCTCATCATAGCAGTTTGGAGAGAGATGGAAGTGCTGCCATTCCTATGTCACAGGTGGAAGGTTAAGGCACAGGCCAATTAAATGCCATGTCTGTAGCCACACAATATGTAGGACAGGTCGAAGATATCAACCTGAAATCACGTACTGAAGTCCTCTACTGTTAGTAGTTTTACATACAGAAATAAAGAACTTTAATGTGTTTATTTGTAAAAAAATTAACTCCAAAGCTATAAACATTATCAAAATACATTCATTTTGAATTTCATTTCTAGATTCTTCTTGTTGTAATTCAAGTTCAATACATGATCTCAGGTAGTACATCAAAATAATGGTAAGAGAGCCTCAGTGTCAACACCTGGGTAGCTCATAGCAAACAGAAGGACCTGCAGTGGGAATGCAGAAGGCAGTAACATGTTCTTACGTACAGGAGATATACTTCCTGTATATACAGCACACGTCTGAAACAACTCCAGTGGCAGAAACTTAAGGAAGATATCATTGATACTCTATTCAGAAACTTCTGACCATACCTGGCACTTTGTTTTCAGGAGGTTATTGCCTGAAGTCTCTTTTCTTTATTTTCCTTCTCTTGTCCAGAGCAATTTGTTAAGCACAGAGATATTTCTCATCAGATATCTTTAAAGTACTTCCTCTTAAACCCGTCTGTCTGAAGTTCTCGGTACAGCCAAGAAACGACATACCTTCACAAGTATTCTAGGTGTGTCTGGAGGCAGCCAAACCAGTAAGCCTACAGATGAAATTGCTAAAAAAACCCCCGCATAACAAAACACAAAAAAACACCAAAACAAAAAAAACCCCAAAAAGAAATTTAGTTCACTACTATCTTTGTCCATACAGTAGTGTTAAGGGATGGGTGAAGGACCACAGGTGTCTTGAGAGTATAATGCCAAGTACAAATAAGCACCAGATGACTAAAACCTAAGAACAGTTTTTAAGAAAAAAGATTGATTTTTTTTTTTTTTTTCACCTTTATAGTGTTGTTGCTCCCTCTTTTATAATCTGCTGTAAGGATCTATACATGATCAGTAGATCCCACAGGGCGTGGCATGAACAACCTGAAACGTATAAAGAGTTATTATAGTAAGGATAGTACATCACTATACATGATACAACTGTTACAATACTATAGGTGTGAGTATCTTAAAAGTATATCATGTAAGTGTGATATGATCTTATATTATTCCCTACTAATTCACTTTATTTTTGGTTACGTGGGGGTTTGTTTTGATCCTTTTTTATATTACCTGATCTTAATATTTTATTCTACTTAGAAAAATGGAAATAGTTGGTGACTGCTGATTCCATAAATAGAGAACCCATGAATATAATGGAGGAGTTAAGGAAATTCAAGTCTTCAGTGTTGCTGGGGAGATATCCATCTTCTTTCATCATGTTTATAAAGACACAGCTATTTTGTCTTCTAATGTTTTGGCTTAGAGTAAGTACATGGTTCTCATGCACTGAGAGTAATTTATATGGGAAAGAGAAACTGAAAACTAAACCAAGAGATCGTTGAAAGATGTGCAGCAATGGGGCTAAATATATATTATTATCATTCCAGAGAGGCACCTTTTATTTTCTCATTTTTAAATGGTACTCAGGTGTGGGGACTGGAACTGTGCCTAGGTATTAGGACAGAGGCAGTTTTAGTATCTGAAATTTATATACAAAATACCTATCAGATTACAGTACAAAAAGGCACATAAGAGCTGTGTGTGGTATATGGTAAGCTGACATTTGAATGACATCACTGACTTTCTGAAAATTTTGCAATGGGAAGCAGGACATAGTTTCCTTGTTCTCTTTTGTGATTGTAACTTTATTATTATTAGCTGTTGCTAGTTATCAGATACCTACATTACTTGTTTCAATATCTGCAACCTAATTTAAGGAATGAGAGATATAGTTGCAGTAATTACAGCATAAACTATGAACAAACTAGACATTCTGGAATAGCTGTAATGTGTAACACCGAATGATTGCTTTAAAACATCACAGCTTCCAGGTTTCAGCAGTATAATTGAAGCTGAATGCCACAGGATGCAAACATTGATTACTCCCCTCCACCCCCTCAGCTTTCTGCCTTGTAGATTGTTATTAGACATCTCAAGAAAAGAAGTTTTATGATTAAATCTCTGCACACCTAAAAAAAAATAAATCACTCACAAAAGCAACACAGACTAATCCATTGGAAGTTAAGGAACTGGAAATGGCATCTATTCTACTGTAGATGTGATAGAATATGTGGATGATTATAGAAGTGAGTTTAGAAGTGAGCTTCAGCATTATTGGAACAAAACAATGTGACTACAATACAATAGCATTTTCATGACAATGACATACTTAGTCTGAATTTGTGATGAACATACCATATTCCCTCGTTCTTCTTCAAGTATCCGTTCAATAGTTCATTTAAGAAATATCCATCAAACATCATATTTTTATCCTGGCTGCCACCAAACTGTTTCTTTCAAGAACCTGAAGAATGGAGTGAACTTAGCCATAACTTGGTCCTTTCTGGTAGATGAACATAGCACTGAAACAATTCCAATATCCTAATGTGCACTACAGTTTGAGAACTGTTTTATCTTTCTTTCCTGCCTTTGATTAATATACTTAATTTCCTCCTTCCTTGCTTCTGCTGATTGTTTCAATCCATTGAACAAAGACAAGGAATTTAGCATTTGCTAAGACAAGTGGAACCATCAGTGCCACCATCATTACTGGAACCATTGGCAAGAACCGTGACTGAATACTGACCACAGGCTTTAAAAACCATCTGTAATAGAACATGCTGATGGATACATTTAGTGCCTTTATTCTTACAGGATGAATTACCTCCTATAACTCCATGATTTTGTAATCTGCTTTCAAAGCACACAAATACTGTTGAAGCTCTGTTTTTGTGACAGTGAAGTGTAAAGGAGGTGTCAGAGGTTAGACATAAAGAAAAAGTCTCCACTCCTACAAGGTTTTCACTTTAAATACTAGTTTTTCAAGGGCTAATGTCTACAGTCTCACAAGTGTCAAGAAGAATACGTTCTTCAGTAAAAAGTTTTTAGACCTGTGTTTAAAAGCCTTTGAAACCTATCCTTGCTGTCTGCATGAGAAAAGAGCATCTCATTGTAAGGCCCCAGAAAACCTTGTCACCATGGCATAAGCATGAGGAAGGTAAGTGAGTCATCAGTGCAGAGACAGCTAATAATCTCACCCTTTCTGTGCCATGACAAGATTAGTAATGTATTTGTTTGTATACCTCTCTACTGTTTCCATGCAGAATACAATCACAAAGTATAAATGCCACTCCTCCTCTTCAGACACACAAAGGACAGCTATCCAACAAATACTCTCATCTCACTGTGTTCTATTTAGCTACACTAGAACTGTGTTATGTATCAAAGTACCTTTAGCACTAAGTAAGTTTCCTGGATTGTTTCTAATTTTCTTCCAGTTTGATCCAGGCCAGAAGAGAAAGATTAGCAGCACAACGATAAGGTTCCTTCCTTCCACATCCTAAGGAAAGTGTTCTTCCATAGAATCAAGTTAAGTAGCATCAGTTCCTGACACAGTTTTCAGTTAGTTCAAGAGCTCTTCAAAATGGCAGAGACCCCTGAAACATTCTCAGAGTCATCCAGGAGGTGTCATGGAATCCATTTCATATCTTACACCTAGTACTGCATAGTAAGGTCTCTACATCTATGAACAGAGCAATTTTAGATCTACTGAGCACTCTTTCTGGCTCTCAGAGTGAAGCAATTAGTGTGGAACTCAAGTTCTAAAAATGTGACTTGGGAGTATTTTTAGTACTGGTTTTTAACTGTTAACAGTTGGATTAAAGTTCAGGTTTCATTGTAAAGGACCAGGTAACAAATTGTTTAGATCTTTTTGGGTGAAAAAGTATTAGTCATGCACCTTCAACTGAGCACTGGCCAGCCAGATTGTATTTCTGGACAGGCTGCCAGAAAAATGTAAGGCTGCATTTAAAGTAATTTTTCTAGAAAGACAATTCATGACTGGTTCATGGCAGCAGATAATTCCAGGTTCTGCTAAAGTAAGTATTTAGTATGGCAGAAGGAACAGTAATAAGATTGTCTGCATACAGTTTATCTCAAAAATTCTAAGTAACAATGTTCTTTTCAATGAACATAAGATTAGACAGCCCCAAAATGAAACCTCAACATGTTTGTCACAAGATCAGCTGAACACTTCAGGAAAGTATTTTAGTCTCAGGAGAGGTAGAGAAGAACCTACTTCTTGCTCTTCAGTTACTTCCCATGTTTTTGGACTACTCTTGGTGATTGGAATAATGTTTTCCTTCCCTTTAATGCCCACTCATTTCTAGGCCATCCATATTTCTAAGAAATATCAGCTGATTTGCAGAAAATATTTGTCTGTTACAAATCTTTTAGGAATAATACATTTCTGTTTCTTTCTCTGCCTAATCTTGACCAATATCTGTTCCATCAGCATGCTTCCAGAATATTTATAAAATCACTGCCACCATTAGCAATACATCTTGAGAGGCCAAGTCTTCATATGTAAAAGTTGTTTTGTGAATTTAGCTATTGCAGAAGAAATTAGGATGCAGCCTCTATCGTTAATAGGTATGTTACCTGGTTATTTTCTTCATGGCAATTAAAGTCAAACTCAGTTGTTTTAGGAAAAAAATCATTACAGCAATTCTGAACCCAACAGCAGCAACACCCAAACTGCTACATCCTCCTCCATCATGCAGGTTGTGGCCTCAGTACTCATGCTCATGACTTCATGTATTTCCTGATAATGTCAAGGAGACTTTGGGTCACACTGTTTTAGGCATGGAAGAAATCAGTAACTGCCCAAATAGACACAGATTTAATCTTTGAGAGTAGACTCCAACACAGATTTCATGAGGGAACACCAGTTGAGGATCAGTTACCTACCTGTAAATATTCAGACAAATGTGTAGGCGGTGAGGGTGATGACCTGGGCTAATCTGGGTAAGTGTTGGATCCACTGCTTGTCAGTGGTCACACACTTGAACTCACATAAATAAATGCTCTGGATGATGTATCAGTTTCACTTATCATTTCATCTTCCCAGAAGGATCCCTGTGGAGTCAGGGTAACACTACATATTCTAATTAGCCAGCAAGAAGCAAGCTCAAACTTTTCTGTGAATTGCTTTTTAACAGTTTCTTTCACAAATTTCTCAGTGTAAGCCAAGATAGTGGAATTTTAAAAAAAATATTGCCATATGTGCCCATACCATTTCTATGGCTTCCTCATTTTGAAAAGAACTGGTGGGTGTTGCTGTATTCTGTCAAAGATCAGTGAAATCCTGCACGTTGCCAGGTCCCTCAATGTACTATTTTTCATGCAGTCAGACATACAGTGAAGCTCTGCCCCAAATTGATTTTGAAGGTTGTGTGTGATTTACTTTATTCACTTCTTGATTATTTTTTTTCCAAGATTATACTTGTTTTGTGGAAGAAACCAACAAATGCCCTTTGGGCAAAAGGAGAACATGATTCTATTTTCAGAGAGGAAAAACTTCATGGCTCCTTAAGACTCTCTGTCATATTTGATAACTCACTGTTAGACGCAGAATGGGAAAGCACAAGCCTCGCTCACACAGTGGGTTCCTATGGTCTGGGTTCTGGAAAGAGGAGGAATTGTGTCTGGAAAGATTTGTGAAATCGTGCAAGGATATAAAACATTCTGTTTCCCAGCTAAAAGAGTGGGTAACAGATATTACCAGTACTATCTGTGGTGTTGATTTGGCTTCCGCAATTGATTTTATGCCTCCACCTACAAGGACTCAAGCAGAAATAACTGAAATAATGGGAATATCATTAAACACCTCCACTCCCATAATTATCAATCATTAGTCCTTGATAGGAGTTTCAAGGTCAGATGCTCAGTCTAACAAAGCAGACTTTAATCCATTAAATCACTTTGGTGTTCACCTCAGGGGAAGGCCTCTAGCAGTAGGGGCTTTTTGTTCAGATACTCAAAGTTTATAATTTTAGATAAAATGCAATTTTCTGATCTACTCTATATAGTTGGGTTCTATGGAGCACAAAGTTTTCTCCCACTGTGCAGACACCAGCTTTCTCTCAGGGAAGGATCTGTGCAGTGGTCTGGGTTGCTCTGCCCCTCAGTGGGCCTGGCTATTGCCTACACAGCTGGAAGAACTCTGCAGCAAAAGGGAGGTTCTTGTACACAACATATTTTGAAGAAACACAATTACTGCAGGACATGGGCTTCTTTTTCTTCCCATTTACCAGAAGCAAGCTCCAAAGTAACTACACAAACTCTCAGAGAAACTGATTTTAATCACTTATGACTCATTTATAACTATGAATTAAATTTTCCAACTTTACAGCATTTATTTTGATTGCATTTTATAATGACAGTTGCCATCCTAGTTACCAAACACTAATTTATGATATAGGTTAATTTTGTGTTATTAATGAACTACCAAAAAGGCAGTGTGACTTATGGTAATGACATTTAGCAAGTCACTAAAATATCTAGAGAAGAAATAAGAACTTCAGAGAGTTGCTTCTTTCTTTCCATGAAAACAGAAAAGTACCTCAGATAGAATAGTGACATTTGTAGGAATATTTCTTCTTTTTTCGTTCTCATGTATTCCCTCATTCATGAATTTTAATTTTATGTTCTTTTCCATTCCATTAAAATATCGTAAATAAACAGTTGACAGCATGTGGATTGTCTTTCGGGAACACTGTCCATCAGATTTTCTTCATTTCATGGCAACATTCAAGCAATTAAGGTTTTAATGAGGCTGAAAATTTTCAGCCCAAATAATGTAATGAGTTTGACTATCTTCCAGAACAACTGTGGCACTAATGCAGGAATGCATTTAACCATATGCTTGGATTCATAACTGTGTTGTTGGGCAGCAGCTGTCTGCCTCTTAAGTGAGGTGTAAAGCTCACACTTAACATTTGCTGAGTTTGGAGGCTTTATTGCACCATTGCTTTGCCTGTGTGAGAAGCACAATATTGCCATTTTCTCAGGTCATATTCTGCTCTCTCAGTATACTTACTCATATCTACAAATTATTCAAATGAGACCTGATCCATTCCATATTTTCAGTTTTAAAATATCGCTAAGAATTGCACAATATTTCTCAAATGGGAGTTAAATCCGATTCTGTTACTTAACAGAATTTGAAAAATTAAACCATATCAGCACCACAGACTGAGCTGTGCTGATGGTTGTCAGGACTTCTAATTCTGTGTATGTGGTAAATGAGGATCTTTCATTTCCTCTTCTTTTCAGAATGGTTTTGCATCCTGATAAAAACAGTATTTGTTTTCCTAAAATGACTTCATACACATTATTTGTCCGACTGTGAAATAAACATTCATCTTCAAAAATAAAGAACTAATTAGTTTGGGGCAATTGCCAGATACCAGCAGCATACTTTCCAGAGTCACAGTATCAAGAATTCTATGAAAATTATTCTACTATTTAGGTAACCATAGCACAGTTTTCTTCAAGTTGTTCTGTAAAAAAGATGCTGGCTTGCTGCCAGCACAACCAGAATTTGTCCCAGCTGAGAAAGTAACTTCATAAATACTTCATTTTGTTCTTTCTTGTCAGAAAAAATAAGTAGAAAGGAAACAAACCACCAAAGAATTATAAAACTAATTTAAAGAAAAATTAAATGGCAGATTTTAAAACTGTCACATGGTTTGCAATTCTGAATGTTCCTCAGAGATAAACACAAAATTCCCTGAAATAAGAAAAATGTCTTTTGTTTGAATAGTGATTCCCCATTTCATATTTATATATTTGATTTAGAATTTAACTATAAACACACACAAAAAATTAAATTAGCTAGTTCAGTAGCTTTTAAAAATGGTAAATTAATCATACTTTGCATGACTAAGAGCAAGATTAGAATGACCTTTAAACATGTTGGATTTTAAACAACATAGGCCAAATTCATCCTTATAGAAAACTCAACAGAACTGAGCTGATCAATGAACTAATTAACCCTCTTGAATTTAACAGATAATTCAGTACAAATTAGTACTACACTTTAAATATTAACTTCTGGTCCTTAATTATTTACAGTTTTGGTGTATCTTTTCATAATGATATAATTAGCATAGCTATATGGGGATATATAGTAATTTTAGAAGTTTGATTCAAGATATATTTTTAGTCCAGTTTGTGTGTTTCCCAAAAAGCATAAAAAACTTTTGAAAGGGAAAGGCACTAAAAAATCTTGTACTTTGAAAGGTTTCTACTTTTAAAAAGCCTTTTGATGAAATATTTTTGCCTTTTGAGGCATTCTTCAGTATTAATCTATAAAGAGAACAAACTTGGGCTCCTAACACCAGAATAAATTCCTTATATATAATTGCTAAGTTTACATAATTGCGTTAGCAATTATGTAGTGAAAACACTACATTATTGCTATACATAATACTAATCCTAACACTCAGTCCAGTTTTAGTCTTGCAGCATACCTAAATCCAAGAACCAGCCCTAATTCAATACAGAATAAAATCCTCTGCTACCTGGCTCCTGGTGGAAGCAGACTCCCAACACAAGAATTGTCCTCAATGCCACTTAGATCCCAAGAACTGGATCATGCACTGTGTTTTCAGAAAGGGTCACTCTCAGCTATCAGTCTTTTTGCAGCTTCATCAGGAATCTTGAGTTTATCTTCTGCAATACTAACCTTTGCCTTGGCTTAGCGTTGGCTGAGAAGCCACTCACTGCAGAAGCCCGGCAAGGAAAGTTTAGGAGTCATGCTTCAAAAACTTCTTAATCATCCCTTTTCAAATTAAAAACGTTTTTTACCTAGTATTCTGTGATTCTAACATCACTATTTTGACTTGCCTTAACAGTCCTTACAGATAGAAAATCTTAATGATGAAAATTAGTTATTCTTCATTATTATCTAAAGTTTAGGTTTTGTCCAGCTTTTTAAACTCACTAGCTTTCTTTTTACTTATTGCTGTAGATGTTTGTCAAACTGTAAATCTAACATGAACCTCAATACATCATGAAGCCATCTCAGCATGGCAGCTATCTTAGCAGGGAAAACACTGTTTTACATTATCCAAAATATAGAAACCTGCTAGTTGTTATCAAAGAATGGTGGGATGATTGACGTTGAAAGTGATCTTCATGTATCACTTAGTCCTCCTGCTCTGAGCATGGCTATCATCAAAGCCAGGACAGGTTGCTCAGGGTCTTGTTCAGCTGAAATTTAAAACCCTCTAAGGCTGGGATTTGCAGCTTTGCCAGGTGGTCCTCTCCAACACCTAAACACTTATAAAACTTTGCCCTCTATCCAAATAGGTTTGATCTTGCTGCAGTTTGTGACTGTTGCCTTTGTCCTTTCTGTTGTGCACCTCCAAGGCAACACTCACAGGTATCATCAGAGAGCTCCGCTCAGGTAATAGATGGCAGCAGTTACATCCTCATTGTTCTCATCTCCAGGCTACACAAGGAGAGCTCCCTCTGCTCTTCTTCCTCATTGTGATCTAATCATCAGCTCCCTAATCATCCTAATGATCTTGCACTGATGTGTCTCTGCAGATGAATACCTTAATTGCAGGGGTCCCAATGCAGTTCAAAGATGTGACTTGGGGGAAAAAATCCCTGCTGGCTCTGCTATCACAACCGCAGGTGTTGTTAACCTTCACGGGCACCTGGGATAATCTCTCTGCTTATTCATGTTCAGTTTGTTGTCTGCCAAGATCTTTGCTTCTGAGCTGCTGTCCAGCCCCTCAGACCCCCTTCTCTACCTTGTATGCACCCACCCCAAGGGCAGGGCTCCTGTTGGCCTGACATGGGGTTCTCTCTCAACACAGCAAATCAATGTGATAAAAGTCTTTGTTGCTTATTCTCTCAAACTTGATCAGGGTTTTTTTTTTGTGTGTGTGTGTCTGATAATAGCTTTTTACTGCACTACGTAGTCTGGTAAAGCAATAAATATCAGTTTACCAAAATTAGCTCAATTTGGTTTTTTTAAATAAACCATTAAATTTTATTCCTTTCAGAAATCCAAATCATAGGCAGAATGTAGTGTTGGTCTTTATATCAGGCTTGGCACAACTTCCCGGTCTGTGAACTTGACATACTGAAAGAGTCTCTCTGGTTGCAGAAGTTAAGCCATAACCACCTTCTGCACTATCGACTTATGTCCTCCTCTCAGCCCTTGGTTTTCCTAAAAAGCAAATACAGCAAGAGTCTATTTTGAATTACTCTCCAAAACTAGATATATATTTCACTACACAGTGAATCTTTGCACTTTACATTTACCTCATGCTTTTTATTGTCTGAAACTGAATTTCTTGTATTACCTTTTTAATTTATCTTTGTAAAGCTCTCTTAAAACATGCTGTTCCTTTTATAGTTGCTTTCCAAAATAAACTTCTTACACTTATTTGCTATCTAAATCAAATTAATTAAATTGAATCTTCTTTTGTGGTAAAGAAAGACAAAAAGGGTGAGAAATGCAAATACTAACACATATCACTTCTCCATCAAAGGCCTTTTTTCCCAGTATGCTTTCTGAGAAATTGCATCTGCAATGCAAATCAAAAATAGTTGCTATACAAACAAACAGATGATATACAGCTTTATTTAACTCTCATTTTTTGATGTTTAAAACATTTCTAAATGCTCCTTCCTCTTTGTAGAGAGAGGCCTTTGATACATAAATATCTCATTTTAGAGCTGCAGAATTGTTCAGATTTTAACTGCGCAGGTCCTATTTCTTTTTTGATGTCAGTGGAATGCACATACTTCATTTACAAGCACAGAGACAGAAATACTTTCTTGATCTGTTTTTCATATTGAGGAATAGATCAGATATGTAAAAAAGATCTTGCAATGAAAAGGGGCAGCTTCAATTGTATAAGCAACATTATTAATGCAGACTTTAGAACTGCAAAAGTTATTTAGCTAAATATATAGAACTATGACTACAGAAAAAAAAATCTATATTTCAAAAATTATTTGTTTAGAATAAAATAAAGTTAAAAATTAAAAGGATTAAACCATGATATGATGATTATTTACATTGCCACTGCTCCATACCACAGTTATTACATAAAAGTGAATTCAGAGACCAGTGTTGCATTCAAAATCATGTTATGGGCAGGAAAGTAAATACCTTATATGGAAGCCAAGAATTTATTGTTTGTCTAATGAAAATCTCAAGACTAATTAAAATACAACAGACAGTTATTAAGATTAGTCTAGTCACAATAATACTACCTGCCACAGTACAAATTATCTGATCAACACAGAATGACATTAATAATGGAGTCAAAACTGTTGTACAAAACCTTCCTGGTATCTAGCTCTATCCTTGGTCTCTGCTGTTGAGCTCTGCCATAGGCTTTCATGTTTGGTCCTGTGTTTGATGGCAGCTTGAGGAGGGCTGCAGCAAGCCATCAGCACCTCATGCCCTTTGCCAGGACAAGTGTGGTGTTCATGATGGAGTTCCTTTGCTGGAAGGAGGTGTAGGATGTGGATGGTTTCTTCCTCCCCACTATGAGAACCCTCACTTGGGGCAGTTTTTCAAGCCTGGTCATGTGAGCTCCTGCCTCATTGCTCTGCAACTCCATTTTACATTCAAATTTACTGTATATCGCGAGCCTTGCTCTTTGAGCCCTTTTGGTTTTGCCCAGCTCTCTGTCTGCACTTCTTTACCAACCGCTGGTGACCTCTTTACAGCACTGGTGTCCCCAGCAGGGGAAGCATCCTCAGCACCCTCTTTTCACCCTCTACTCTCACACTCAGCATCCTGTGCTCCCATTTGCAAGGTCTCTGCTATCACACTGTGACGATGCACTGATCACAAATACATCATTATACCAGAATAACTACTTGCTACTACTATCCGTAGAAAAATTCTAATTATCTCTCTTTTCCAGGTGTCTGTGAGTATATATGCTCCATTGAAGAAGTGTGAACTTATAACATAGGCTTTAAAATTCTTCTTAAAGGGAAAATCTGATCATTTGGACACTTTGAGGTGTAACTTGTAGGGACTTTGGTACTTCTGGACTTGGTACCTCAAATTCTGCTCTGACCGAAGTAATGCAATAACTGTGAAACAACTAGATCACAGCAGAGAGCTGAAGAATAGTCAGCACACAGTTTTTATTAATAGTTCTCTGAATTCCCTTTGTGCTCTGCACTGTCTTAACACTGGAATTGTTCCTGCCTCAAAGAGATTAAATTAGGCTAAGGTTCAACATGTGGATTTTAAAGATAACTGCAGAGGATGAGTAACAGGGAGAACAGAAAACAAATAATACCAGATAATTACTTCTATTGATGAAATCTGTGAATGGAGACAATGCAATGTAATATATCTAGATTTTACTAAAGGATTTGATATAATTTCTCACCAAATGATGTGTTGATTAAAAATTAGCACTATGCAAAATGAATGCAACACATGCTAAAAAGAATATGACTCAGAAAGTAATTCTAGAGAGCATCTATAATGGCATGTTGCAGGATCAGTTCTATTCAATGTATTTATCCTTTACTGGGAAACTTCACAGATAAAACATAATGGAGACCATTATAAGGAAAAAAGTAGCTTGATCAAGTGACTGGAATTTCATGGTAAACTGGGTTCCCTGGAATAATAGTGTAATGTAGTTCAGTGCAAACACATGCCTACAAAGACGCAAAGATATGGATCATTCACTTAATATACAGAGCCCTGTTTTAGAGAGCAGCATGTTGAACACAGAATTGGAGACAAGATGGATAGCAGCTTTAAACAGTTTATAGTGCTGCAGAATGGGAGATGAGTTGTAGCCCTGTCCCCAAGCAGCAGATATTGTTTTCAAGGGGCCTTAGGAAATACAGAACAGGAGTCCGAGTGTCTCAAGAGAATTAAATCAATGCACCTAAACTAGGAAAATTTTTTTCCCATTGACAAACAATATTTTGTACACATGAGTTTAAATAACAGGAAATAAATAATTTAAGGTATTGGCTGCAAGACAATTTACAGCAAGGAAAACTACCCCCATCTCAGAACATACTGGCTGCAATCTGCTCCTCTTTTAATCATCCCCCACTTTTCATCACACAATCCATCTAGTCAGGAGTCAAGTTGTCCCAAAAGACAGAGCTTGGCTGTTGCTGCATCCGTTCACCGTGTCACCATTCTGTGTTCATACAGAGAAGCCAGAAAAGCCCTTGTGCTCTAAGCTGAAGTTTGCAACTGCACTGGGCTGCTCAGCACCCCCTGGCCGCTGGGCTGGCTCACAGCTGCTCCTGCCAGCTGTGTTCTCTGCCAGTTGTCCCTGCCAGCTGTGTTTGCTGCCTGCAGTCTGCTCCACTGTGCCTCTACAGGCAGAGCGGCTGCTCGGCACTCTTAGCTGCAGGCTGCTCCCATGTTTTGCTGGATTATTTCATGCAGTGGTGCCTGGGGTGTTTCAGCTCTTAGAGAAGGTGCAGTGATGCACAGGAATGTGGTAAAGTCATTGCCACAGAAAGAAGAGTCCCCAAATACTGTCTCTTAAAAATAAATTCAGTCAGTCCTTGGGATTTTTTTTTTTTTTGTCAACTCTTCCTGCTTTGGCAATTTACAGATTTGTAGGGTTGTCCAGGCTTTTCCCATCCCTCTACCTTAGCTGAGTTTAACAGAAATGCTGTCAATATTGCAAATTACCTATGAAATGTAAATATGTTAAAGCCTGACATGTTGTCTGTTGAAGTCAGTAGTTCCCATTGTTCCACAGGTGCCCAGAGGGCGTGTGCCCTACACCACAGCCTGCTGCTCCAGGCTCACTGAGCAGGCTCACTGGTCCCTGAACAGCTTACCTGAGCAGAAATAAAGCCTGAAAGGTAATGCATCCCTGTACTTGCATGTAACAGACCAAACAGCAATAACATCCTTGTAAAATGATGCTTCAGATTGTGGTGGGGTTTTGAGGGTTTGGGGTTTTTTTTTTGTGGACTCTCTCTGCAAGAAATTGTTTTCATTCCTTGGTTTTCCTAGTTTTCCTAGGTAGTTCAAATATCCAACTTTTCCTGCCTGTAGCATTTTCTGCAGTACTGAAGCAACAGGAAAAGAACAAACTTGTTAGGCAACATCAGTAAGACTGATCACTTGCCTATTTTTGGCTGGTTGTCAGAGCAAGATTAAGGAACCAGTTATCCCACAAGCTAACCTTTAATAGTATGCTGCAGTGCTACTATAGATCACTTAGCTGAACCAAACCTGTTAGATGGTCATTGCTGTCATACATACAGGATGCAAATATCTCCCAAATAGAATGTTTAAACTATTAGCCTTGCTGTTCACTTCTTCAGGTCTATTTTATTTAAAAACTCTATTTCAAAGGGATTTAAAGAACCAGAGATGGCTCGAAAACTAATCTAAGGGATTATGTGCTAGGTTCCCCAAACCTGTCAAGGCTGAAAGAACCACAGTTTGAATGGGGAAGAGGAAAAGGTCTAAAACTACTGCTCTGTGACCAGCTGTGCTATTCTGAACAGTGCTAATAGGAAAACCATAGGTCATTTGCATGTCTCATAAGTCCATCCTCATCCACAATTATTATGTCCCTTCCTATCTGTTGACAAAACCTTTATAGGTTATAGTGCACATAGCATAAACCACTTCATTCTTGTGATTGGTTTTGCAGTGTTTTAATTAACATTATTTTTTCTGTGGCACGATTAATTTCGTGCTGAAGGACAGGGTATGGAAAATGTGAGCCTCTTACCTGCTGTACAAACTGGCTTACCTGGGAACTTCCGGGCATCAAATCCTGGCAACCAAAGGACCATCTCAAGAAGGAGCCCTCCCTCCAATACTTTATTGGAAGTTCATCTAGGGGAAAAGAATTTCCCAGTGAGATTTGCCATCATCTGCTGCCTGATGATCTGAATAGCTGCAATTCAGAATCAGTTGAAACTCCTCTGATGGAAATTGTCTCATCTGATTTTAAAATGTATAGAGTAGGCGTGCATGTGGGGATAGGTGTCAGTGAGACCCAGCAAATGCTAGCAGTAGGATCCAGGCTGGGACAGGCCCAGCCAGAAGTGGGAGCCTGCTTCAGTGTGGGTGAGACACTGTGGAGGTGCAATTGCCTACACTGGTGACAAGGGGCACCCTGGCTCATGTCCATGTCTGGGCTGCAGATACTACATTTAAACAGGAAATGTCACTCCATCTCTTTTATTTTCTGTGTTCAGTAAGACCAAAGAAAGCAGAGCACATAGCAATAATCCCGTAGCAATTTATAGTCATAAATGGTATAAAACAAATAGCATTAAGAAAAGGAACTGTAATAGATTTGACTTGTTAAATGTATACTAGCATTAGTTGCATAGGAATTAGCACATAAAACTCATAGTTATTGTGTCAGTTTTAATAGCAACTACAGGGAATATAAATTTCATACTCTCTCTAAATTAGCATCTTCTATTTTCTAGAGATGGAAAAAGAAAAAATTAAGAAGAAAACATTTGCAGTTTAGGGGTGGATTTTGAGATCAGCCTATAAGATAATTATTGCTTTTTAACATTCAGCAGAAGATATGCTTATTAAGCTTAATAATGGCTCTATTAATAACACAAAGCCAAATAATCAACAGTTGTCCTGTTTCACAGGAGTAACAATTAAAGGGTGTGATGTGGAACAGTAAAAGGAATAACAGCAAAGTAGACAAAAGTGAGAGAGAAACTGCTCTGTTTGGAAACTGAGCATTGCAGAACAGAAGGCTATTAAGAATATCTGAAGTAATGGTAATGCCTACAGCAGAGAATATTTGCCAAGCCAGTGAGTATCATTAAACAAAAACTGAAGTCACATTTAAAACCACACTGCTTTTTTTATAAAGCAGTATTTCAGTAATTGCTGATCTGACCTCTGCACCTCAAAACAAAATATCACAACAGTATTACAGCTGTAACATTATGAATTTGAGAGTTGATTCATTGTCCCATAAAAATTAACAGTAGCAGGCTAAACTCATAACGCATTAAGAGGAGTACTAGTAGTATTTCAACATTCTGTTGGGAATGCTAGATTCACATTGTCTCTTCAGCAGTTAGGCTGAAAGTTTTTCAAATTTCTGTTAGGAATGAGGTTTTGCAGTGGTAAAAGATACATGTGCATCTTACCCCTCCTCCCTGATATCTAAGGCTGAGTTCAAACAAAAATAAAGAGCCGAAACTTCTCTAATATTTTTTTTCTGATTTGTTTCTTTCTCTTCACAAGTTCTATTAATCTTTAGGGGATGCTTCAAACAATTTTCAGGCTATTTAGCCCAACTACTGGGCTGAATTTGACCTTTCTAACTTAGAAAGTAATCCACTGCAATAGGACCAAACTACTGGGAACAGCCAGGTGCTGAAGCACTAACAGCAACCCCATGCCCTTTATGGGTGAATTACTTCCACATGAGCATGAAAGCTCCTTGATGGCTGGGGCGCATTCCATGCTGTCTTAGAGAAAATATTCTATTTTAGCTCACGTGAAAAAGATTCACATGCCCTAGATCCAAGAGCAGGAAGTGGAGACAGTCAGGAAGCTCAGTTCAAAAGCTTGCTCCTTGTCTGAACTGGGGCACCTTTGGCATATACACTACCTGCAGAAAAGTCAGTAGGAATTCTATGCATCACTCAAAATATGAAATTGAATTCTCAGACAAGTTAAAAGCAAGAATGTATACAAATATTTTATATAACAGTGATTTCATAATCGCCTCTAAAACCTTTAATAAAGCATCCTGTTATTCAATATTTATTGCCAGCTTGACATGAACTTTTAATGTGCAAGTATATTTTACGAATATATAAATAGCTCCTTTTTCAAAACAGAATTCAAATGGGTAGCTGCAAGTGATTCACTAAGAAAGAAAGAAAGAAATACTTATAAAACACACAGAAATACTGTTGTCTGGTAAATGTACACAGAAGGTTCATCCACATACAAAAGAACTCTTGAAGACATATCAGTCATCTTTAAATTGTTGCTTCATGGTTTGAAACGCCCCTTAGATTTTGAAAGGCTGGAAGTATCTGGTTCAGATAGGCAAACAGACTCTTGGCATTTCACTGGAAATGCTGTTTTAACTTCCATTGCTTTCCAGCTGTCTATAAATTCCAGACATTTTAAGTCAGAGTTTCTCAAATGTCTTCTCCTTTTCTAGCCTCTAAACCTCTATGATCACATGAAGCAAATTAAGAAATAATATAATGCTGCGTAGTTTGTGCACTATATATTTTTTTTCTTTTATGTGCTGCTAAAAGCATTGTTTCTTTTCTGCCACAAAGTACAGTGCTTCCAGCTGCTTGATCTAAAAACACATCAGTGTTATGGAACTGTTCTTTTGTCTTTACCAATTTGGCAGTGGCTCAGAACAGTTTTCCCATCAGACTTTGCCTGTGGAAAGAAAAAGAGAGGAACATTGCTTGTATCTTCAAAATTATTATGTGAAGTTTTATATATATGTATATATATGTACATATGCATATATATAGATCCCATAATTGCCATGCTTTTTATCTCAGCTTTCTCAGATTTATTCTCCAGCAAGCATAATCAGGTGGTGAAAAAAACTGATCAACACCTTTTCAAAAAGCAGAGAAAACTGTTGCTTTCCTTTTTGCTTCTTCTGAATTTATATTGAAATGTCTATAGTTCATCTGGGGTTTAATTTGTTTTTTTTTTTTAATACTAGCAGTTTAGAAATCTGCTATGGATGACTGAAAAACAAATCGTGGCATCATGGTCTACCAAAGAACTATCTTTGGATCTGGACTCTTGATATAGAGGGAAAATGCCCCTGAGTAGTATTGTTACTGCTTGGAGAAAATATTGGGACCAACATTTAAAGGAAGAGGTTCAGACAGACCTAAAATGGGAAACCATGGCAGAACTGAGAAGAACTTCATCATCCACCATCATCTATTGATAAAGAGAGGATCTGGAGAAGGCAACTAGCAACTGAGAGAGTATTCTCACAAAGGCTTTCGTCATGGTTTTTCAAAGACCACAGATGTCCCGTTAAGTAAACATCTGACTTGGAAGACACAATGTAGTCTAATCACTCCTGACCATGAAAGATCAACTAGGACTGATAACTGTGGAAGAGCATGGAGTAAAAGTAGGGCCAAAGAAGAGAAAGGGTAAAATATTGAGCAGCTTGCCTGATGTGAGCAACCTTCCAGGTGTGAGTTTCAGCAGTATCCCAAGACACTGAGCTCTGCATTGCTTTGCAGTCTTGTTTGAGAAGTGAGAAATAGATTGTATTTCACAGCACCTTTCTAGCTGAGAGGGAGGTCCTTTGTTCCTCAAATAATCCCTGTGTCTGCAGGAGTTTGTATGAGATCAGCAGCATGTTTAATTTCTGCACAAGCCCCTTATCTCCCCTCCATACATGTGTTTATGTGGGGGAGAGGGAGGGAAAAGGTGGGAGGAAGCAGCGTAGTCCTGAGCTGTCAGTAAAAGCATGGAAAGATTTTATTGTCTCCCACAAGTGCTGTACTTTGGTCTCACCAAAACAGGAGGTGGGGCTGCTAACAAGTGCTGGTGAAGTTGCATGAACCAAGAAGGAGTGGATAGAGCAGAAAATTTAGAAGGACACTTTGCTTTACAAATGGCACCCCAAAATGTTTTTGGTACATCCCTGAAGCTCCATTATCTCTGAGCACAAGCAACAACTGCAACAATCTCCTGAGCAAAATTCAGTGAATAGAAAGGACACACAACTCTCATTACTTTTAAGATTTTTTCCCATTTGGGTCTTTCTCTGTGGTGAAACTGCAACAACCTTTAGATAGTGTCTAATTGCTACAAGGTCTACACAATCCCTTCTGGGTCACTAGGAAAATCCTCACCATCTGTCTCAGGCCTGGAACTGCTCAGAATAGCTCCAAGGCTCTGCTCCTGCTATCCATGCACCCGTCTGCTTCTGCACTCTCAGGGCTTCTCCAGCTGACTGCATTGCTCCCAGGAAAGGGCACTTTCCTGCCCTCCTCCATGGCTTTCACTGTGCCCTGAGTGTAGCAGTCAGGACAGTGTGCAGGAGTGTTTGGGGACCTCCTGCCTTGCCATTTGGAACTGTGTTGTCTCCCTAAAATTCACAAGGATTGCTCATTTCATTGAGTGACTAACAGGAGAGGACACCAGAATGCTCTACTGCATATATTTTTTTCTTTGAGTTACTTGTTGGATAACTTACTGGTAGCCATTGGGCAGCGGCTGCCAAATCTGCGGCATGACCTGGGAGCAGTGTTAGAGGTTATATAGGCAGCACTCTGCATCTGTGCTAGTTTTAATCCTGTAGTTTGTTAGTCCCTAGCGAGAGAGCCCATCCTCTGGCAGCTCTATTTCCCCTTTGGCATGGAAGTGTGCCCCACAAGAGAAAGCCATGGCAGTCTCCTTCCCTCTGAGCCCATTAGGCTCATCTCACCTTCATTTCATAATCCTTGACACCAGTATTTACATTGTATGCATTTGCAGTGAACACAGTGACAAGTCTCTAGCCAAGGTCTCTACGGGTCACTGCTGAGGCTCCAGACACCTGCCCTGGGGACCTGGGAGCAGGGAAGTCAAGGAGCCATTTCCTGCCCAGGTCATGGATCCTGGTGGATCCCTGCACTGGGAGGCATTGCAGGAGATTTTGCATTCTGGCTTTCATCATGGTGCTGAGCCCTGACATCTGACTGTTCCTATAGCCACCCCAAGTCACATTACTCAGACCTCAGGGGAGCTGGCATTCATGAATGTCACACTCACCTTTCCGTGTCACACCAGCAGCTGCGTGGTCTTTGCCCCTGTGCAAGGGGTGAGGGCCAGGAATGGGCTTACTGCTCCTCAGAGCCAGGCACCAGCTCTGCTGTAGGAGGCTTGTTGTCTACCTCATGCTTATCATAGACCCAGTGACATTTTTCACCTTTGTTGTAGACCTGTTGGCAACATGAGTGGCAAATAGTCTCTGCATGACAGTGACAATGAATTGCTTTGATTTTCAAGTAGATTCAGGTTCCACCTGGTGACAGGAAAAAGTAATTACCAAAACCTTCACAAGAAGTTAAAACATTCAAAATATATAACATACCAACATTTACCAAAAATCCAATCATATCCAATATCTGAGAGGGTATTCTCACAACAGCTTTAATCATGATTATTTAAAATCCAAGATGTGGATATTTTTGAATAAAATATCCAATGATATTTTATAATTTTAACTGTGTGGAGACCTCCAAAAGCAATGACTTGTCACAGAAATCTCCATATGTTTTGCAAAAATCCTACAAAATATCCTTTCATTATTCATAATTGTGAACCCAAGAGAGACTGCTGTGATCAGTTGGCATGACACAGGCTAGGGATACAGTTCAAAAAAATTCCTGAATTACTGAGCACAAGCATTTCTTTTAGAAAAGCATCCGCTTCTCTTTTAAGAATTTCTACTGCATAAGAATTCACCACAGTTCTTGAAGAGCTGTTCCAACAATTGAAGTGTCAATGTTTGAATTTGTCTAATTTCTTTAACAGACATCAAATCTTACCTTTGCTAATTTAAAGTGCTTCTGCCACTGCATTTCTGCCCCCCTGGGTACACTGAGACTCTCATGGGACCGAGCCTTCGCCTGGCCATTAGGGACACATTGAAATCCACAGTGCCTTTACAAGAAAATGTATTTTTTGTAGTCCTTCAACATTTTTGTGGCTTTACTTTGTAACAAGTTTATTTATTTCAGTATATTCCACAAATCTCTGACATCAGAATGGGGCAGAGTGTTCCAACAAGATGGTACCAGTAAGACAAACAGGTGAGTTATAGCCTCTCTGCCTTTATTTGTCTGTATATCTCCTTTTTGATTCAACCTTTCATTGGGAACTCATACTCAGGTCCAACAAGCTCCCACATCTCCACTGTCTCCTTTGCTCTAGCACAGTCACATCTTCTTTTGTCTCTTCTTTGTTTCAGGACATGCAATACTACATTGGGCCATATCAGAATGGATTTTTGTGTCCAGCTTACTGAGCACAGCAGAGCCCTCTGTGCACGTCTCCTTCATTTAATTTGTTCTACTTCTATCAGTGTAGCTGATTCAGGCTACCACCATCTTTTCATGATATGCAAAATCAACATAAACCTTTTGCAGGAATGGACAGTGGGGATCCTTTGAGATTAAACCTCAGATCATCCATTTTAGATGAAAATAATTGAAGTGTATATGGAGTAGCATGGAGTATGTTTATTTTTCCTTTCTCTGCAGAAGAGAAGCCTAATGGCATATTGTTAGGGGTCACTGTACCTTGGCTGATCAATTTCTGTGTTCTCTTTATGGCTTTGTAAGACACAAGCATAGAATCAGCATGGTTTTGAAATGCAAAGTAAGATTTTTCCCTTTACATTTCAACTCCTTCAGATTCTGAGGGACTCAGCTGGTGGGTTTTATAGCTAACAAAGGCAGGATGGAGAAAGCAGCCGACTACTGATGCTTTTTAAATCTCAGCCTGAGAAGCTCTTACTCCACAGAAAACCTGTATCTGTAATAAATATAATCCACACCAACACTTGGGGAAGTTCATTCTTTAATCCAATCTAATTTTAAAAGACAGTAAAATATGTGTCTGCAGATTCATCAGTTCGCCTCACATCACTTGTAACAGGTAATCAGTACTTTTTGTTGAAGTTGTTATCCTTTTCACAAAAAGAAAAAAGAAAATGTTGGGATGGGAAGGAACAAGCAGTGTAACTAGAACTTCAAAAAGGTGTAAATTATCCAAAATTACACCTGCACCTCAATGCTCAGAAAGGATAAATAGCCACATATACACACGTCCACACAAATTCTGTTTTTCTTTGATGTCCCTAATACAAATGCTGATCAAGGGCTGTCTTGCTTACTTTTACAAAATAAATATGTGAAATCAGAACCCAAGGCAGATGTATTTCTGACTAGTGATTTCCTGTTGTGTTCACTGAGGCTACAAGGCATAAAATAACAAGAAAGGAATAAAATCCTGGTTGTAATACAAGCCTGAACGACATACTGATGCTGGTAGGAGTGTATTTTCCTGCTCTTATTTTATTAAGTTATACGTGAAAGTGCCAACTTAGTCACTGATTTCACAGAAAACCTGTGAGTGCTGGCTGACTCCACATGTTTATTCAGCAAAGGGCTCATTACAGAAGTGCCATCTCCAACATCTCCATTGCTCTCCAGCATCTCCATTGCTCTCCAGCTACATCTGTGCTCCAGTTTCCACACCAGTCTCCTTTTTCACTCTTTGTCAGCAAATTCACCACCAACCCTCTCCCAATCCTGTTTTTACCCACACAGTAAGGCAGATGAAAGAGAAACCCATTGTACCAAAAAAAAGCCCTGCTCACAAACCAACCAAATCCTGTTCCCCACTCCAGGCCAAATTTATATGTTTACAAATTTGATTTCTCTAACCCAGTGGTCTCTTGCCCTCTCTCTTTGCTCTTTTGCCATGGTGAGGAACTAACATGCTCGTTTTTGGAGGAGAACTGATCAAGTGATCAACTCTTTGATGCCATTGTTGCAGAGACACATGGAAGAGATTGAATTCTGCGCAGAACTGGTCTGCTTTAGTAGTCCCCATCCATCCTAGATTGCCAAGCCATGCAATACCTTTCTCTGTGTCTGCAGCATGCTCAGGGTGAGGAGGCACGGGGCTCTCATAGGCAGCACGAGAGGGTGACTGGCAGTGTGTGGCAACGTCTGTGGCCAACAGCCACTGGACCTGCACCTCCTGTACAGCTGGAGCCTCTGCTGGTTGGCCCTGCTCTGAGATCTCCAGTGCAGAGCCTTGACACACAGTGCAGACACATCCTCTGGGTCTCTGCTGTTCCTCAGGTCTGGGCAGCAAGCACTGCTCTGTCTGGCTGCCTGCTGATGGTGTCTGTTCCAACAGAGGTTCTCTTTATTTCCTTTGTCCCAAATACACAGCTCTCACAAACCCTGCTAACATAATTCCTTTGCACAAGGCCCTTAATTTGCACAGTCCACAGACTCAGAGTGGCATACTTTTCAAATGTTTGTTTCATCAAGGACTGTAGCTATGTAAGGTATTATAGTGCAATGGCGATGGTTAGCACTTCTATCACCTTGAATCATCTTTCACCCCACTGTCCATATTCTGCTCTTCGTCGGCCCTTTCTCACCTTCAGCTACGCCTTTTGGTAGTATCTTCTCCAGCTTCTTCCCACAAAAGAGCTGATGAGCAAGTTGCTTTCTTTGCGCTGTGCAGAACAAACATATCTCACATCAGACCTTACTGCAACCAGCAAAGACTTGGGAGAGACCCAAGTCTTAAGGTTCCTCCACAAGAACCACCTCACTTTGAGAAAGCGGCCCTTAGTAGCCAGTCAGAACTGCATTTGTCTTCCTGCAGCTGACATAAACTGGACAAATTTATACTGCTCTGATATCATGGCTAATGCAAAAGGACTGTGACCATGTAGAAACCACATGGATGAAATCCTTACTGAGTGGTCTCAAACTGATTGTTGCGATAATTGGACATTCTTGTTAAAGCATGCTGGACTTGCACATGCAACACTACATCAGGAGCGGTTTCCCGTGGAGAACTAATGTTGAGGAGCTTTTTGCAAGAGTAGCCTGTGGCTGAGGCCTTTTCCTGCAGAGTTTTAGAAGCAGAATTAATCTTCTAGGAACTGGCATGGCATTTCTGTCACAAGAAGTGGCTTTTGTGCATTTTAGTTATGGTGGAAGACAGGAACAGGAAAAGTCACAAATACCTTAAGGAGCTCTAGATCCAGCTGAAGACTGCCTGCAATATCCTGGGAGGAACTTCACTAGCTGGTGCTGGCAACCCAAACTGGAACAGCCCCTTCCTAACTGCCTTACTGGACTATCTGTTTACTACTAAAACTCTTCTAGTTGCAAACTGCAACTCAGATTTCCCTTGAATAAATATCAGCAAAGGCAAAAAGAGGTTTTTCGTACAGAGTTGAAAGCATGGGAACAGCTGAGTTTGTGAAGTTCTGCCCCGCCATGGTGTGGATCCATCATGTCAAAAGTCATGGTGTAAGTTTAAGGGTACAAACTGTGCTGTGATAACAGCTACTCTGAACACTGGGGACAGTTTCCACAGAGAATCAGATTCTTGAAAAAAATCCCCCAAATTTCAACAAATTTTCTCTGTGGTTACTGCATCCCAAGACATACCCAGGCTGCTATCACAGTTCAGGAACATGGAAATGGAGACAAAAGTGAATGATCACTACAGTTGTAGATCTTGTAGTCTGGGACAATTGGCTGATTTGTTATATATAATTATATAATATTCCATGTAATATTATATGAATATTTATTATATATTATATGTATTGCATGTTATATTAATGGCAGGTTCTGTGTTGGGCTATTGGAATTAATTGACTACTTGGTTGTTCCTTTTATTTTCAAAGCTATGGTGGGGGGAAGAAAATCCAAACAGTCTATGCTATGCAGAATATGGTCCCATTGAGAACATTTCCGAATATTATCTCCATCTGTGGTGAGATAGAATTTTCAGCATGATTTCTTCTATGCTGTTTTGAGCACACATCAATTTATGTTAATACTCATTAACTACTATTGAAAATTTTCTTTGAGGAATACTGAGTTACAAATACTACATAAGAAAAGATCAGTCATCACTCATAAGGTCCATAAGGAATGTTTTAATTACTAATTTCTTTTTTTTAACATTAAAATCAAAGTGAGGTCAATATCTGGGGGCCAAGGATGCTAAATTAAAGGAGTGTGTTCTGCCATTCTAGTAAAACTTAATGTTGAGTTCCTCAGTAAGTGGAGCAGAAATACGCAGAGTCAGTTTCTGTGGAAAAAAAGAGGCACAAAATAATGAATTATGTTAAGGTAAAAAAAAAAACCCAGTTCAAAACAGAGATTAAGAAGTGAAACTTGAGTTTAGACCTTCATGATTTCTTTAGCGTATCTGGGAGGTGAGACAACTTGATGGCAGTATGCATCTCTCTACTACTGTATGCAATTCAACATCCCTTTTAGAAACTCAGGAATGGTTTAAAATTAATTAATAACATGAATTAAATATTAAATTATAAATACAATATCTGTCCTGCTCTCTCTCTGTTCAATATTAAATTTAATGTATTTTGTGCTACTCACGTAATTTCCATTTTCAGTACTTCACCAGTTTTATCTTTAGGTTTCAGAATTATTAATCTCTTAAAATGCACAATATCCATTCATGCCAAGCTATTTCTTTGCTAGCCCACAAATTCATGTTAACATTACTCTAACAGACTGTGCTTACTTAGATCACTTCTTCAAAGTATTTAATATTTTCATCTTTCATCAGAAACAGTTCTCCACCACTGCTTAGTAAGTTGGAATCCCACTTGAATAATTTGCCTTTTCTTCAAATACAGAGAAAAATCCAGACAAAAATACTGCAAAGCCATCCATATACTAACCAAAAAATTGCCAGGTAGACAGAGAGGCTACTCCAGATGCAATACTGCATGGACATTGGGAGCTATGGATGTTGAGAACCTCTGCACTTCCCAGCAGAGGATGCAAGTGTGATAAAAAGAACCTTCCCAATGCCCAAGTCACTTTGTTATCAGTACAGGCTTGGCCAACAGATGTACCCTTCCAACATCCCTGCTGCAGTCACTGTACAGTTCCTTAAGGCATGAGACTCCAGGGGGAAAAATGATAACAGACTCCTAATAATAGGAAGATTCTGTGATATGGCAAATGTCAGATCAGGGTAGCACTGCATGAATCAGAAAGAAGTGGCTTATTACTAAGCAACCTGTTTCTATTTATATACAAATAAATATGGCTCAATAAGCACTTAAGCACTGCTATTTGGTAAATCTGCTTTCTGTAAAGCAAAACCATTATGGTAGAAGTTACTTTGTACTGTATCCCTTCAAACAGTGTGGTCTTTGCTTGTTAAACTATTATACAAAAAGTAACCTCATTAAGCCTGTAAGAAAGTAGCAAATTTGCCCTTTACACTTTATTTTTTAATTACATGAATTACAGGTTTTCAAGATCTAAACCCAAGCTGCTGCTAGGGCTCTTTTTAAAAATTTTTTTTTTTTTTTTTTTTTTTTTTTTTTTTTTTTTTTTTTNATTTTTTTTTTTTTTTTTTTTTTAATTAGAGGGTCAAACTTGAGAGGATTACCGGTACTGACATTGTAACATCTGTACAGGGATGGTGGACGAGGTTTGACTGAATCTCTTAGAACTGGGAGAGGAATATATTTATCTGGTATAAAAAATTTAACTTTTGTGCAGTTTTGCATGCCTACAACATCAGCTTGGTGGATTTTTTCCTCCGACATTTGAAGCAGATCTTAAGTCACCAAGATAATCTTTTTCTCTTAAATCAAATTTTAAATGATACTTTTCTGACAAGCTTGTTAGTCTTTTCAAATGATCTTTGTATGTGATGCTGTTAGTCTGCAGTTATCTTCTGGATTTCTGTGACTGGTGCCCTGAAGCACATATCAATGGAATGTTTTCTTTAGCCTGCCACATTTATGTTGCTTTCAGCTTGCTTAGAGGCAGTTTGGCTGTTAACCAATTTCTTCCCTTGAGGCAATACTGATTACATATATTTATGACATTGTCTCTGAAAGTGAGATTTTTACAATTCTCCAAGGCAGAAATTTATTCTCAGCAATTTTCTTCCTTTACAGATTCCTTCAATAAAATAAATGGTAGTACCAGGTGTGTATAATGGGGATCACTCTTTGGTTACAAATGAAACTTAAATCACTGAGCCAAGTAGGTAGGGTAACATAAGATGTGACATCCACATCTACTTGTTGCTTCAGTTATCTTTCACTGCACAATGATTTAGTGGCGTTTTTCAGTGTTAACACCAGGAGTTCCCTAGATGCAGACCAATGCCCAGATTTGACTACACATCTCATACCAAGTGTGCACAACCACTTCAGCTTGTTGGCTGGTGACAGAGATGGGATAAGTGGCCAGAGGAAGGGAAGCAAAAGATTTTGCTCATTTTGTCTATACTCCTGTGCAAAAGAAAATTTGGACCACGGAGGCTGTTGCAGCTTAGTGTTTTTTAGGGGTGTTTGATCCATCCCCCCTGGAATGTCCCCATGGTGGTGCCAGAGTAGCACTGCACAAGCAAGTGATGCATTTTGGTCTGGAACATTGAGGCTTGGCACTTTAGGATGCTGAAACTATACCTCTTTGGAAGATAGGGGGATAGTCCTTAGAGCCAATTACAATGGAATAATTTTTGGACACCCAGTAGTGGTAAGAAAAAATCCACAATACTTCTTTTCAGCAGCAGATAAAAAACTTTGACAAGTTTTCTCATTTTATCAGAATGAGAAGAATGCCCATAAAACTGCTAACAGTGCTGTCAGCTCACGGAGCTGTATCTTCTTTCCAGTATTTCATTAGTTTAAAAATGTGTATACTGGCAGATATTAAGTAAAAGAGAGTGCATATGCAATTGCAAAGATTAAAGTTTCCTGTAAGTGCTTTCTTTTTTTTTTTTTCTCCCCTAAATGTCAGACGGTTGTATCAAGAATTGGTGTCTGATTATACTTGGAAATGTAAAGGGGTGTGGATGAAAAACAGTTCCTGTCCTTCACTGACTTAATCTCTCTTCACTGTTCTTCACCTTCCTTTCCCTAAGTTTTTTCTTAACCTCTCAGTTCAGGTCTTACCCCACTCATCTCAAAAGAGAAAGCATCTCCACGGACGGATCTTCCATTCACAGAAACAGCTTGAGGTCTCAGTTTCAGGCCAAGAATGGTAATTTTGTTGTATTTCAGAGTGTCAGCTCCACGGTAGCCATTTTTAACTATCTCTGTCTTCAGGCTTCCCTGGAAACAGCCACAGAGAAAACTTTAGGACCATGACAGCTCTTTAGAGGTGACTTGCTGCTCACAGTTACAAGATTTCATCCTTGTCAATGAACATACACAATATCTTCCAATGTAGACATTGAAGTCAAAGATCATAAAGGAAGAAATAGCAGTCACAATAATTTACACATAAGAAAGGTTTCATGTGTGATTATAAAATAAGAAAATAAGAAAGAAAATAGCAGTTACAACATTCATTGGATTACAAATAGGAAAACATGTCCAAGAAGACATGTTTTTCTACTTGTAATCAATGTAAATTTTGTTCTTGTACCCATTACAGAGTACAGTGGCATATGCAAAACCAAAATCCAGATACGGAGATTCAATTAGCAACCTTAAGACAGATTTAATTAACATCCAAAACTAACTGCTTTAAAACATCTTCCACAAACATCAGCTGCTAAATATTTTGTCCCTATTTTAAATACCACATCTCCTGCTAGAAATCTCTGTTATGTATGTCCCAGCTTTAAAGAGACTAAAGGAACCTTGTATGTCCACAGAGCTTTGTTTGTTATATTTTTTATCTACTATACATCCTGTATATAGGGTGTACCAAGAGGACATACAAAGTCATTAAACTAATTCATTTGGATCACCAGCGACAGTAATTTCCCATACATGGAATGGAGAGGAATCATCGCATTTGTTATGTGATCAAAGTTGTTAAGGAAATAAAGATGAATTACACTGCTCAGGAAATGATGGATTGCTTTGCAATCATGACTTTTTAAAAATATGCCAAGGAGAAACCCATGATGGAACCTTTTGCATAAATTAGCTAATGTTATTTCAGTGGTGCATTGTAGGAGGGGAACAGGAGCTAGATCACAGTATTTGTAACTTATGGCTATGCTTAGACTGCTTACTTCAGGCATTCACACTAAAAATAGGTGCTAAGCCCCAGCACACTGATTTAAACTGCCTAAATAAGGAATGTTGGCTATTATTCAGAAAATGGGGAGAGGCCTCCAAAAGCCTCCAGAGACTTTGTTAGGGCACTTATATATGGTGTCTTCTCCCCACTGGCAAAGCTCCAGCACAGAAGGAGGCTCTGTTTAGAGAGAGCACCTCCCTACAGTGGTTTATTGCTGTTTCAGGCATGGCTAAGTAGGAAACCCAGCTCAGGTGGCCACACAGACCCAGGAAGCAGAGTGTGATGTTGAACTCAGTGATCACAGCTGTATTAGTAACGTTGCCCTCAAGCTTGGAGGCCCCAAGACAGGACTCTTCAGTAGGAACCATTTTCCCTGACAAGGTCTAGAACTGGAGGTCTTGGAGAAACAGAATCACAGAATATGCTGAGTTGGAAGGGACCCATAAGGATCATGGAGTCCAACTCCATGTCCCGACACAGGACAACAAGATGATGTGGATGGATGTGACCCTCTCCTCCCTGGCATCTGGTGGATAAAAGGAATTGCTCTTCCATTACCATTCCTTTAGTATAGTGTGGACCCACTTGGTACGGGCTGAGCACACCTGCCTTGTCTGCCATCCCTGGGGATGAGAACCTCCCTGCTCATCCCTGAAGCACAGCAGATCTTATACACCTGGATCAAGTGTTTTTCTAGCCTGGTGGGCTTCATATAAGGAGGCACTTTGACCTAGGTCACTTAGTCACTATGCATGTCAAAAGGGACATGTCAAGGGAATTAAAATGCCAGCTGCAGTGAGACACCACCACAGAGCTGGAGCTTGAATTACTCTCTGAGACTTAAGTGCCTGCGCTAGTCTTGCATGCTTCTTTACACTTCTGGATTGTTTAAATGAAAATACAAATTAAAGGATCTAATCCTGTAGCTGTTACTTGTGCAACACTCCATGCTGGGTTCAGAGTAAATGCTGTGATGTCAGACCTCACCAGCAAATCTCTCAGGGAACAAAACTTGTGTGTTCTCCTAAATCTAAGTGTGATTAAATTATTCATCCACATTTTTTAAAGAATATAGAAATGTGCAACAAATACTAAGACCTTCATACATTTCTCATACCTCTACAATTTGCTATTTGAGATGGACTGTTTTCTTTATAAACACATAATAAAAACTCGACATTAAAGATTATTGGAATGCAGATAGGGAATTCAGTCATGGATTTACAGGCAGAAGTCAAATATGAGCAATGAGAAATGGAAGTGCCAGAGAATCAACAATCTAATTTGCACAGTTCAGAATTTAATATAAAACTGGATATTGTTTTTCTGTACCCCTCCTGCAATAAATTGCTATACACGACTATAGAAGACCAAAGTGATTTTTCTTCCTTTTTGCTGTTGAAATATTCTTTTTTTTCTGAAGAAAAAGGATTTTTTTTTCTTGGTAAATCAAGAACAAAATAAGTTAAAATTAAATCTAAAGACTACCCATGGGGTATTAGTTCCAGGAAAATATCTCACAGATATACCAGGCTACATAATAAAGCCTATTGGCTTACCCTGGATTGCTGTTGCTCTTGCTCCTGGAAGAGAGATCTTCTTAGAGCAATATCACAATAGGGGTTAACACGATTTTATTGTTTTGAATATTTTATGTAGATTACTTTTGGGGCTTTTAGGAATACATGGCATGAAAATCATGTAATCATTTTGGTTGGAAAATACCTTTAAGGTCATCAAGTTCAACTATTAAACCAGCACTGCCAAGTCCACCACTAAACTGGGTCCCTAAGGGTCACATCTATACATCTTTTAAATACCTCCAGGGATGGTGACTCCACCACTTCCCTGAGCAGCTTGTTCCAGTGCTTGCAACCCTTTCAGTGAAGAAATTTTTCCTAATATCTAATCTAATCCTTCCCTGGTGTAACCTGAGGCATCTGGTCCTATCACTTCTTACTTGGAAGAAGAGACTGACCTGCACCTGGCCACAACCTCCTTTAAGGGAGTTGTAGGGAGCAACAAATTCTCCCTCCCCTGAGCCTTCTCTTCTCCAGGCCAAACAACTCCAGCTCCTTCAGCCTCTCCTCATATGACCTGTGCTCCAGACCCTTCACCAGCTCCACTGCTCTTCTCTGAACACAGGATCTGAGGTGTGGCCTCACCAGTGACAAGTACAGAGGTACAGTCACTGCCCTGGTCCTGTGTATTTCTGATACAAGCCAGGATGCCACTGGCCTTCTTGGCCACTTGGGCACATGCTGGCTAATGTTCAGAAGGCTGGGGACCAAACCATGTCATAATCTACATGCAATATCCTATTTCTTACTGAATTCTAGAATTGCAGATGAAATATGATCTGTATAGACATTACTGAAGTAGGTTAAAGTTTCTTTGTAATAACTCCCACAACTTACTATCATACACTTAATGAGCTTATGGTAGATATATTTTATAGTATTTTACTCAATTGAAGCCTAGACTATTGGGCTTTTCTATAGGGCTTTCTCAGGACACCTCTGTGCAGAAGTGAGTGCTGTGTGAGAGGCATCAGTGCACTGACCCTGAGCAAATCTGTTCCTGTGCTGCACAGAGCATCTGAGCAGCACAGTGGGTTGCCAGTAGCGTGCTGGATCGCTCCACGGGACACCCACTATGGGAGCACTGTCTGTGCTGTCAGACAAGGAAATACAAGCTAAAGAATTGAGACTACATAATTATCCACACCACGAAACAAAAACTTCAAGTGATCAAAGTTAAAAGGTTGCTGGGATATGAAGAGAGGAATACAACCTTCTCCAACCCATCAGACTGAAAGTGTTCACTAGGAGGAAGACAAGGAAAAGGTCTCTCGTCCCCAGAAGCTGCAACTAAGGGGAAAAAAAAGACCTGAAAAAGTGAGTTTTTTGAGATTCATATCACAGCAGGGACATTAATGATGTGTGTCACTATGTTACTCAATGAAGCAAACACAAAACTGCAGCATCATAGTTGGACTATTTTGTAGCTAGCTGTAAATGAAAGCATTAGGTAGCTTATCTATTCTATAGACCGAGCTAGAAGATAAAAAGCTTTCCAGAGAAAAGTTAGACATCAGCATCTTAACAATGGCTACACTAAAACACAGCTACCTACATGCAAGTAGGTACCTTGTATGTTGCTACTTACTTTACTGAATGTATATTTAGCCAAGAAGTAGTTCTCGTTTTCAATAGTATCTGTCAAAACACAAAGCAAGGAGGATTAGTATCAAAACAGGCAGCAAAATTGCTAAGCAGTTCACATTAATTGTAGCAAGTGGCTAAGGTCAGACTAAGATGATTTGTGGGCTGTTTAATCTCTTTCTCTAGACTCAGGTTGATCTCAGGAGAACACATGAGAGACTGCCCTCTCTAACTGCTGCCGCTGTCACACCTTTCTCATATCAAAACGCTGATTTCAAGAGCGATCTGCTTTTCACTTTCACAGAATCACAGAATCACACACACCAGTAGAAGGGACCCTCACAGATCCTCAAGTCCAATTCCTGGCCCTGCACACCACCATCCACAAGAGTCACACCGTGTGCCTGCAAACATTGTCCAAATGCTTCTTGAACTTTACGAGGCTGGTGCTTTGACCACTTTCTGGGGGAGCCTGTTCCAGTGCCCAGCCACCTGTTGGTGAAAAACCTTTTCCTGATATCCAGCCTAAACCTCCCCTAACACAACTTCAGGACACTCCTTTGGGTGTTGTCACTGGTCACCACAGAGAAGAGATCAGTGTCAGCCCCTCCACTTCCTTCACAAGGGAGTTGTAACTGCAATGAGGTCTTTCCTCAGTCTCCTCCAGGCTGGAGAGACCAGGTGCCCCCAGCCTCTCCTCATACAGCTTCCCCTCAAGGCCCTTCCTCATCTTTGTTGCCCGCCTTTGGACACTCTCTCATAGTTTAATGTCTTTCTCATATTGTGGCACCCGAAACTGACCCCAGGACTTCAGGTGAGGCTGCCTCAGTGCAGAGCAGAGCGGGACAATCCCCTCCCTTGCCCAGCTGGAGATGCTGTGCCTGATGCACCCCAGGACATACTTGGCCTTCCTGGCTGCCAGGGCACACTGCTGAATCATATTCAACTTTCCATTGACCTTTCTACTGTTCAACCTGGTGTCAGTTCTCCAGCTATTTCTAGAAGAAGCCAATGCCATTCTGTTGCTGAAAAGGCAGCCTGAGGAGAACCCTGTATGCAGACACTGTTTCACAGCAGGGAACCAGGCTTACCAATGGAATCACCATCATCCCAGAAGAGAGTCCCAGAAGCTTGTCCTTGTTCATCCAGGGCGATAAGGAGGCTGAATGGGTTCAGGCGGCTGTTCACAAACACATTAAGAAGTGTCAGTACAAACCTGTGGGCACTGTCCCTACCAAGTAACTTTGCAAACACTTCTGAACACAACTCCCATTTTAAGGTTACAAAAAAGGTCATGACAGAAGAATGACAACAGTGTTCACAAAAAGTACTCCCAAAGTGATGACAAAATTCTGCCTTGCCTTGTCCCACTAAAGTGTAAAATTCCCATCTGTTGAGTGCTCATATGGACAAGTTCCCCCTTATTTTGTGGCCTTGATGTATGATAACTGGACAGTCTGGGAGTCAGCTGGTAACGAGTACTACCTGACTATGGTTGCTGCACAGAGCTGTCCCCTCTCTTTCCAACTCAGATTAGCTTCTGAGCATGGTTCAGACTTAAGACCAGTATATTGTCCATTGGTGTGGGGAAATAATTTTCCTGAAGAGAGATTTGGGCTTTTCCACCTTGTTTACAGCATTTGATAAATTCACCCAAGAAGGCTTTTGCATTTCCCCCTGCGTACATTTACTTTGAATGACTGACAGCAGGTCAGTGTGATAGGAAGAGGTGCTAAAGCTTTTCTGAGCATAATCACAGAGCCAGGAGTAGGCATCAGCTGTGCTAATAGTGGCGTGGGTCATCTCTGAGGTGATTTCTTCTAATGAAATGGAGCAAATAATGGTATAAAAATACTGAACTTATCACTTGGGATGGCAGCTGGGAGCTGCAGATAGTTTCTCTTCTGCACTTCTTTTGATTGCTTTTTTGACTGTCTGTGGGTCTGACCCACAGCATGGCTGCTTGGTGATGAACACAGCTGATGTTACCTCTCAGTGGTAGTTGTGGCTGGTTCCTGCTGTGGCAGAATGTATCCTCCACGGATGTACAGAGGGATCTTGTTCAGTGGGGCAGACACAGTAGCATAGGTCTTCTTCCAGGCACTTGGCACTTTAAGACCCTACAACAAAAATTAATGCAGTTTAAAAACTGCCAATCCAGACACTATACATATATACCACTGAAAAAGAGAGCAAGGGGTACATTTTCATTTCAGTTACAACTGTGAAAAAAAACAAACTAAAATATGGATTTCAGGAGTATTATTCCAGTTTCTTTTTTAACATGAAAGAGGATCTAGCCCCTGCAGTTACGCATATGCATGAGATGGAAGCATCATGACTGAAAGACAGCAAATGGTCATTTAAAATGGTATCATTATTCCATATGCTGTGAAAAAAAAACCCTCATCAAGAGACTGAACAAAAAGAAAAACTTTTGCTTCCTCTTTTAATACATATGGAGCGTGTCACAATTCAGTTTAAGGTAAGTGATTCATAATCATTTGGGAATGTAAACTGTAAGTTTTCTTCACTTGTAAGAACAATTCTTCCCCTTCAAAAAGTAATTACAGCATTCAGTGAGTGAAATTTGTGTGTGTGTAGACAACTAGCATTAAATTCTCTACATCATCCTTTTCTGGTTTAATGCCTCAAAACCAGGTGTAGGCAAGACTTATGTGCAGAGCAAATAACAGGAAGACTCTGCTCTTGCCCTCTGTAAAAGATTATTACTTATGGCAAGTACCCAGCCTTGGTGTGAATAAGTACCATGTGCATGACAAGTTCATGCCAAATACTGGGAGCTGACCAATGCCAGGGGCAGACACGGGCAGGGCAAGGGACACGGGCTGCTGCCTCTGCACCCAGCCCAGCAAGGGGGCTCGGAAGGATCCACAAGGAGAGTTGAATTAAATGCTCAACTTTGCAGCATCACAGTTTTGTGAAAAGAGAAGAAGGAAAGGGTTGGATGAACATCCATCTGAGGACACCAGTCAAATGATGAATATGGCCAAACTTATTTAAAAATAAATCTGCATTTCCACTGAGAGCATTTCTGTTCTGCCCGCTTGTCTGCCAGGGACGCTCAGGAGACTTAACAACAGCCTGATGATCCTGGGCTCACATTTCTGAAGGCTCTTAGCATCAGCCTAACTGCTCTTGTTGAAGCCAACTCTGGGCTTAGCCTGCAGATTGCAGCAGAGGATGGTTAGGTTGAAACTGAGCACTTTTGGAAATGCAGTCCTGGGGATGGTGTCGGAAAGGTCAAGACTCACAGTCCCTGAAAAGAGAAGGTACTGGCATGTCCCATAGAGCAGATTGTTCTGCATCGCTTGGAAGCACCTTCCAGAGGGGGGCCTCGCTTTGTTCTCACAATATGCTGTCTGTCAAAAATGATGCATGTGCAAAATGTACATACACAGGAGGGTTTGTGGCATGTTGTCAGGACTGTGCCTTAGGTTTCTGCCTCTGTCTCTGTGCAGGGAAGTCTATCAGAAAAAAATGGGGAGAAAAGAAAGAAATCTTGGCACTTTCATGCACGTCTAGGCTGCTCTTGAAAATTCTGTTCTCTGTGTCTTAGAGCTTTATGTAGCAAAAATAGAAAATAAAATGTTACTGAAAGCTGTGTAATTTACTCTCCCAGCTAGTCTGATGTACACTTTTTGTTCTCTAGTTTTCTTAAATACAAATGCTGAGGTAAAAATACTGCTGAACATTGCTAGGAGTTATTTTGCTGGAATTGTACCATTTTAAACCATGTAAAAAAAAAAAGTAAGAAATTAATCTTAAAAATACATACGGTGTAGTAGTCAAACCATTCTGCTTCAGGGAAATACACAGTCACAGATCTTGCTCCCTGTAATGGTTATAAAGAGATTAAAGTCTTTTTTCTTTTTGCATTTCTGATATTACATTAGCTTTATTATATTTGTGCATGGAGAGATGTATGCCAAATATTCTAATAACATCAAATCTTGGATATTATGGCTGAGTTATTGTCATAGCAGTGGACTAGTGCTGGCTAATCATAATACTACACTGATAAGCCTATCCTATTTGGGGGGTTTTACTGCCATTCCATGGGATGAGTCAATGTTACATGATTATTTCATTCAAATACATAGCTCTATGTCTTGCAAATATAACTGGCCTAGATGCACTCCTCCAACATCTGAGCAGCCCCAGCAAGGGCTATGGCAGCCTTTGCAAGGCAGGGCTTCACATCTGAAGTGGGAGGACACCACTGCTCAGTGCCTCTTGAACCATTCCTGTCATAGAAACAGGCAGAGAATAAGCTCTGGCACATAGAGGATACATAGATCCCTCTCTTCTTGTAAACAATTTAAAGTTGCAGATAAGTAATAATAAATAATAAATGCTTTGCTAATTGCACTGTTACTGTACTTTGTTTTGCAGCATGTGTTGTGTCATATCGCTGCAGGGATGAAATTGTGCTAAAGGCATTTTGTATTAATAACTCCAGGAACAGTTGGAATCAAAACATACTTCCATTTTTGTCACAAGTTGCTTATTCTCACAAACAGATTAATCTGTATTCTCAATGTAAATGTCTGCCCATTTGCAGAATCATGGTTTAGCCCCAAGGACTACCCCAGGAAGCTTGCAGAGCAAGAAAACTAAAGATGGAGGAGAAGAGTTATGGCAAAATCACCATTTGATGTTTTAGGGATTTTAGATATATGAAAAACCCCATAAAGTCAAGATGCTCCCCTCTCCATCTTTTCTCTGCAGTATTATGACAACCCTGGATACTCTGGTCTGAAGAATAGTGTGTAACCTTCATCTGAGTCATGATGATTTCAGGGCCAGGTTGGATGGGGCTTTGAGCAGCCTGACCTAGTGGGGGGTGTCCCTGCCCATGGCAGGGGGGTTGGATCTAAATGATCTTTAAGGTCCCTTTCAACCCAAACTATTCTATGACTCTATAATTCCATGAGATTCACCTTCATTACTCCCTAAATAACAAACCATTGTGTAAAGCAGTTCCACACTGTAATTTTTGTTTGATGTCTCACTTGCTCTCGTCCTAGGACTCAAGGAGCAAAGGGTAGGTCATCCCTGACCCATCTTCTCTACACAAGCAGATGCCATGCTGTGGTTTGACACAGTGTCTGCTGGCCTGCACTGCCACAGTGCAGGGCTTACTGCTCACCTCTGCCCCTGCCCTGTCAGCTGGCACACACCTGGCTGCCAGCTCTCACACTGCAACACCCAGCTATGTGCTGTCTTCAGAGTTCTGCTTCCCTCGTCAGGCCATAGGCACGCAGCCTTCCTTTTGTGCTGCAGTCCTTCAAAAAACAAAAAATCAGAAACTCCTTATCTAGACCGCCTATTCCTTTATATATCCTTATAATGCTCCCTTTCGTTCAATTCTTTGCAGGGAGCCTCCCCTGGCTTGTCACTCCCATTTCATGGGAAGTTTTTTTCCACATCCTTCATCGTCTTGCTGGTCTGAGACCCTGTGAAATCTCCTTGTTACTCATCAGCTATTAGAAACCTGTGGGAGTCTGAAGATAAAGGACTGATGAATGGAGTGCCTCAGTGGGGTCAGAAATGGTTTTATGTGCAGAAATAAGAATTTTATATTAAATTCACAGAGACAAAAGGGTTGATTATAAAAATAGTGACTAACAGTGGCCTGTTTATATGTTTGATCACCAGCAACATCTAGAAATATATCAGATATTCTGGCAGCATGCTGATTGCAGACATCACGTGCAAACACTTAGATCTGCTCAGACATACCTTTCTTGTGCTGCCAGCAGTCAGTGGTGGGCAAGAAGAGAAACACACCCTTCCTCCAGCCAAACAGCAAGAGCCATGACCTCAGCACTGTGCCCAGCACAGCAGAGGGAATGCTGCTTTTTAAACCCTGTCCTGTTAGCAGCTAACATTTTCATTATTGTTTCCATAATGACTGCCTCTGCCTGTAATGCTGGGAAACTCCTACCACAGCCCTTGAGATGCTGCAGTTCCAAAACACTGTGGGTGAGCTGTAATATGGAAACCAGTTTGCTTTCATATCTCTGTGTTTCCTCCTAGCTCGACAATTACGGCTCTGTGTGTGTCCTTGGAGACTGCTGCCAGCACAATAACAGGAGCACGTGAAGGGTAGCATCCAGCCCCTTTACATCCATTCCTCCCTTGGAGCTGAAGGGAAAGGCTGTGCCCTCACTTTCATCCTCCCACTTCAAGTACTGAGAAGCTCTGTACTGTCTGTGCTGCTCAGAAATGTGTTCTGCATGCTTTGACAGTGGAGAGTAGAAAGGGATGGATATGAGCAAACATGCTCTGAATGTCATCCAATGCCCTAGCACCACTGTTTCTTTTATTCCAGTAGGATGGCATGTTTAATTACTGTACTTGCCTCTTCAAGAACAGGAGCAATCATGAAGGCAGGTCCCCAAAGGAAGGCAGTATCTACTCCATGAGTCTCCTGATCAGAGGTAAATCTGTTTTGAAAGTGAAATACATAATGTTAATTCACATTTCGATAGAATTTGTCAAATATTTTGATATTACTCACTGTGACAAGAAATCTGCTTCCTCAAGGTATCCTTCAACACAGCCAAATATTTTCCCTGATTGAAGGAATGCCAAAAGCTGGACAGAGATTCTGATATTTCAGTAGCACCTACCATCCCAGAGCAGACGAGAACTCTCACAAAATGATGAAACTGATTTCTTTTCAGAACAGCAACAGTGGGAAAACAACTCACTTAATTTCTGTTCAGTGGGCTGAGACTTCACAGTGGGAGCCAATGAGCAGGATAGGGGCCAGGCACAGGAGCGGAAACACGGAGGAAAAACACTGCTCTAGGATCTAAAGCATTTGTGAAAATCCTTGGATTTGGCTTCCCACACTTTTCACAGATTTACATTTGAAATCATTTGCAAGACAAACACAAAGCAACACTCATACATATTGTGCTTTTTAGCTTAATCTCCTGAATGGATGGAAAACCTATGGAATTCAGTCCATTTTATTCAATGCACTAAAATTGTTTTGGATTCTGATCATGTTCTCCAGAATGCTCACAGTCCTGTTTGCCTGACGTCACCTGCCTTCTCTTGGGAAGAGATCTCTATTCCACCGTGCATCAGCTAAGGAAAACATTGAATAGCACCTGGCAAAGGAGAGATCCTTCCCAACTCAGGAACCTCCACTCACCCAGCATAAAATCCTTGAGAATTTAAACAGGTTTTCAATCATTCGTAAGTCTATTCCTGAAGAAATAATTAACAGATCTTAGTTTTTACAAGAATGTCACATGGTTTGTGTCTCAAATCCTCCTAAAATCAAGCTACCTTGTACCTCCTGACTTCTGTTACTCCTCTGCCCCCTTGCCCCTCTACCAGCCCTGCTGCCTTGTCAGAGATGGCAAATGGTCTGATTTTCATTCGCTTTTGACAAATTCACACTGGCTATTGCATATTTACATATTATTCTCTAAGGACATATAAACTTTGTTTAAAAATTCATTTACTGTGTCTGTTTCACTGGCTTTGCAGCTGTCCCTGTCTAAAGCCAGGTCTCTGTTGAACGCTGGCCGCAGCAGAGTGGTTAAGTGTCAGTGCCCTTCTCTGACCCTCTGCCTGCTCGGGGCAAAGGCACACACTGCACCCAACCCAGGCTTACATAAATTTCCCCAGATGAGCAAAGATAACTTGGCAATAAAAAGACAGCTATTGAGTGCTCAGGTTTCTAAAATATTGCAAACTTAAGGGAGTACATGGAAGTTAGAAAAAAGTGTTCTTGAAGGCACGCCTTGGGCTCTGCTTGAAAGAAACCTCAGTTTATTCAGTTTCTTTTTCTGTCCAGAACAGTAGCGCTTTTGGACACCTTAATCTTGGTCATTATTGCATTTTGACATAATGTTTTATAAATATTGAAAGCAGGTTGTGTTTTTTGATTAATTACCTTGTCCTAAAGCTTTTGAAATATAAAACATGAGTTTTTCTTGTCATCTCAATAGTTTCTCTGTATGTTCAATTTCACTGTAATAAAATTGTAATACTAATTCAATGTATTTTATTGTGGGAGATTTCAGGACAAAAAGCTGATCAAGAAATCATGACAAAAGAAGAACCAATTGTATTTGTACGTGGAAACAAGTGTCTCACCCTCTAACTCAGCACAATTTTCTCTTGCAATTATAGCAAGCATGAGAACAAATTCAGCAAACAGAAGAACTTTCCTGTTTTGACAATATAAGCCATTAAACCATGTCTGTGGTCTATGAAAGGTCCTTAATCCCATCTACTGCTTCCTCTGGTTAGATGCCGGCCTCTTTTCTGTCATATTTTTCCCCTATTTAGCCATTAAACAGCACTTTCCCTTCCACTAATGGATTACCACCTCATGGTCTTTTTGGACAGCTGAGATACTGATGCCTGTGTTTCACTGAGTGAAAGCCTTGGAGGCACCAAATACGCTTATAAGAATCTCCTGGGTTATTGTTCTAGTTTTTTATTTGAAATGAGCCCCTAAATATTCAAATTTGAATGAAATATCTGAAATGACCACATGAAATAGCTATTGCTTGGAGACTCCCTGTCTGGGCACAGTTGTTTTCATGGTGAGAGCTGTGAACTTGTCAGAGCTTCACCTGAAAAACTAGTGCAGGAGTTTTTTAGCTCTCCTTTGTATTTTTTACAAGTAAGAGGCAGGGTTGATGCAAACTTCCATTATCCATACACTGAAAATTCTGCTGCAGTTCTCTCTTTCTCAAAACGCCACAATTCTCCTCCTGTTAGCACCTGGGTCACTTTCTCTACTTAAGTAGACACACTACTAAATTACCTAATATTAATTAGAAAAAGTAAGAAATAACTTTAAGTGATTCTAGTGAATTATAGTAACCAGAACTAACTAGTAGTAGTAAAAACACTTCTAAGCCATTTTAGGATCTAGCTATGGCAACATTATCAAGTGATGGGACTAGGATGCCACTAGGATCACTGGGGATTGAAACAGTTTGTTGATCTCCTGATGCCTACCCTATTCACATGCATTTTAAAGGTTTTATTTCCTAGTAATCCCACTCTGGTCCTGCTGACTAAGATCCCAGTGTCTGTAGTGAACCTCTTATCTCAGTTTTATCTAACAGAAGCCTCTGCTGGTGCATCTGTGACGGCTCTATGTTTCAAATCAAAGCAAATTTGGAAATTTTCTAATGTGGATGTACACATAGAGTACAAGTATGCTGGTAATGGTCACAAAGGCAGCTTTAATGGCACTAAAGTCATTCTATATTAGCAGAGATCAGCTAATACTAATGCCAAAATTAACTTGGGTATTTCCAATATTAACACAAATCCCATTAAGCAAAAAGAGACTTAAAATAAATATTTGAAATAACATATAGCCCCTTGTAAGTTATGAGTACCTATGAAATTCTTCTTAATTTTGTCTAGTAAAATAACATTGCCAAGCAGAAAGAGGAAGGATTCTGCTTTTAAAATTTATTAGTTAACCATTATGCTGAGTAAGCAAAACAGGTTTTGTGCATATCCTTTCCATACTTGACTGATCTGCACTTTAGTGTAACTGCATCTCAGTTTAATTTGCAAAAAATGCCTTACCCTTTAACCAGAATGTTTCTAACCTAAAGGGGAAAAGAACATTAAACAGTCCATGACAGAGCCTGCACCAATGAAATGAAATTGTTGCAGAGCTTCAGGCTTTCATATGCATTATTTGCACTCCTCTTGCTCAAGTCTTCACGTAAAGCATTCTGAAGTAGAAAATTTACCAAATGCAGGTAAAAAACTAATTAAAAGATGAGGACAGGGAAGCTAAACCTCAGTTGGATTTCTGCTTCTTCCGAAAACTAAAAAAGTTGTTCCATAAATCTGAGTTTAATTTTCTGAGGGGCTTTTCAGTCTGTGTTTATTAATCTCAGTTTTGCACCTGCTTCTACACTCAAATATCTCTATCTCTGTTTTTTTCTGTGCAATTTGTGGACACAGATGTGGGTTTCATAGATAGCATGCAGATGCAAGTGCTAAATTGGAAAAAAAACAAATGTTATGAATGATTGGACTCTCTATATAAGGCCGTTTGGCATTCTGGATCAGAATACAGATTTCATCTATTTCATTCAAATACAGAAAATACAGGTATGTGATTCCTGTTTTTGAGATAAAAAATAACCATATATTTGCCTAAGACTGAACATTTTCAGAACTTTTCTTTCTTAGGTTTTCTTTTTCTCCCACTGGAAACAAATATAGGCTACATGTTAATGGAAATTCATTGAATATATTAAGAGTTATCTTTGTACATATAACTTGATTGATTTAATTGTTCAACTGTTCTTTTAAGAGAGAGCACGCAATAATAATACTGTGACTATTTTCATAAGGATATCAACCAGTATATACATAAAAGCTAAACTACTTTTGTGAGTAAATTATGACAGAAAAAAGAGACTCCAGACTCACTCGTGCATCAGCGACCGCACCACGGTGCCTCCGTTAACGTGAGACTCGTAGAACAGGGTGTACAAGTATGGCAGCAGTGAGTATCTGATCCGAAGAGTAGCACGAGAGATCTTGGCAAAGGCATCTCCGAATACCGCCGGGTCTTGCTCCTGTTAAGGAAAGGTTTAGGTTTGTACTGAGCATTGAAACAAACTCAGCAGAGAATCTGTGTGCAATGTAAGGAGAGCTGTGGCTGGCATGATGCTATGGAAGTGAGTGTTTAAATAAGAAAAAGCACTCATTTACAAACTGCAAGATATATTAAGGACATCATCCATTATTCCCAAACTAACATTTGCATAAAATTTTCAACTTGAAAAATTCCGGTGGGTTCCAAAAGATCAGGCCCCACCACAACGTATGTGAGCCCTCTGCAAACATCCCTAACCTTGAGACAGGAGGGGAGCTGGGGCTCCATGTCTGTGCCCAGGAACAGATACCCTGCCTCTAGAAATTAATTTGTCCTGGAGATGCAAAGACATCTCAGACAAAGGGGGTGAAACACAGGGAAAAGGGAAGACTGATAATCTTAGTGCAGATCAAAGTCAAAAACATAATTATGTTGCCCATGAGCATAAAGGCACATCTACTTAAAAGTGTAAACTCAAAGCCCAGCTGCCAACAGGAGTGACCAAAGTCATAGGTTGTGGTACAGAAAACATTTCATCCATCCCAAGAAACTTGATTTCTCCTCCTGTATGGCCCATTTTAGGATGCCCTGACTGACAGTACACCCACACATCAGCAGTGCCCCTCAGCTCCTCGCTGCCAGCAATGCTGTCCTGCCCAGGGCATGCACTGGATCCCCCATCCAGAGGGCAGGTTGGAGCAGTCTGTCTGTATTCATTGGCTGGTTTTGATCTCACACCAAGGCAACCTTGACTCTCCCCTGGGATGGGATGCAGAACGTGCAGCCCGGGGCAGTGCTGATATGGGAAAGTTACACCTCCTTCAAGTAGTCCTGTCCAACCTCTCCAGTGTAAACAGCCAGCTAACAAGTCACATGGCTCCCTTCCTTCCTCCTTCACAAAATCTTCCAGAATACTCAATTTTCTCATTAAAACTGAGGACTATATGATGAATCCCAAGCATAATGAAACATAAAAGGAACAGAAGTAACAAAGCTTTTTATATTATCAAGTGCTTTTCAGACAAGAAAAATATTAAACTGTTTGAAATCCCCAGTGAATTAGGCAAAGTGGATATTTAAAATTTTATTTTAACACTAACTTAATGTTAATTAAATTCAATATTTAAGTAAAATTTCACCATTATTGTGTTTACATCAAAATTAGTCACTAAGAATACTCCCTTCTGGCTCTAAGCTACAGAGCATCCACCTAATATTTCAAAAATTGCACTGTATTTTTACCAGTGTTCTGACACTGCACAAACACTGCCTAATTTCACAAAAAACAGTCAGACTTCTTAGGTGATGCTGAGTCACCCAAAATGCCTGTTCATTTCTTTCTGTGAACACAATGTTTTAAATGGACTCAAGTAATCCAATAAAACCAAACGCATCTCTGAGTTGCAACTCCCACCATATTGACCCAATGCTCTCTTCTTGTTTATTAAATTTTACATATGAGACTGATACCCACTCACCCAGGTCAGACTCTGTTTAAATTATGGAAGGGCCAAGCAAATATGTATATTTATATAAAACTTTTATGGAGAGATAAATAGAAAATATTTAGCAACAGCAACAGCTAACACCTCACAGACATTTTTTCTCCTATGAAGAAATAACTCAGGGATCTACAAGATAATTCCTGACCCTCTTAATGATAGTGCAATAGTTTATTATTCCTGCATTTGCCCAGTTGCTGAACATCCATCACACTGTCATGCAGAGACAAAAGTCTTCCTGGGAGTGTAAATGTTGCAGTATTTTGATGATGCAACTTCAAAGAAACTGAAGGTTAGCAAATAACCTGAGGTCCAGCATTGCACAGATCAGTTTACAGAAGGTAAAAAACCCAAACATTTATTGAACTAGCAGAACCATTTCGTCATGGTAGCAGATAAACACAGCATGATTACAAAGGCTGCAAGACTTTCAAACTTCACAGCTAGAAACAACCCTGATACTTCTGTCCATAACAAGCCTTTAAAGGACCTTACGATGAAACCAGGGTATGGGTCTGGACTGAACCTGCACTTTTTCATCCACCTCATGGACTCATTAGCCTTTTCTGGTCTTGGTTGCCTCTTGGCTGATAATGCTGATTCTATTGGTGCCTCTCCTTAGAATTCTCACACGTTTGTAACTTTCTTTTAAACAGCAACGATAGTGTATAATGATCTCTCCCCATCCTGCAATACTTACTATATTGCAGAAGTACCAAAACAAAAATTGTAGCAACTGTGGGAGTAGGAAGATATGTTGACACTCATTGCCTCTTAAATAAAACCTGGGCTTCGGCAGGTAAAAGATGAAACACATGTGTTTTACCAACAGCATGAGAAGATCAACGTTTCTATGTTATCTTTACATTATGCATGGGAAAAATTTACATTTCACTGTGTATTTCCTGCTCTCAGTGCAGCACTCCTTTTCACCCACTGCTCTGGTTTACCCAAGAATTGCAGGTTAATTTCTGAGTGAGTAACACAAATCACTGTCCACATAACTGTAATCATAGGCTATAGCTTTATGTCACTTTGTTTACTTACACTGTTGCCCTCTGCATTGTGATTTCTGGAAAATGGATAGAAAGAGCCAAGCTGCATCCAGCGCAGGCAGAGTTCATAGGTAGTGTTGTAGTTAAACCCACAGATATCAGCACCAATCTAAGGAAAAATAAAATCATTAATGTTTGTGTTTGTGACTGAGATCCAAAAATGAGAGACTACATAAATTTGCTAATTTTTGGAAAGAAATACCTGTTTCTAATTACTTTATAAGAATGTGCCATAATGATACTAATTTTTCTCTGACCAAGTTGCATTGTCTCCTATTTTGATAATTCTACAAATTCTCCATCCCAGCTTGCAAAACCACAAATATATGAAGGAGTCTTAATCATAGAATACATAATACTAAGAAATCAGTTTTGGATGGCATACATTAACTCAGTCTGAATCTTGCAGTGCTATTTTGCTTCCCTTCAGCAGCCAAGACTGACATTTAGCCTTTTAATCTGCAGTTCTTTACACTGTGGAGGCTGTTACTGCCGGCCACCTCAAGTAGCTTATTTCAGAAAACATTTGAGTTAATTTGAAGTGATATTGTGTATGAGCCAGCACCTGCCTAGAGGACGCCAGACTTACATAGGGAATGCCAAAGAGGTTGAATTCCAGGATTCCAACGACTGACCGGCGCAGGTCCTTCCACTGAGAGAAGTTGTCACCCAGCCAGTGACCACCGTGCTTCCCGCTGCCAACGAACGTGGACCGGCTCAGGACAAATGCCCTCTTTCCAGTGGCCTGCTGGACAGCACTGCAAAGTAATGCAACAAGATCATTTAAAACAAGAATGGTAACCAAAAGATCTTACCATCAACCTGAATGTTCAGGCACAATCTTATCTGAAAGGGTACTATTCATGAAACAATTATTATCGTCATCCCTAGTCACGTGAAAATGTGGCTGCAAAACTGCAAATAAAAGAAAGTTTCACACAGTGGCAAAAAAAACCAAACTAAAATTTATCTGATTCACAAAACAATTTGTCTCAGGTATTTTTAGTCTTCTTAAATAATAATTGCATTTAATTTATTCTCAGCAGTGTCTCAAAATGAAACATTGAATCATAATTTCCTTTCTATATTAGTACATTTAATTAAGTGTCCAATGGGCTCCTAGAAAACAAAATAATAGGTATTTTTTTCAACATAGGATTTATTTAGAGTTTAAAAGCTGTAATTAAAAGCAAAAAAACCCAACAAAACACGAAAAACAAAAAAACAAAACCACACCAAAATATCAAATTTATATCTAAACATCTTATAAAAAAATAAATAATCAATATAGAAAACTAATGCATAATCATTCAAAATGTCACCCCATCCTTGTAGTATTTTCTCTGGTTTCCTGTCTTTTTTTGCTATATGAGGTTTCATTACAGAATTACTGATACAATGAATTTGTCTTTCCTTTTTGAAAATAATTTTGCTGCAACACCAGAAAATCAAGGAATATGCCTTACTAACAAATTTATTACGAAATTCCTCAGCATAGGATCCTCTTTGTACACAGTTATAAATTGCAGTATTATATATTGCAGGAACTCAAATTCAACTCAGCTTTAATATGATTTGGGCAACACAATTTAGATTCTTTGGGAAATTCTAGCATGAAATATTAATCATGTTGTTCACCATCTACTTCTTTCTCCCTTTCTTAATGAGATTTCATCAAGAGTTCTTTCACCCATATTCATAATGGCCCAGTGTTTGCTCTTGGATCTGTAATGGCACAGAGACCTTAATGTGCTTCAGCATTTGCTTCTGAAGCAAAAAAAAAAAACCCCAACAGCTCTCATGGAAGACTGAATGTATTAACCTTAGGGGCCACACACAGCAAGAGGTGCAATTCTTGAATTGTGAGGGCCCTGCTGGTTCTGGTTTGCAGGTTCACTCTTGGGCCAGTAACTGCACAAGGCTCCATGTGCTTCGTATAAATGTTATTTTGAGCCTTTCATGGATGTCTTGAGCAGGAGTGCTCTCCTCTGGCTGTCTTTGGCTCCACTTGCAAATACAGGTTCTAATGACGGCAATATCAGATTGACTCAACTATGATCCAGAGCTGCATAAACAATTGTAACAAGTGATTTATTGAATAATTTCAGTCTTTCGTGAACCATTGCACAAGGTCCTAATGTTGTCAAATGTATTTGTTGATTTAAATTATTTACAGAATATCATGTGCAAATAACTCTTGGCATTAAGCTATGCACAAACTGATTGCTGCTAGTTTATGTATTCAAATTCAAACCATTTGACATAGGCCAGATGACACATTTCCTATTCTCTGTCTGTCTTAGAATAATTCTTAGAATTGTTTTTTTATACGATTATGAAGTTGTCATTCATTTACATCTAATATCCTGCAATTGATGCTGGGTGCTAAATATTTCTGTCAGCAATTTAATTTAATATATTCTTTGTGAAGAGCGACTGCAGAGAGGATATACAGCCAGCCTTGAAAAGAAATGTATTTGAGAAACCCAAATGAATATGTATGAAAAATACTTCACCAAAGTTTCCCAGCTTTGCAGCAAAATCAACCTCTGCATACACTTTTGGTGGTATTCTCCACATTTGGCTGAGCAGAAAAGTTTTTTTTGTAAGGAGACCTGCAAGCAATTGCTTCAGGAAAGGGGAAGGTTCACAGCCTTGGGGCAGGCTTGAGGGGCTGTGCAGCAGTAACAGATCCAGTGGCATTATTCTGGAGCAGCACAGCCAGGACAGTGTGGGCACTGAAGAGGCTGGGGCAGGTGTGCCTGCACACAAAGCTTTTCCTGCTGAATTCACAGGGCTCATCTCAGAAAATTTGCTTTGGTGGCACAGAGCCTGAGAAAAGCTAAAAAAAAACATCTCAAGAAGATAGGAAATCTGAAGGCTCTAGTCACAGTGCTGCCAAGACAGTATATGGTCATGTGGACTCCTGAGTGCAGAGAACAAATTGCAGCGGAGGAACCAGTGTCGGGAGGATCTCCTCAGAGACTGGGGCATAGGTGCCCAAAACCATTGTAAGAATTCCAAGTTTCAAGGGCTTTCTGTTCTTTCTTTCAAAAGCTGAACTTTTCCCAGTGCTTCCCTTGCCCCAGGCTTGGCATATAGAATACAAATGCCTCAACACCAGAATCAAGCTCACTTAATCATGTCCTCTGGATGTTATCACAATCCTGTTTCTGAAAATGAGTGCTAAATGCTGAAACAGGCCACACATTGACCCCTGTTTTGGCACTTCCATAGTAGTATTAAATTTCCCTGTGTTTTAGCTCAATCCCTGCTGGAAAAGTATGATTTGCCCATTTAATTTAATCCAACAGCTACCTTTCCACAGCAGCAGTCTGCCTGCGTAAGCTGGTTTTGAGTGCTTCCCAGCTGCAAAATGAGTTTTACAGTAGCTGACAGCAACAGTGCTGCAATGCAGCTCTGCCCTGCTGAACCGACTGAGCCCCAAGCCAAACTGTAAAACACTACTGGGCAGGAAGCAGAGGCAGCTCCAGAAGCAGCCAGGGAATTCAGTTTGGATTCTCCACTGACAGTGATAGAAACTCCTCTGCCACAATAGTGAAGGGACAGAAAAATTCCCCTGACACCACACAAGGCTGCTTCTGCTGCAGCTTCTCACGAGAAGCTCTGACAGAGCACAGGAGCATCTTGCTCTAGATATACAAAAGCAGCAGCTGAAAAGTAAAACCCTATACCTACATTCTGATTTAGCTAAGAAAAGTAAAATTAGAAAAGATTCTGTTCCTTCTTTCAAGGTTCTTCTTTCTTGAAGCTTCTTACTAAATGGCAAACAGTAAAATGAACCATAGGTCTGTTTCTTATTACATACTATTACAGATTTCCCAGGTAACATCAGCAATTCTAAAATGCATTTTAATCACCTGAAATCTGATTAGAAATATTTAGAAAACTTACTTGAAAGTTGGTTCTGTCTGTGACCAGCCAAACAGAGAGTGGGTGTTGTAATGTTCTCCAAGGTAAGTCATGGAGTCAGGACACAGCGTCTTTTGTGACAGGGAACGATCAGAGATGCCTGAGAGTGATACAAACCACTGTAATATCATATACATAACAATTTAAATCTCTTCATATTTCTATATATTTAGGGGTGAAAACACCAAAAGATTTGGGAAGAGGGAAAGCTGAAGTGCTGGACCTGCACGGATTTGAGGTTAGCACATAGCCATGAATACCTGCTTGCAGACAGGCAAGTGTCCTTGGAGAGGGAGAGAGGACTGAGTAAACACTGATAATTAATTTCAGGTTCTATGTCCAATAATTCAAAACATCTGTACAGGTGTCATGTATTCAATAAATAATAGTCAGGAAAAAAAATTCTGCATTGCTGAATTAAGAATGCACCTACATATTATTTTATACAGTGACAAAATTTTACTTAACAGCAAAAATATTGCACAGATGCTGCCTGGTCTTTGATCCCATATTAAGGAGATGCTGACAAAGCCCATTTAGTGCAAAAAATTTTTCATTCTCTTCAGGTAACCACCATGAAAATGCCACATGAAGTTCAGCAAGAACTGGGCAGGTGAGATGTTTATACATAAATACATACATGTATTTATTTTTAGAGATGGAGTTGCAAATGTTATCAAATTCTCTCAAAATAAACAAAGAAGGTAGATTCTCAAAATTTCTTCTTTTGCATTTTTAATTAGGTGCATACACTATTGTAATACTGTAAATATTTCTTCATGAACAAGCAATCTCCCTGCCTAATTGCACTTCCTGTGTGGTTGCAGTTCATTATAACAATTTCTCTGTGGTTGAAACCCCATTAGCCTCTCTGCTTTGTGTGCCACTACAGTTACAATCCTTGTGTTTGTATCTTTAGACACAAAGACTCCAGTGTGGGTGATCTACATCAGAAATAATTTAATTTATAGGCTACTTCCAAGTCACTTTGACTGATATATCTTTGAAGAAGACACTAAGGTTCTAAGGAAAGTCACACTTAATGTCCCAGTGGCTCTTGATTATTAGCCCCATAAATTTAAGGTGGGATAGGAGAGAAAATGCTACCACATGAATCATAGTTTCATGGTCCATTCTTATTCTGAGTCTTTTGTGTTCTGCCTCAGAAATACTGATTATTTTACAATTGCATATTAATCTTCAGTATAAAGTGTTTTATAGAAATTTGACTTGAAGGACACCTGGTTTTAGAAGTTCAAACCATGGTTATAAAATTTACAAGGAGGACAAGGAGGTTGAAGGCTACATTGTCAAAAAGCCTGAGGCTCTAAGCGGATGAAATCACCTAGAGAATAGTGAGCTCCCAAAAGTCTGCTAATCTCAGGAGGGTCCTAATGTCTTATTGGACTAAATAGTTTAGGTCACATCTCATACCTACACCAGTCAAGAACTTCAACAGCTAAGAACATGCACAGAATTTCAATGTAATAAAGAAAATTTAGAATTCACGTGACAGTACAAAAGCCTGAAGGGAAAAAGGGCACATTTCCAATGCTCCACTGTCAACAGCTCATTTGTGTATCAGCTTCCTGCTGCACACAAACATTGTTCAGGCAGCTGGGCTTTCCTGTGGAAATGTTGGCTGGATTAACCCCCAGGACCACTGGCAATAATCATAGGTACTCATGGCTTCCTGGGGAAGAACGAGCATATCATTAACTCAGTTACTGGAAGAAGTTTTCCCATTCCTGTAAGTTTCCCACAGGCTTAGACATTTTAAAACTTATATTTAGCCCATTTCTAGTAACACAGTGAAAATTTCTTTCCTACGAGAACAGAAATATATTGAGCTAAGGCACCAGGGAGATGTCATCTCCCATGTCATAGTTTGTGGAGAAGACAGAGACTGCCCATCTCTGAGACTAGCAGTGGTAAGGCAGAAGGGTTTCTTCCTTCCACAAGTCTGTAGCTGCATTACAGTATATAGGTATCTTGTCCTTTTTTAGATGTGGGCCAGCTGCTCAGAGAATGGCAGGAAAGGTCATTTTTCTAGTCCTATTATGAAGCAGACCCTTGGACAGAGGAAAGTGATTGTTTTTGATACTCCATCAAAGCTGAGTCACTGGAGTCTTGAACAAATATGTACCTGAACATACAGAACAGGCAGGAACAGATGGAAAAATCAATGGATTCCGCCCCCCCCCATAATATAACCTGTCCAGGTTTAAAACAAAACAAACAAGAAAATCAAAAAAAACAACAACCAAAAAAAAATTTGACAATGAAATCATAGTATTACACTTACTAGGAGTGTAAGGAGGGTTATTGATTGCAGTATCAGCACATCCAGGATACTGGCCATTCATGAAATTGGATGGTTCGTTCATATCCTTTAATAAAGAGAGTATGACACATGAAAACCTTCATTTCCTTCTTTTTTTAAAGAAGGGAGGGCAGATATAATGAGACATACAATCCAGATCCCATCATAGTCAAGGACATCCTTAAACTCCAGGCACAACTGGGTCCACCACTCCACTGTCCTGGGATTGGTGTAGTCAGGAAACACAGAATCTCCAGGAGGCCAGGCCTAGGGGTTACACATGTAAATCCTGGTTATTTTCTCATTTCTCTTACACTGCTGCTTTATTGTTTTGAAGCAGCACTAGACCAAATACATCACAAAATTTAAAAACCCACCTGCCCAACAGCAGGAGTTACGCCATCAGAGTTGTTCACCCACACTCCCATTTGCTGGCCAAGTTCATAAGCTCTGTAAGTGCCTGGCTCCTCATCCTTGGTGATGAAAGGGTCCTGAAAAGAGCAATCACACTTCCTTTATTGAAATCCCAGAGGTAACAATTACTCTTCTATTTGTGTATTTTAGAAACATTTGGATTATGTTCTCAATGCTGATTGCAAAAATATTGGAAGAAAACAGCATTAAAATTTAATAAGAGTTGAGAGCACAAAATAATTTAGAAAAAAGTCATTAAGGATATGTCATGAGTATTTCTTGTGTAAGGCAAAAGCAATGTGAAATTATTAAATACCCTCATGTTTATTTTTTATGAGACTTTCTGTGTTGAAATTATTTTAGAGAGGCATTAGATTTTACTCTCACCTCACCGAGGTCTCTCCTGTGGCTGGGTGCTACACTGGGCATTCACACACTCGAGCACCTCTAGGTTTCTCCAAGGCAATCCTCATTCCTGCTGCCCCAGCACCAACAGCTCAATGCTGGAATAACTAAAACTTTTCAAGGGACTTGAAGTTGGGCACATCCAATCTCAAAAGGGTCCTGTTAGCCCTCCATTCCAAACCAATATTGGACAAGGATGTTTTATGCCAGTCTGATGCAGAGTAACCCTACTCACACCTGCCTATGGAGCCTTACAGCTCTGTTTTCCCCAGGCATCAAGACCACAGCATTTTACACCCCATAGCTTGTCCTTCCTGCCCCTTTTCACTGCTTGGGGTGCTCACCACCTCCCACTGCTGCCAGTGATATTGACACCAACAACTTCTCTGTCCCAGAATGGCCATCAGTAGCCAAGAAGCTCATCCAAAGGGAGCCTGATCAGCTCCCAGGGGTGATAGAGGCCTACCATGCTGGAAAGTAATAAAGCATGGAATACTTTGAGGGGCCAGTGAATGAAGTGATAATCTGCAACCTGCTCAGCAGTCAGCTGCAACCAAAAGGAGGTAAGTGCACTTTGCAATATATCCCCAGTCAGGAACAGCTATCTGCTTTGTGATTTTTAAAACAGATAAAGATTGCAGCCATTTTAGAAGGGAATTCTTTACTTTTTTCTTGGAAAAGCTTATTTCCTCAGGTTCTGTTTTAGGCAAAACCTTTCAGTTATGAAACACAATGGAGAAAACCACCATTGAAAGTATTCTTCCATTCACTTATAGCTTGTGTAATAATTTAAGTGAACTTTAATCAAAATGTGATAGAAGTCTAACTAATAAATGTCTTAAGAAGAAAAAAATATCAGATCCCAAAAGGCTAAGTTTCTTTAAAGGCTTGTTTTAAAGTTCATTTAAATACCTTAATTAATTGCCTGATTTACTTGTGAGCCCTCTGAAAACTATAGCCCTGGTGAGGGAAGTATATTCTTCCATGCCTCAACAAGAAAAGCTACAGCTAAATCCTGCTTTATGTGTGAAATTCTGTTTAACTTTAACTATCTAGCTCTAGTGTCACCTCCATAAGGACTGTAAGCATCCATTACATTCTTAATTTGTTCAATGGTCCAGCTTTGCAAAAGAGAAAACTGTCCTTCTGCAATAATTACCTTATAATTGTGGTAAAGATATCTCTCAAGGGACTTGAAGGCTAGAAGAAGTCATCTTAATTAGATACTCCTAATCCAGACTTATGGTTTCCTTCAGCTGAAAGGTTATTCCAGTGCATAAATCTAATACATTATGCAGGTTTAGTATTGCCCTAAAGAGAACAAAACCTCTCCATGCATGCAAGGGCTGTTTGTGGAGAAGGAGTTTCGTGCCTATTAAATCTTCCCTAACTCATCTTTTTAACATCTTGGGGAGGAGGAGCTGAGCATCCTTAACTCCAACTGACTGCCTAAAGTCATGGGAGCACCCAGCATGTACCCACACTGATGTACTTCCACCTATGGCCCCAAACAGAGATTTTGATGCACATCCGTAAAAATTCATCTCTGGAAATTTTAGCCTCTACAGCTCACAGAGATGGACTTTAAAATGTTTAAGATATCAAGCATTATTTTGAATCATGAGCAGGTTGCTCTTGACTTTTAGGTATTTTGTCACTCATGTCATTCCTAGCTGTTTCTATTTTTAGTATGATTTAATAGATAGTATACAAGGTCTTCCATTAAAGATCCTCTTTCGTAAAACTGTTTATAATTTTTCAATGTAGGCATTGTTACTTTAGAATTTCTTTGTTTCTAAAGAATATATTTTGTTCTGACACAGCTGAAACAAGCATATTATTTAGTGCCATGATGATGACCAAGTGCTGACACTAAGTCACAATTTCCCTTAAATGGAGGTGGCCTCTGAAAGAGATCAGGAGAGACAAGTGCTGAAGGGCTGCACTGAGAGGCTCCAGTAATGGAGCCACGCTACTCTAAAGGTGACCATAGCCACAGAGGGCTCTCAGCATTGGGTGTAAGTATGGGGACCAGACCCCCTGCTGCTGTGGCAGCAGCCAGCCCAGTGATGGTGGCACAACTGAGTTCAGAGTCCCATCCTCAGGCAGGTTATCACTGTTAATACTGCTGGCTGTCAGGATCTGCACTTTGCCTGGGACCAAAGTGGTCTGAGATGGGGTAGACAGAATCCATTCTCCAAATCCATTTACTAGAGGTTTTCCAAGATGTTAACTGGCTAATTATAGCACACTAAAGTGAAGATTAGCCAAATAATAGAAGGTACTTTCAAAGAAACTATCAGTTTATAAAGAGAACACTGATATAGCTACCTGTGGTGCTGACTAGTCCATCCTCAGTTATATTCTGAATTTCACAAAGAGTTGTGAAGTTAAAAACAAGCACAGGGAGGAACTTCTGCCTTAATCTATCTGTTTGATGAGATAATGTGATTTTTAGATGAGAAAACTGCAGTAGCTCCTGTTTATCTTGTCTCCAGGTACACCAGCACAAGTGAAAGAGCAACTGTACCACAATTTAGACTCTGCTGTTCAGTCTCTCTCTCTCTGTCCACAAGCCTTTGACAGGATCCCCAGGACAAGAAGAGGAACGTGGCTTTTATTTTAAAAGGACTAGATTGACTTAGGGTCCAAATATTAGTGACCTGTCCATTACGATTCAGTTGGATTAACTGGTCTCCTTAGAAGCATAAGCCATCAAGATAATGTAGGTAAATGTGTTTGTTTAGCCTAGCAAAAAAAGGCTGAGGGAGAATACATTTGTTTGAATCAGTGTATCAAGAAAAGAAATAGAAGGATGAGAGACTGGCAGTTTGAGGTAAGTAAGAACAGTAGTACCCAAAAGAAAGATGTAAACTGACCATTTTGGCAGAAAAAACTGTACAAAACTGTAGTACAAAACTACAGTTATAGCAAAAACTCCAGAGAGGAACTCTGCAGGATTGTTCCCTCCTTGCCCTGTGGCTGAGGGTCAGCTCAGCCTGAGCCATCCCTGGTGCATTGGTTGGACTTGTTCACAGCATCCACCTGGGGAGGGACCCTGGCCCCAGCAGCTGTCTGCTTCTGAGCTCGCCTTGCAGACAGGCAGATTTACCCTAATGTTTGCCTTAAATCTGTCCTGCTGCAATTTAAAACGCTTTTCTTCTTATCCTGTCCCCAATGGTTATGGGGAACAAATTGCAGCCTGCTCTGGGGAGTGCAGGCCTCCTATTGCTAAGCTGCTGGGGGACCCTGGAGAGCAAGATCTTGTGAATTTAGCAAGGAATTTAATTTCTTAATTTATTTAAATCTTTATTTTAATTTCAATTAAATTGGACTCCAGTTTCCTTGCAACCATTGGTGCTTACTTAGCTCTTGTGACAGAGTCATTTTGGCACAAAGACATGTATGGGGAAGTGCTGGAGAGGAACAGCAAGTTTTGTTGGAAAAATTTGCTGGGGAAGATGGACAGCTCCAATTTCCACTTCTATCCAAATTAATTCATTTGGCCATATGCCAATTTTGGTTAGAGGTTCAACATACATTTTCCACAAATTTTCATGCAAGTAACCATCTCTCACATTAATTTAGATAAAAAGTAAGTACAAGGTAACTTGAATTGTAATTAGTAAGTTCCAGAGTGATTAGAAATAGATTTTTTCCCACTATTAAGCTATTTTTGTATGTGTATTAAATTAATTTGCTCATTTTCAGGGGAAGAATTGCATAAAAGCAATCCTATGACAACTCAGAGGCAAAATTTCTCATAACTGAGTGGGGAAAAAGTGACAGAGAATTAATGTTTTGGTATTAGAGATGGTACTGGCACACAGATATCAAATAAAGGCAACACTTTCAAAAATTAAATCTGTGAGAAATTGTTTTTCAGCTCTTCTCAACAAATGAGAAAATGGAAAATCTGCTACAACAATATACATATGTTAGCACCTAGGTGCTGCTATGAAGACCATGCTGTGAATAATTCTTATAATGCAGAAATAATTAGCAACATTGTTAATTTACCAGAATCACAACATTGTGCTTTCCTTTCTTCTTCATGTCCTTCATGAACTCTGGCAGACCGGCAAAATTCACTTTATCGTAGGTAAAGTCCAGGCGACGTTCCATGTAGTCAATATCATAATGTTGGACATCCTAAACATTTTTAAAGTAAAAACATTACATTGATATTTCCAGCTCTGGAGTTCTCAGGACAGAGAAGACATGCATCTGCTGGAGCAAGTCCAGAGGAGGGCCACAAAAATGATCAGAGGGCTGGAGCACCTCTGCTATGAGGACAGGCTGAGACAGATGGGGCTGTTCAGCCTGGAGAAGAGAAAGTTCTAGCGAGAACTTATTGAAGCCTTTAAATACCTAAAGAGGGCTTAAAAGAAAGTTGGGGTCAGACTTTTTTGTAGGGTCTATAGCAATAGGACAAGGGGTGATGGTTTTAAACTAGAAGAGGGTAGATTCAGACTAGATACAAGGAAGGAATTTTTTACAATGAGGCGGTTGCCCAGAGAGATGGTGAATGCCCCATGCCTAGAAACATTCAAGATTAAATTGGATGGGACTCTGAGCAACCTGATTTAGTTGAAGATGTTCCTGCTTGTTGCAGGGGGTTGGACTACACGGCCTTTAATGGTCTCTTCCAACTCAAACTGTTCTATGATTCTGTGATTGAAGCATTTGATACAGAAATCAGAATGTATGCACTGTATTTCTAAAAAGCAACTAACATATGTAATGAAACCGAAGAGATTGTAATTGTAATCCTAGCAATGGACTACATGGAAATGTAGAAGTCCTATTTTACCAACTATTTTGCAGTGATCAGCATCAGAAGGACCATTATTTATTTTTAAAATGCTAGCACCTCATAGTGCATAACTGCAAATCCACACCCAAATCTCCTACTATGCAGCCAAAAGCAGCACTTAAACCTCATGTTCAAAGCTCACTTTAAATGTTCTTTTAAGTATTATGAAAATATTACATGCAAAGCCACTACGTAAGATTATGAATGTCCTTTTATTCTACAATTCTCTTTGTTAGAATTGCTGTTCCTCTATTGTAATTTTATTCACCTCACTTCAGACTGTAAGATTTGCATACACATTGAAATATTCATACTTACATATGGGATATCATATTGTTCCATACGCTTGACAGTTTCCTTTAAAACATCGAGGCTGTTGTAACCCCAGCGGGAGAGCTGGAATCCCAGAGACCAGTAGGCTGGCATGTGGGGGCGTCCAATGGCCTGCAGCAGGAAATAGCAGGAATGCAAGGGGTGAGATGAAAAGTTATTCTGAAACACCAGGAGAGGCTTCCAGATCATTTAAGCCACAAAGACCAGGGCACAGGCACCATACCCCTGTCAAACACCCATTCCTTTCTCCAAGTGGCTCTCAGCACAGCATGCTTGGTGCTTCTCCTGGTGGATCCTTGCCCTTCACAGAGGCTCCAAGCAACACCCACACTGAGCATCGCTTCTAAGAACACCCCTGTGTAACACACAGTGTATAAAAGCCAGGCTAATGTTAAATGTGGTCTCAGCCTCTGCACAGCAGCGCATGCCCTCACTTACAGGGCACATGCCAGCAGAAATCCAGCATGGATCTCATGCCACCTGATCCGTGACAAGTCCACAAAGCCCTCGGTCAACAGAAGGTGAATCTTCAACAACACACAGCAACATAATCTTTGCAAATTTCTCTTGTCATATCCAGCTGAACTAACTCATCAAGTCTGATGTTTATTTGAGTTCTCTGAAGTTTTAATTATATTTACACACCAATCTGATGAAATTCAGTTACTTATGGCTCACTACTGTTATTGCTGGCCCGCAGCCTTGCGTTGCCAGGCACTGACAACCTTCTCCAAGGTCAGAGTTACTGTTTGGTCATGAAATTCTCAACTGAAACACAAGGTAATAAGTTAAATATGATTTTATAAATATTTGATTTCCACTGTCTGAATGTAATCCATCTGTAAATGGCATGAGGAAACTCAATTGAGAGCACAGGGAAGCAAGGCATCCTGCTCTGCTTCCCCCAGTGAGAGCTGCTGTGGTAACCTGGGATGAGCAGCAGGCAATCACGATGTGTCTGTTCTACAAATAAGCTGAAATCTGGCTTTGCCTCATCACTACACACTAGTGTTTTCTAGGGGACATCTCTTGAAATCCTCACTTCAGTTAAATCCAATGAAATGAACCTTTGATTTGTATTGCTAACACCTTTGCAGGCAATACATGAAAATCTAGTAGCTTGTAAGCACCCATGACTTATTAATCAGCTGCAGCTATTGTGCCCCTTTGGCTAAATAATTGTTTATCCCTTATTTCCTTGTGGATCTCCATAGTTAGGTAATTATGACAAGAAGTGAAAACCAACAAAACTTGCATATTGGCAGCTAAACCCCATCTAATCTAAATAAATAAAACAAGGCGCTTGTGGCACTCTGTATCTATTGCATTGCTAAGCTCTCTGGAGATGCATTGCATGAAGGCACACCTTCCTATGGGATTTTCTCCAGGAAGAGTCTGACCTGAGAAAGCAACGCTGACCTTGAAATTGCTCTAAAATACATCAGGGATGCTAATGCATCAGTACACAGATGCACAAAGTGCATCACACAGAAAACCAGATGTGAGAGAGAGGCAGAGAAAGGCCAAGGATGTTTTAATGCACCTGAGCTGGGGAACACACAGGGTAAATTGCTTTCAAACAAGAAAGGCTTGGGAACACACAGTCAAACCTGAGCACTAATCATTACAAGTTTGGCTACAGTGTGCTTTCACTTGCTGGGATGCTGCTGTTCCACCTAAGCAAAAATTTGAGGATGTTAGAACAACTGGTGAGGTCAATACTTTGGGTCTCTCCAGGAGGGATGCTCCAGCTCACTAGCAGAGCTGCCCTGTATACCTTGTCCCATCCCACCAGACTTAACTTTCCTAATCCTCCTCAACACCTACTTCTCCTCCAATTCAGCTGGAGGCTGGGCTCTTCAGAGGAAGCCAGAGCAGCTCTCAGCAGTGTGTTCCTGCCACAGAGGCACTCAGACAAAGTGGACAGACAAAGGTGGTCCCTACCATGTACGGGGAGGCCGATGGGCAGAGACATGCTATAACTACCCTGGTGCTATCCCATCTCCATCCACATGTCAGTAGCTTTTTTTCCAGCATGTGTGGACACACCTGATCACCAGACCATCTTTTAAGCTCTGCTGGGGTTTACTGTGGAGAGCTGAATGGGGCATGATGGCTCAGGACAATCTCCCAGACACCCTGTGAGCCAGCACAAGGTGTCCAGCACAGCACAGCAAGCCTCAGGGCAAGAAATCAACTTCTCTGTCACATCCACACTCACCATGTTAACGATAAATTCATCTGAGGAAACAGCAGAGCTTGTTTTAGACCAGCAAAGGCTGCAAGATGAGTTTTGTGAACCCACCATTTTGTGTTCCTAAAGCAGATGCATATTTTGCCCTTGCTTTCTCTGCTGTAAACAGAGAATGACCTCCACAAACAAGGTTTAAAAACCAGACCAAAACAAAAGAACTCCCTAATGAAATAAAATGTTTTGTGCACAGACTTCTCATCTTGGACAAGAGAAATAGGGAAAACTCGCTGATAAATATTAATCCTGCAGATAAATGCAGAGCCCTGTGCCCTGGCAGGATGTCTGCATGGCATCTGCTGCCTCTTCCCAAGCAGGCTGGGAAATGGGAAAGGGGTGACCAGCCTGGGCAGAGGCAGTGGGAGCTGATGAGCAGCCCTGCTCTGGGTCCTGTGACACTTGGGCTCACTCCTGGCTGGGGAGGGCGGCCAGCCCAGGACAGCACCAACACAGTGCATTTCAAAAGCTGGATGGCGATTTGCTCTTTCCCCATGTCCTGTCAAGCATCCAGGTGGACACCAGCAGGGTCGGAGGTGGAGCTGTGGCCACTGCTGGGTCAGTCAGAGCCCTTCCCAGAGGGCACAGTCCCAGGGCTGGGGTTTGCCGAGGTTCACCTGCTCACCCTTATGGGATGGTGCTGAGTCATTGTGGACCATAGAGCGAGACGGTATTTTGTGACAGCATCCCTTGAGAAGTCTGGGATTACAGAACCAATAGAAAAGTATGAACCTTGCAAGTAAAATGTTAAGTTTTTAAAGCAATTAGTTCTCCAGGTTCACCAGGCTGGTGCATCTATGGTGAGTTTAATTGAAACCAGCAGAACATTTGAAGAGGAAGGATGAAAACAGGGCAGCTGGGAAAACAAATGTTCTTTTTTCTAATTATGCTGCAGACTCTCTCTAATGGATCCCCCTGAAGCTTCCTGATAAAGTAACTGACATATGGTACCCACTCACAGATGGATCAGCTGAGGCAGGAATGTAATTTTACAAACCTGAAAACTCAAGATGGATTTGATATATATTTAGGATCTAGTTAATTCATATAGATTGCATTCTGCATACAAATGATCATAAAGTGCAGCAGGCAGAGAAAGCCTACTTGGCAAAATTGACTCCTGTAGAATCAGAAGAGGTAGATGGGGTATGGCAGGGGAATTGAGGGACGAAAATGCAGGAACAGCAAATGTATGGGGTATCCAAACTGAGAAAACAAAAAGAAAAAGCAAAGGTATGGTAGTGCAGAAACAGTACAAAAAAGGATCCTATTTTCTGTTTCAGAATTCCTCCTGCAATTGCTTCTTAAATAAGTCCTGGTTTTTAATAAATTCACTGTTAGTTTTTCCATGTTTACATAACTTGGCATTATGTATGTATTTTTTTTTTCACTTTTTTCAGCTGCACACGAGAGCTGATGAATCCAGGAGGTACCCTGGAAGTATTTTGCAGTAAGAACGAAGTTTAGTGGAGACAAGTGTATCTAACAGATAAAATCTATATCTAGGGAGCAGGTGCTTTGTATTCATTTTCCCAGTGTTGGATTATTGGACAAATAACATCATTAATATAAGCATCAATGACATGAACTAGGCTATAAATTCTACAGTAATCAGGATCCTATTCTGTTAACACTATGACCAAAGACTGATGAGAGAGAGACGGCTGCAGAGTTATGCCCTGTATATCACAGAGGCTGGAGAGAGATACTCTTTCCTATGCTCACAAAGGAGCTGAGATCTCTAGCAATGCAGATTGCTAATCTTGCACCCTAATTAGCCATACAAAATTATTTATGAAGCTTGATATTTGCTTCAGCTCCCTTTCTTCAAAGAGGAATTAGAGGAGGAAACTATAAAAACCCAAGTGGGCTAATGCTCTGGATTTAGACACAGAAATAGTGTTTCTGTATAATCCCATCACGGCTAAATTCCACAGGTGCTCCTATGACCCAGCTCCCTGTACCCAGCTCATCCCCTATGAGTTTGGCTAAGCCAAGGAGGTGAGTGCTGTGGGCACCTAATTGGTTAGAGGGTAACCTTCACTCAAAATCTATTCACAGAAGCTGAGCTTTGATTTACCAGAGCAAGAAGAAAGGCCCTGCAGCTGCTGAACCATAAAGATGCTCGCTACCTCAGGAATACAAATGTTTTAAGGATTTTAAATGCCAAGGTCTTCAAACCTTGTTCTTTACTGCACAAAACACTTATCAGCAGTTTATTCCTTCTTGTGGGACCCATGAATTCAGCTGCAAGACTCCCACTGAATCATCGGTGATAAAATCTAGGTACAAGCAGGTTTCCCGTGTTACCTCTCAAATAGGAGAGTAGACTAGAGACCTCCTGAGATCCCTTACACCTGTAACTAGCCCACACTTCCATAAGCAGGAAGCAAACCAGAAAGTTTCTCTCAAAACTCAATTAGGAGACAGGCAGAATGCTCATTTACAGCTTGTTACTGGATAATTTGTGATAAAATAACAAATTCATGGTCTTCACTCTACCCAAGAGCTATTAAACATCCATTTGTTGAACCCTAACTTTCCTGAGTGTCCTGTTGTGGAGCTCATACACTACTGCTATGCACTGTTAGTCTGTTTTGAAAGGCCACCAGTGGTCTTGGCAATGCTGGTCTGGTATAAGGTGTGACTGCAGAGCCTCAGCCAGGCTCAGCTCTGTGCCTAAACTCTTTAGCTTGTTATTGCTTTTTCTCACCCTCCTGCAAACTGAGGGGTTTGCCATTAAAAGTGAGATTTGTGTTACATAACTGTTCTGCACACCAGACCTCTTCTGCAGTAGGAGAAAAATGTGATCACTGTCATATATGGAGAGCTGTACAGGACCATCCCAGATGTGGCAGGACCAACACCCCACACATCTGGGCTCAGGGACAGGAGGGAGCAGAGGAATCGGGCTGGGGGTTTCTCCTTCCCATGGCACTAAGCCCAGCACATAACCTGTAGCTGCTGTCACTGCTGTAGCACTCTGGTGCCACTGGCAGGATGCATCCTACAGCTCACCTCTGCTTCATGCAGGACACAGCAGCGGGACAGAGCTACCAGCATTTAGCCCTCTCCTCCCTTCCCACAGCCTGCCTCACTCTTGGAGCTCTTTTAAAGCAGATTATCCTGGGCCAGGCTGGCATCCAGGGCCACAACTTTTGCTGTTACTTGTCCTCACTCCAAGGATGCACAGAGGGGCTGGTGGCCCTGGCAGGGCAGCTGCAATGAACCCATATCACTTCATAGAGAGTCCTGCTCTTGGCACAGCCTGGACCCAGCAGCTCTGGCCAAGAGTCTGTGATCCACCCTGAGTGCTGGTGGCAACCTGGAGAGGTGTGACCACATGAAAGCACAAAGCTAGAGCTGAGCTCCTAAACATCTCACAGAAACCAGAGTAGCAGGCGCAGAGAGGTTGCTCAGATATCAAAGTGGCACTGAGGGTAGTGGCACAAAACAATTGAGAAAGGTGTAAAGCACTTTGCTATGGAAACAACCACCTTGATCTCACCAGCCGTGCCCCTGGCCACCCTGCCACACCACCGGGGACATCCTGGAGAGATACAATGGGTGGTCGCTGCAAAAAGCAGTGACTGGGGCAGATTCTTGCACAGGAGGGAGGCAGGTGCCATTCCTTTGAGAAGCTCTTTGTGGTAGTGCATCCTGGTCCCACCAGGGTCCCCTGCAGCCAGGAGCTCCCAAAAAACTGCTTCCTGGAGGAGCCACATGCAAACAGCTGAGAGAGCCAAGCCATGCTTCTTAGCAGTGCCTTGCAGACATCAGTTATATTTCTCCTTTCTACCCCTTCTCCCTCTCTACAGCATGACAATGACTGTATGGGAATGTCCTCTCAGTGTGACAGAAAAAACAATTGAAAAATAAAGTCTTTTCTGTCTCCTTCACCTTCCCACATATCTTGTACATAAAAGCCAAATTATTACCCTAGAGACTAATAATATGGTAATTGTAACATTTTTGACCTTGAAATTTCAGGATGTTTACTGAAGAAGTTATTATTTCACAGTGAAATTACTAACATGCATTCTTTAAGATTCCCTAGAGAGCTGAGCGCAAGCTCAAAGAATACAGAACAGGATTTTTTTGTCCTGGCATGTGACATGTCTCATTAGGAGACGCCCACTGCTCTCCTTTACCTTGTTTTCTTTGCTCCAACTCCATTTCCAGAGACAGGATTTGGAAAGTGAGCTGCCACTACCCATCAGCCAGGGAGTTAGAACTCCCTCATTTTATTTTCAGCTGCTGACCACCTGCTAAGCTGCAGAAATGCTGCCTCCAAAAACCAGTAAAAGACTTTGAAAAGAAACAGGGATGGTTCTAATTTCCATTGTACTGCTGCACTAACTCCCTTGAAATGGAGATCAAAGCTCCAGCCTGGGGGAGAGCTGCTTTACGTTTCCCCCTGCGACCTTTTTCCCCTCTGGTTTTATTACCCATGTGTAAGTTAAAAATCCAGTTTGCTTGCTATTCTGAGGCACGGGGATCAGAGATGGTGTGTGCTGGTTTTGGCTGGGATAGAGTTAATTTTTTTCATAGTAACTAGTATGGGGCTGTGTTTTGGATTTGTGCTGAAAATAGTGATGATAATTCAGGGGTATTTTTGACTTTGCTGAGCAGTGCTTACAGAGTCAAGGCCTTTTCTGCCCCTTACTCCACACCACCAGTGAGGAGGCTTAGGGTACACAAGGAGTTGGGAGGGGGCACTGCCAGGACAGCTGAGCCCAACTGTCCCAAAGGATGTTCCATATCATATGGCTTTATACTCAGCATATAAATCTGGGGGAGGAGGAAGGGAGAGCAGGAACATTTGGAATGATGGCATTTGTCTTTCCCAGTAACAGTCACATGTTCAGCCATTCCCCCATTTCCTGGAGGTGGTTAAACATGCTCCTGTCCCTGGGAAGTGGTGAATGAATTCCTTGTTTTGCCTTGCTTGCAAGCACAGTTTTGCTTTATCCATTAAACTGTCTTTATCACAACCCACGAATTTTCTCACTCTTACTCTCTGCATTCTCTCCCCCATCCCACTGAGGGGGAGTGAGCAAGGGACTGTGCGGGGCTGAGTTGCCAGCTGGGGTTAAACCATGAGAGGCAAAGGGTGGGGATGATGTGCAGAGGGAGCTGGGAACCTCCAAGCAACAGAGCAGTCACTCCTGCTCCAGGACATGCAGGGGCACTGTCAGCCTCCCACCTCTCTGGGAGGTAGCACCTGAACCTCTGCTTGCAAAAGGAGGGTCTAGCAGACCCTATCACCCTGAAGAAGCTCCAGCCTTCCCAAAATAGCATGAGCAAGTCTTATCCCTTCCTTCAACAAACCAGAACCCAACTCTGAGTGCCTGGCACTGGGATTCCCTACTACAGGCTGCTCAGCACTTCCAGCTGCAGCCTGATCCTTAGGGTCTGCACAGTGACCCCCACCTTTTCACATGTCCCTTCTCAGTTTTGCTCCACACTCTTTAGGTCTGGCACTGATTTCTTTGTGTACACAGCTTGGGTCTGAGGTGGCAGTTTTCTGTGCAAAGGCCCAGCTGAGGCATAATTTGGTGCCCAGGAAAAACATGTTATCTGCTGCTTTTATTCTGCACAGTCTTCACTAGATAAGAATTGCATATACACTTCCAAAGCATCTATTTGCATGTGTCCTCTCATTTCTCTGGAAAACATTGGGCAATTGGATAGCAAATAGGTACACTCTGTGAGACAGCAGTAAATGCATTGTTACATATCTGTGCTCTCCAATGCAATTATATGGGTTTTCATTAGGTAAAATCAGGCTGATTTCACTAGTAAAAAATAGGCTTCAAAATTGACAGGTGATTCCACTGGCAAATAAAGGCTTGAAAACTTTAAAGTCCATTCAACATCTCTGAAATCCAGCATATGTGAAGTTCTCAAATATTCCCATCTGTGTTCTGCCTAGTTTGTTTTCTCAGCCCACAGTGTCAAAATGCAGTTATGTCATACAGCAAAGACTGTAGAACTTGTGACAGCCCAGAGAGGAGTAAGCTTACACAGATTTCTTTCTAATCATTGCATCCCTTTAGTGTACTCCTGCATCCCATCCTGACAAACTGCAGGAAAGGCTGGAGATGTGCACTGAACACCCAGCCAGCCCGTGACACTCAGACAGACTGTTCACAGATGCCTGAGCATACGCCAGTTTTCCCATGGAGCTGAAGCTGCGGCTTTGTACGAATGGATCAGGACAAAATTCTGGCTGCACTACCTGCTGATACTACCAGATACTGACAGGACTGCACTACAAGGCACTGCTCCATGTGCCATATGCACTTTTCTACTAACCTCAGTGTACTGCTGAACTACATTCTCAGGAGTCGGTCCCATGAAGAGATAGAAGTCGAGGATCCCTCCAATAGTGCGGAAAGTTAAAGATGGGTTTGGAGACAGCGTAACATCTGAAAGGGGAAAAAATGGTTCTCAGTACAAACCAGCTCTGCATTATATATGGGAATGGGTCAAGAATGCATCAGGGGAGGTTGAGACTCAATATTAGGGAGCATTTCTTCACTGAGATGGTGGCCAAATGCTAGAAGAGGTTTCTTAGAGAGGCTGTTGCTGCCCTGAGCCTGTCAGTGTTTAAGAAGCATTTGGACAATGCCTTAACAACATGTTTAGCTTTTGGTCAGCCTTGAAGGGTTCAGGCAATTGTACTATAAGTATGTTTTATGTCCCTTCCAACTGAAATATCCTATTCTATCCATCCTAGGTGTGTGCATGCTGGGCTCTTCTGTGAGCCTTGTAGGTATGACTGGATGAGCAAACAGGGCTTGTAGGTAGGCAGAGCATTACCCAGTGTTTCTATAATCTTTGCTTTCAGATAGGCATTGTGCAGCAAAAAATCACAGAAACCCACACAGCATAAATTGCACAGATCCATTTGTCTCAGTTTCATATATATATATTAAAAGGATCCACAAGCTTGTGTTTCGGGTTCCTCTATGCTATTTTAATCTTCTTGTTGGAAGCCATTGTCTGCCAGGGGAAACTGGTTTTATAGAATGAGTGAAGATTCCGTTTTTCTGAAATTATACCACTAGATTAATACAGTAAGGTGATCATGGCAATGTACAAAACTATCACTAAAGAAATAATATAGAACTAACTTAAATTTATTTGATTTCATCATGCCAGTCTCAGGGAAAAATTCTTCCACCTTCTTCTTTCCCTCTACTTGCATCTATTTTCAAAAAAAAATTTAAGCATGCGTTTTCCCTGAAAATGCCTAAAATGCCTAAATTCTTTGTTAAAAAGTCATTCTACTGAAATCTCTTTGAAAACTCTATAGCAACTCCTGGAAACTTAGTTAGGGAGCAGTCACTCATATTTGTATCACATTGAAAAAGCAATCAGTAAAACAGTTTTTTTATACTTACTAATCTCTCATATTCCTATATGCAGTCTATATAGGGAATCCATAGATCTTTTTACCTTGTGCATTGGAGTTCAGAAGGAGAACACCATGGGCATTGGAGTCAGGTTCCACACACATATAGAAAGGATGAACTCCATAGAGGTTGGCAAATGCCTGAAACATGAACACCACATAAGGTATGACTTGACTTTCCTATTTTCCATAGTTTTTGTCAGGTAGATACATATGCACAGACAACGAAATAAATTCATTCATAGTTAGAGACATATTTTGAAAGGTTGGGGATTTTTTTTCATCTAAATTGTTGTGAAGTCAAACTGATAGAAAAGAGTTTGGTTTTTTTTCTGCCTTATCACAATGGAATTTTTTAGTCTTTCCCAGTTAAACCTTTGATATTCTGCCAAACCCTTCAAAATGGCATGAGTAAGAATCACTTTTCTAGTTAAAACATTCATCAACCACTGACTCCAGTTCAGCCATATATCTAATGAGTCCTGCTGAAGTCCAGTTTGGTTGGCTGAACAGGGATTGATCCGAGCATGAAACAAAGTTTTCCTGAAGCAGGACATTTTCAGAAAAATATACTTTTTTCTGAAAACTGCACTGTGAGAAAGCTTCTGATAAAAGGTTTCAAAGTTCCCCCAAAGCAATTCATGGCTTTGTCATTTAATTAAAACTGGTGACACCTGCAAAACTTGTGACATTCCATGTTTGCCACCTCCTTTTGGTGGCAGAAGCTAGGACAAAGTGTTGCACAGAGTGAATTACCGTGGGTGCCTGATCCCTGGTGTACATGCCATAGGTAACAAAGTCCATGTTGTGCTTGAAGGTCGGGTGCTCGTGCTCACCAAACCCATACACGGAAGTGGATGGCACAGTGGTGGTGATCTGAAGGAACTGGTTGGAGAAGAACAGATCAATCAGGGGACTGTCCCACCTGTGACAAACAGAGGGAGACAGGATTAATTTGCTTCTCTTTGGAAGGTATCATTTTAAGTTCATGTCCTGCTGTTTAAACTTTTTATATATTTTGCTGAATAACAATATTTAAAATCCATTAAATCCTATGCATGCCTCTAATGTTCTTAACCCAACACATTAAATTCAACCTTGCTGTGACTGAAGATATCTACTTATGCAAAAAATAAAAAAGCATCAACACAATTTTTGAAAAGAACAACTAAAATAACAGAAGACAAACTATAAATCTATTATCAAAATAAGTGGTTGGTTGTGCTATTTCTATGACAACCTAAAAAGGGCTAAAATTTGTTATTACACAGTGAAGTTCAGAATCCTTAATGAAAACAACAGTTTTTATCATCTTTTTTTTAATATGTTTTGCTGTATCAGGACCCAAATACTCCCAACTTCATGCAGGTGCCTAAAATAGAGGTATAGCTTTCTCCAGACTCTGCTTGAACAAGATGTTTTTATTGTGATGATTCTCTCCTGCTTCTCTCACCAGCTTAATGCCTTTCTTTCTATTGAATCATCTGTGGACAAAGGCTCACATTTTAATTAGGTGCTACATTCTGTTTCCTATCTCTAGAGTTATAATGAGCTGCAAGCTAGATGGGGGAGAACACAGTCAAGCTGTGGAGAAGTGTTTTGTTAATGGTCCTGTGTATGCCATGAGTAGCTCATTTAGATAGCACCCTCTTGAGCCTTGTTTAACCATGGATTTGTTACAGCTAATTAAAATAAATGAGCCCAAGCCATAGAGAATAGAAGTGGCATAACTCTCCTTTTAATAGTCCTCTGTCAATGATTTTGAAAAAATTAAATGGTTGATCAAATTGACTGGTAAATCAGAGAAATGGAACACGGGCTATGTCAGTGGGGAGCAGCTCCACCCCCGTGAGGGGAGCGCTCTAGGCCCCGTGTGCCACCAGCACCCCAGCCTGGGGACAAGTCCCTGCTGCTGGGAGAGCACCACTGCTCCCACCACACTGGCCTGCTCTCCCCACGAGGATACAAGCACAGCCACTCACAGGGATGATCAAGGCACCCTCTTGCCTCTCCACAGAGGAAGCAGGCACAAACTGTCCCTAAATTTTCCTAGACGAATCCAAAGTCAGTCACAGGTACTAAAGCGTTTGTATTTTTTAAAAAGACTATTTGTCCTTTCTTACAAGCAGGAAAAGTAAGAATTTGTATTTAACTCTTGATTTGTTTTTTTGCCAGCAGGAAACCCTCCCTCCCTCCTTTCCATCATCTCCACCTACACGCAGTACTGAATAAGATTATTTTCTTGTAGGAAGGTTGTGCATGCAAAATATCCCTGAGAATCAGATCCAGCCCTTGACAGAGGCCTTTCTTCAAGAAGCGGTTGCTGTGTAGGAACAGGGATGTAGGAACAGGGATGTAGGAATAGGGAGCTATATTCCTGTCCAAAGGAGAGTGTCATACAGCTCTGCTCTGTGGCAAGACAGGAAGCGTCACTGCTCTGAGTTGACCATAGACTTACGAAAAACTCAAACTGTGCTGGAGGGGAAATGCTTTGGTAAGAGCTTAAATATCTCTCCTAACTCATTGAGCACTCTCCATGATGTCTGTTCAGAGGACATGAGGCTTTGTACATTTGTGGTACCCACAATACAGCACTGACATTTCCTATCATGAGTACAATTAGAGTTACCATAGCATTAAAATGTTCCTTCAGCCAAGGAAGTCCCCTCCCTGACCAGGAGGGTCATTGGGGTGGTGCAAACAACAACCCTAGGAACAAGCACTCTGCCCCACCATATCTTTCCATGTTGTGGAGAAACTGGTTTATGACTCATGCGTTCCTTCAGGCAACTGTCACGCACTCTGCTTCTGCATGACATTGCCATAAGAGAGCCCTGATCTGCACCCCTCCATGGCTCAGCTCCCCAGGGGCTGCAGCACAGCTCCCCATGCTGCGCCACCAGCACAGCTCCCCATCAGCCTTGTCTTTCCCTAGACCTCTGCATGCCAGCACAGCTGTGCACTAAATATAGTATCAACCATGACATAAAAAGGCTGGTAATGACTGTCTCTTTTTTACTGGACATCATTATGTCATCTCCTTCTGGAGGAAAACATGGACAGGTTGTCCCCTGGCACCACTGTCTGCCTCCAGTCCTAAGCGGCTTCCAAAGTCCTTGTGCTCTCCACTGCACCATGGCAGGTGTTGTGCTACTTTACGTGTTTGCTCGTGTGGTGTTGGCAAAGAGCAACCATTTAAATGAAAAAATTATTTCTGTCACTCTTTAAACCCTTGAATACAATAAAAGAAAATGTCGTATTTCTCCCACCTTCCCTCCTGCTGGGTAAAAGCAGATAGAAGGAACAAAACAGGAGGGAGCATAAAATGACATCACGTCTGCAGGAATTTGCATGGTTCTCCTCCAAGAGTCCTATGAACCATAAAAGCACTGTGATGGAAAACAGAAGGCTCTAAAAAATCTAAAACCACAGCTGAACAGTTGTTCACTGTCAAAAATTCAACCCCTCATAGCAGTTAGACAAGGCAAAGCCTGTGAGAACAAGAACCCATCTCTTTGCACAAGAGGTGATAGATGCAGTCACATTCACTTCTGGAAGTTTTAACCTGTTAGTGTGTCTGGGGTGGGAACACTCTTGCCTGTGGAGATACAAACCATCCTCCCCACACATCTGCCTGGGCCATTGTCTGTGAACGGTCAGTTGTTGCCTGTCCAAGGAGTCTGATTGATAAAAGATACTCTTTTCTTCCAAACAGCATGCACTATACTCAAGAGTAAACCTCTTTAATTTTTAACCTCTTACCAGGAAAAAAGGAATGACTCAGATTGAAAAGATCTCTGTAAAAATTAACATTTTTGGACAGCAAGGGTCTCACACCCAGTAGTCAAGCCACTGGCCAGCAGGATGAAATATAACTGGAGCGAACCAAGAAAGTAGTACTAAATGAAGGTGAGTAGGCAGATAGATAAAACATCCTGTTCATGTTGAAGGTGGAGTTTATGACTAACATTGTCACAACGTTTGAGAGGGATGACTAAAAGGCAGTACAAGATGATTTTCAGGAGTGCAATCATCAGTCCTTTGTAATACAAACTGGACATGACAATGTACCTGTCTGAATGACTTTGCTCTGCTGAGGTTTATTGGAGACCAACAACTGCAGTGCAATGGCTTGAAGCACTGACTCACTTGCAGTGAGCAAGCAGCTGTGTGGTGCTTAGTTGCTGGCTCGGGTTATACCATAACACAGTTTCACAACAGCTGTATTTCTTATGAGCTGTAAGTCTTGGGACACCACTGGAGTGCAGAAGGCCCACCAATAATGGATTTTTATATGTTTGTCTTACTTTAAAGCGATTTGTCAAATAGGTGGAGAAAATCAGCAGGAGTAATCAACAGATTTTCAACAAACACGACATTTAAAAAAAAAAAAAGAAGAAGTACAGGGTATATTTACAGTTATTGGCACAGTTCTCCTCTACTTCTATTGTATTCATCGCTGGGATATCAGAAAATGTCCTATAAGCCGCTGGATATACAATGCTTTATTTTTGCTCTGAAAAACACTTATCCAAGTGATATACCTACAATATTTCTTGCCTATGTAACATAAATCTTAATGATTAGAAGGCTAAAATAATGGCTCTTACAAACTAGGAACAAACCCAAGCTACCCATGATGCATACAATTCACTCCCATTCCTTTCAGCAAAACTCCAGTTAACACAACGGCGTTATAAATCATTCCAATAGCCTTGCCTATGTAAAAACGTCTTCATGGGAAGTGGTGTCTGTGCCTACTATCACAATCAATAAAAAAGGCAGCTGAAGTCTGCAGCAGCCTTTTTGGAAATTAGGGAAAATCTTGATTAGATTTTGGTTATTTGTGCAGTATATTCCCCAGTGTGATAGCAAACCAGGTATTCCAAACTCTTAATAGAAAGTAGCCCCTATCTGGCTTGGCAAAAAAATGTTCTGCCTTCCATTATTTGTGTGACATCATGAAGGAAAAGTCAGGATATTAAAGTGGAGAATCAAATCAGTAGTCCATACCTCTGCAGCCTGTCTCCAGCAATGGCCCAGGCCAGATATCACAAAGGAAGGCATAAGATGTCACTCAGAGCCAGTCTTGCAATAATCTGCTTATGAAGGAAGTTTCTGGCTGTTTTCATAGAATTAACTGATGTTGTGAAGCATGGAGACAAAAGTGTTTGGGGGTTTTATTTTCCTACAGATGATTTTTTTATTATGCTTGAATGTGTATCCTGCTAGGCCTCCTGTGTCAGTGCTGCCCTGGGGCAACAGTCCCACAGAGTAATCACACGCTGCAAAACGAGCATGTGTTTGTTATTTATCACTGCCTTAAAGCAAACAGTTCCCAGCCTTTTACTTTCTGTTCTTGAGAAAATCTTTGCTTTCTTGGAGCCTTCATGCTCACACTTGATATTACCTCCTCCAGTGGCTGCTATTTTTAGTGTGGCAGGAGCAGGAAAGAGAATAGTGCTTAACCTGAGTGTATGAGCCACAAAACAACTCAGGGCCTGTTTAGCTCCCTCACCTGCCTTATTACAATACAGTATTTTCCCTCCTATTTTTACTACTGTAGGGCCCTGGCCAAGGATGGGACAGTTTCCCATTAGAGCTGTAAGATCAACCAGGATATCCTGAGCAAGGATTTACTAAACTAAAGCAAACCTCTTGACAAAACGTTTTTGCACTCACCACAACAATTTTCCCAAAACAGTTATTTTCCAAGCATGATGGGAGTGGAAAGAGGCTCCCTGCAACATTCACTGTCTGACAAAGATGGTAGTTTGGGAGCTTCACCTCTGGGGCAGGAGAACCAGGATCCAGTCTCTGTCCTTCATGGTTCATCTCTGTGACTTACAGCCTTAAATCAGATGCAAGTTTCTAGTTTTCTCATGGAAAGCAGAAAACACCTGACATTTGGATGGGAGCACAAGCTTTGCCTGTTCCTGTGTCTTATCTGATTCCCTTGGCACCCCACCCCGAATGCATGGACATGGCACTTCTTTAACCCCATGGCTTTGGAGAGCTACTGGCATGGAAAAGGACCTTCCCTGGATAGTGGCAAACAGCAGGAGCATTGAAGAGGGTGAATAAGAGGAGCAGAAGGAGGCAGGATGGGATGGAACAGAGAACAGGACAGCAGTGGATGAGAAAGAGAAAGGTAAGAGGGAGTAAGCCAAGAGGCATTACTGGGAGGAGAAAGGGAAGCAGCCCAAGAGCTCCTGGTCCTGGCAGCCCTCAGCAGTGCCTGGATCATCTCCCTACAGGACTCTGTCTAATTTTCGCCCCATGCAGGCAAAGCAGCAGCTGTCAACTGATTACCTTAGAGCAAGCTGAAAATGTAGCGGGACTTGGCCTTTTATTCTTGCTCCTGGCTCTGCATGAGGTTTGCAATCAGCTGTTAATGTCTCTCCCCTCACATAGTTTATTCCTCTCCCCTGTTATTGTGATTACATGGAGCCCTGAGTTTGTCCTGCCCTCCTTGGGTAGCTCAGCTAAGGCAAAGTCTCCCTGCATGCAGCAAGCGTGAGAAACGCCTGGAAAGCACACTCAGGATACCTCAAAGCCTCCTCTGCCTCTCCCCTGCAGGGTTCCAATGTGGAATTAAGTCATTCCTCACAAGGAGGAGGCTTTGTGCACACGAGTGGCAGGGCGGGGATGGGGTTTTCTATCCTGCACACAGACAGGAGCCTGACACCAGCTACCCCACTGCTTCACAGCCTACGGCACAAAGACACGGCTGGAAGGACAGACTGCACCTCGGAAAGGAGGGGAGGGAAATACAGGTGTGGACTTTGAAAGAGTAACCCAAACCTACACTGTGTTTCTGCTTGGGACAGGCTGCTCCCCTCCCCAGGTGGACTGCCAGCTGTGCCAGAGCATGCTGGGGATTGTGAGGGAATTTAGGTTTTTTTGGGGGGTGGGTCATCCTGCTAGCAAGGGATAAGAAGCATAATGCAAAGCAGATTTCTGAGGATCTGGGATTGCTTTACAATGGGAAAGCCTTCTTCAGAGATATTTTAAAGATCCAGCAGAGACCCCTGACCTGGTTTGGTGCAGACACAAATTATTATCCACCCATACCTGAGGAGTGCAACTGCAGCACCTGTTGAAGAGGCTTTATCTGCCCACCTCAACTGTTCTGAGCAGTGTTTGTGAGCATATGAAAATTAATGATTGATTCAGCTGTTCATTGAGGCAGCAAGGCCATGGCCATTCACATCTTAAAATAGGAGGTGAAGTCCCTCCAGGTGTCAGGCACTTGCCTGTTTCCCACAGACAGTCTCCCACACAGCCTGCCCTAACCGGGCACAGAGGCCACCAGCTGTGCAGCTTGGTGTCTGGGTGCCCTGGAGCAGCTGCTCCCACTTCTGGAGGGAACCCAAAGGAAAAGATTTGGGTTTTAGCATTCAAACCTGCCTTTGGGCAGGTTGAACTAACATGAAAATCTACTTAACACGCCAGATGCCACCAGTGCTCCCCTGGACCCAGCCACTCATGGGGATGCTCCTATAATGCTGATTGCTGAGGATTCATCCTCTCCAGTAAAGTCAGTGCAGTCACCTATGGCTTTTAGGCCAGGATATATATAATCTGCTTTCCTGTTTTGAAAGACTCCATCTACGCAGCTTTTTCGGTGGCTAAGGAGATTGCAAATCCCTCTAAAACAGGCTGTGGAGCTATCTCTGAGCACCTGCATTTCCTCACTCTGACAGGATGGACACACAAATAAATGAAGGGGAAGCATTTTTGCTCTTCACACAGGGAATATAACTAAACTAAATATGTTTCAGCTGTGAGAAGAATGGCTCCCTAACAGGATCCTTCAGTCTATAGTACTGGCTGTGCCATTTCACATGAAACAAGAATTCCCAGGCACATATGATTTCCCTTTCTATATGCAAATTCCTGTGTCTCTGCTGGTGAGAATATTTGGGGACCAGCCTTGCCTCACTTGCAGGATAAAAGTCCATTACCCGTGCATTATATTCACCCACAATTTCCTCTTTTTGGTGTTGGCTGGGTTTCAGGAGCACTCCTTTACCTGCCTGGAGGCAGTATAAATTCCCATGAGGATGCTGGAGATCAGAGAATCACTGCTGATGCTGTGCTGGTGCTGCAAACCAAGGCTGCCCTCTGCCTTCCCGGGCTCTGCAGCACAGCATTGCTGCACCCCACACCTCTGCTGCTGCTGGGCACAGGCCTTGGGGCACACCGAGATGGAGAGGATTGGAGGAGGCTACCCCAGGCCCATGGAAGGGCAGTGAATGTGCTTTTCTGGAAACCTGCTCAGTGGGGACCGGCTTGTGCTCCTCTGCCTCTCACTGCAGTTGTGCCTTCGGCAGCTCAATGGATCAGACCCTGTATCTGCTTCACGGCAGGCTCCTTCCCTTAGCTGGGATGTCTCAAGTTTGACTAACCCAGGCCAAACCCTTGGGGTCTGGATGAAGGTGAGGAAGGCTGAATGGGAATAGGCCATGAGCTAGCCACTTGTTATGCATTCAGCCCTTATATCAGCATTCCAATTAATAAGCCTTTACAGAAAGCTCTTATTACAAGGAGAAGAAAACTGGGCCTTTAACAAAAGCCTGCTTTTTACACAGAGCTGTTAAGTCTAACAAGAAATTAAATTATTTTTGTTATCAGCGTAATGCATAATACATTCATTTACAATAGCCTGCATAAAGAAAACTTTACAGAATTGGCTGTGCCATGTATAAAGAAATGCCATGACACTGTAATTCAAAAGGATGGTCAGCTCATTAAAAACCCAGCATGATGGTTCCATCTGCAAACCATTCTAGAAGCTATATTGACTTATTTGCATCACTCATGTTAAGCCATCCTTACACTGCTCACTGCTGCATTCCCAAAAGCAGCTGGCAGGCATGCACCTTGAGTGGGACTCCCTTCCTAAGCAGCATTATACATGGAGATGTATTGGTGGAAGCCAAGGAAAGGGGAAATTATGACACCTGGTGACATTTGTTAGTGAGGGGAGCTTTTGCTGAAGTTAAACTCACACTACTAGCTTGAGAATACAAATGGTATTTTTGCAGAGGGACAAACTAGAGCCAATGTCATTCACTGACATCAGTGGAAGTTAGAAGCTTACAGCCTCCATGGCTTTGAGCTTCCTAGACCTGCTGCTGGAGACGGTCAAGAGATTTTGTGCTCAGATCCTGATACCTCAAATTTCAGATATCTTAGCTCAGTGCTTTGATGAGTTGAGTCTACCAGCATCCCAAGCCATGAAATTGTATCTTCAAAAATTATTGATTTACCGAATAAACTTTTATACATGCACATAGATAATTGTTATACAGGCACATACTCCTATTAATAATGAATGTCCTTCAGGGACGAGGCATAAATCTGCATTTACACCACATCCAGTTTGCTTTTGACCCCTTGTCACACAGACGCAAGCAACAAGGTGTGAGGAAACAGTGCTCGCCCCATCACACCTAATTTCTATAAAAAGCCATATGAATCATGTGTAGTACTCACAGCACGGCACCAGTGCTTTTCCTCTTGATCGTGAAGTGCGTGGAATCATCTGAGAACTCAACCTCATAGTTGGCTTCTTCGGCTGTAACTCCAGGGCCATCGATCTTGAGTGGGACTTCAAACCGCTGCTTGTTGGGGTCGTAGAGCTAAAGCAAGGTGAGCAGGGGGTAGGTTAGCTCACTCCTTAGCATGTGTTGCTTTGTTTAAAAGATTCCAACCCCTCAAGTGCTCACCCTGAACCGGAGTCTGTCCTTTGTCTGGAACTCCACTTCCAAGACGATTGGGGAAATGTCATTTCCAAAGAGGGTCAAGGACTGGCGCTTGTTCAGTGTGACCCTGCGGTGGAAGCACAATCGATTACTGGCTAGGACCACCCTGGGGCAGGCCAGGGGAACCATCCAGCTACTCTGTGTCAGCTCTTTAAAAATAAATCATTGATTTATTGAGAGAAACAATCCCTGAGGTCAGTTTAGGCCCTCCTTGATGTTAATGGACAAAATGGGGGCCATCAAAGCAAGGAGACCTCATAGTCTCTTGGGACACAGCTCCCAGCATGGCAGACACCACTCTGAGCCTACACCTGACTTCCTCACCAGCAGTGTGGTGACACACAAGCCCCAGTTCTATGGCAGATGCACAGCAAAATGTGTCCAGTACCCTCCTTGTCACTTGTATTGGAGCAGCTTGGGGAAAGTCTTTGGCAAGAGCCCCCAAGGTGGCACTGGTGGCCATGGGGCAGTGCCAGCCTGCAGCACCCGGGAGCCACACACACTCACCTCCAGCCTTTGTCTGTCTTCACAGCGTCCCCACTCCGGGAGTAGCCATAGGGACTGTCCTCAGGGAAGAAGCACCAGGGAGCGTGGGGCACATCAGTGGAGCACCAGGTGCAGCCCCGCGCCTCACAGACCTCCTGGGAAGCACCGGGCTGGGGATGGCAGTCAATGCGCTTCTGCACTGCCACGGCTCCAGGGCACTGCTCATCCTGCTCGGAGCTGAGGCACTCACCTAGGACTGCACATGGGAAAACAGTCAGAGCAACAGAGAACGACGCCAAAAAACCCCACAGAACTGCAAACTTTAGTTATTCTTATTTTTTGGATATGCTTTTTCCCTATCTTAGGGCTAGTAGCCATGATCCCTTGGACTAAGACGACAGCAGAGCAGCTGTCTGCTTGTGACCAAGCAAAAGCAGCAACCACTTTCTTTTACAAGCAGAGGCAGTGGGGCTGTGTTATTCAGCACTCAGAGCTTCTTGTGCTCAGCTGAAGCACGACTTGCTTGAAATACTCACAGAAAGTTAAATAGGGTAATGAAGCTGCTGGTGAGGCATGAGAGCAGCACTGCAGGCTGGCTGAACAGGAGGGATGCTTCAATAAGGACTGCTATTGATATTAAAATGTTACATTTTCTATATACTTATGTTATACACAGATGTTATCTATCTATAGATATAAAACTACGTGATAGCAGCATGCACTTCTATGATATAAATAGAAAAATACTGATTATATGTGTCTGTTCATATTGGGTATTTTTTCTATATTGTATGACTACTATATCTACGTAGTATTAGTAGTTTGTATTAATACAGGCACAGATATGAGTAAAGGGACGATGCCAGCAGTGAAAGAAAAGGCATATATTAGTCATTCACAGAATCATCATGGAAAAACCTATTAGTAAGGTGCTAAATTTTCCCTTTTTACAGCTGCAGGTCAAGGCCTGTGGTTCCCCTTCATATTGTGAGCCTCCCAAGAGCAGGGGGACCATGAGACCAGCTCCCTGCCATGCTGACAAACTACTGTTAGCAAATATTCTCAGAGAGAGCTGGCATACCACAGGCAGCATACTTACTTTGAAGTTAATTTATGTCATTTTAGTCATTACAGCAATATTCAAAGATTAAATCTACTTGAACAATAATTGCCCTTTTCTATAAAATGACTAATACCTCTGCTTTAATTTGTTTTTTTTTTCCTGTGTGGACTGTTCTGTGCTTGAAAACCTAAAACATGATTGCTGATGCAGTCTAGGCTTCTCCATGGAAAGAATTTTACAAGCAGATGTGCACAAGCAGTAATTCTATATACTGGAAAAATTTACAGAATGAAACAATCAATTCACTAGAGAATGCCATCATGCTGCAACGACAGAGTTGATTTCCAAGTGGGGGACAGGAATACAGAAAAGCTGGAGTGCCATCTACATTTTTCTTTTGAGAAACCTCTCATTCCCCTTTTATACAGGAACATCTGACACTCAAGTCTGATGCTCCCACGCTGCTCAGTAGAGCTCGCTGCTCGCTGTCACAGTGCCTCATATTATCTTCTAGAGGCTGGAATGAACAGGGATTATCTGACTGTTAACCTTCACCAGCTGCTAGGCAGGCAGGATTCCCTTCCACCTGTGTTTTCTGGGGCAGAGTCATGTCCCACAGGCTGACCGCTCTCTGTTCAGCATTCACCCGTCATAGAGAAAAGCTCTAAATTCTTATCTTTTCATCCAAAGCATAATAGGAATATGAGCACCCTTCTGTAATCCCTAAATTATTTCTTCTTGGAGCACAAAATAAACCCATCACATTTCATTTTGGCTTAGGGTATGTTTTCTAATGGGAGTCAAATGCAGCATCAGCATTTTCATTGCTGAAATCAAAGAGTATGACTGAACATACTACAGCAGATTATTAATGTGGCATCATTTTACATAGTACAGGTTTGTGGGAGACTTCATGAACAAATTTGTATTGTAAACTACTTTCAAAATACTTCTTATAAAGGATATTGTGAATGAAAAACCTAGTTTAAAGGAAAAAAACATTGCTCCAGCAGGAGCACCAAAATTTCTTTTTCACCCATTAATGCAAAGCTTACATTTTCCACCAAATTTTAAAAACAAAGACTTGCAGGTGTGAGCAGCTGAATAAAGCCACAACCTTGTTCATCCCTTGTTCCTAGGTTTATTTCTACTGTAGTACAAATGTGATAGTAGCAAGAGGGAAGATACCTTTTTTCTTTCCTACTTTTAAAATAATTTAAAAATAGTAATTTTCACTGTATTTACGGCCCATGTCTGTAAATGTACACTGAAGATGAAATCCAAACAAGCAGCTGAATATATAGCAACAGCTATGGCTACTTGCTGCTTTTCCATGATAATTTCCATGGGAACAGAAGCTAAAGCAAGGCAGTTGGAAAGTTGTATGTGAAAAATAATCCTCATTGATTTTTAAAAACCTTGATTTCAATTTTGAAAAATTAGATTAAAATTAAGGCACAAGGAAGGAATTAAAATATTACCACACAGTTTTTAATTTAATGGTATTAGTCTTTACATTTTGGGTTCATCCATACATTTCAAAGGCATTTACTGCAGAGGTTCCCTCCTCCAGCAACATAATAGTATGTATTCTCCTTTTATTATGCTGTGGACCAAACTGACCTCTGGTATGCTGGAGTAAAAATCACAGTAAAAAAAACTAACAAAGCAACAGGTAACTTTCAGGAGCTGAATGATCCCATTGATCCCCTTTTGCCTGTGCTAGTGCCCAAGAGCTGAGTGGAGTGTATTTCTTAACAAGCCAGCTCCGTTGTCCTTCCACAGCCACCTCAGACAGAGTCAGTGCCGTGCCCATTCTCTCCTTTTATGCAGAAAACATTTACCTCTTCTAAGAGCTCTTCTGTTGGTACCACATTTATATTTTGCTTTTGAAGCCTACAACAAAACAAGTGTGGTATACTCACCTGCGAGCACAACAGCCAAGAAACACAAACTCCTCATCCTCGCCATTGTTGAAGGAGGACTTCTACAGGCAGCCTGAAACCTTTTATACAAGGCAGGGGCACGATAAGCACTTGTTCCAATACACAATCAGAAGCATTGCGAATATTTTCTCAGCACTCATATCTTTAATGAGATTAATTGTAACATATGACCTTGCCTGTATTTAACAATGTATCTAAGCAGATGAGATACAGTCAGTAATTTTTCCACACACTTTTCTCAAGTTCTGAATTCCAACCTTGAGAGGAAAATTACTTCTTAGAACATTAATATTTCAGAGATCACTTTCCTTTGGTTTTTTTTTTTTTTTTGAAACAAACATGTTCAGACAATGGGAGTCCAGTGCTTACCTTTTTCTGATTGCATATTATCTTTCATCACATATATGGGTTTACAGCACAGGTGAAGTTTCGAGAAAAACAGTCAAAGAATTCTCCATTAAAACAAGACACTGATACTGTGACCTTTACAAAATGACATTTTTCTTCCAATTACTTGATGGCAAGAACTTTCAGAGCAAAGCTGTGAAAGCTTTGTTCTATGGTACTTTCTTTCTGGAAAAAAAAAATATTTTAATAAATACATCAAGTTGTATTGGTGCCTATCAGGAGATAGTTATGCCAAACAAAATATCTGCACTGCCAAGCATCACTGGAGAGGAACATCTGCAGCTCAGACCACGGCCACACAGTCCTCACCATATGGCCCATCAGAGCTGAGCAGCTGGACAGCAGGGAAGCTTTTCCCAGATCTGCAAGGACGTTTGTCCTGCAGCTGCAAAACACAGTCTTCATGTGAACCTTACACACACAGGCATGGGTGTTCAGCCCCACAACCAGGGGTCACCAAGCTGTTGGCATAATTTGTGTAGCTTGGCACAATGAGTGCCTACTGGGCCAAAGGGAACAGGGACCCTCCACCAGGCCCAAAAAGACTCTCATGAATCTTGCATGTACATCCACTCTCCACTGGGACTTTTGCTCAAAGTTGTGATGTAGCCTCAAATCATTTGTGTGTATACCCTTGGAGCAGCCAAAAAGCATGATAGACAAGAGTAAGTGGTAGTGCTGCTGCTTATTTTAACAATTTATAATTGTTTCTTAACAATATGTATAATTCATCACCCATTTCTATCAAAACTTGGAATACATTGGTAACCTCAAATTGCAAGCAGCATTTTCATCTCCTTTCAAGCTGAGCAGAGATGAAAATAATTCCTCCAAGAGCAGCGAGAGGCATCAGAACTTCTTGTTTGACAGCCCATATGTAACAAGGTCAGAAATGCCATCTCATAGGAACAGGACCACCTGCTTCATTTTATGTCTATACTGTACTTAGTGTGAGGGAATCCCCCTAGGGTTCCCAAGTACTATAAAAACACAAATAATGGCCAAGGAGAACACAGACATGGGATACCAGAACAACATTTAGGCTATAGCACTCAGCAAGCTACTCAATTGCACTGTGTAAAATTGTGGCTGTTATATTCAAGATCTTTGCAAGGAAAATGAAATTTTTATTAGGAAGAATGATGAACAAGGCAAAAAAGTAATTCACATTCACATCTTTATTTGTCACCTACACAAGCTATAATTTACAGAGTGATATTTCCTGAAAAATAAAAACAAAACAACCAAAAAAACCTCAATATCCAAACACTGTATCTGAATCTACATAAAATTTTAAAATTTGCAGAATTTACAAATTAATATTCAGAGCAGTTGGGTAAATTATACATCCTCCCTCAGTTTCCAAGTTCCAAGAGCTTTAAAAGTCATACAGGCACAAGATGAGATATTTTCTTTATACAACCATCTATTTACATAGCTTTTTCCGATATACGTGGTTCAGTTCTCAAAGTAACTGCCAAGGTTTGCAAAACAGTGTATTTAAAATACATTTAGCAGCATATAAAATTAGATAAAAACAAAAGACAATTTGCTTTAAAAAAAAGAAAATGTGAGATGATAGAAACAAATCCATAAGAAAAATAGATTAAGATACATTTGTCATGACATTACGAACACCTAGTCATTGCAGAACATAGGCAAAACACAAATAAAATATAGCAATTTGTGGGCATTTGAGTTCTAGTCCTGAGCACAGAGTATACACAGCTGCACAACTTTGGTCAACACAGATTATATGCTAACATCACACAAATCATATGGCATTTGCTGTTAGCAGGATACAGCCATGTCAGGTAGATGTATTGTTAACAGCTTCTTCCCATCTATTATTCACTCTACTTTCCTAACAACAGCGTAAGTGACCTTTAAAATCTTCAAACTGCCTCTCATAATCAAAGGCTTATTCCTGGGACACATTCCTTCCCCTGCTACCTCAAAATGCAAAACAGCTAATCATACCTGTGAGTGAAATACAGCAGAGCACTTTTCTTATATATTTCAGGTTGTAATTTTGAGATGGTCATTAGAGAAGACTGAATTCCAGATAATTTAAACTGCAAGTGTTACCATATGCACACGAATTCAGCCATAATATATAGAGATACACATGTGACTCTTGAGACACAAGCATGTTACAAGAGGTTATTAAATACAGTACATATTTTAAGGACAGTAGGTCTAGTAGAAGAGTTCACACATTGTCAGTCCATTCCAGTCATCAGTGTTTACCTAATAAACATGCAGCCAACCGCACAGAGTGCACCTCAAGTTGATCAATATATTCCTTTATTGCCATAATCTCAATTACTGGCAAGATCTTCACTTGTATCTCCTGTATCTGAGATCTGTCCATCCATTACATTTCGAGCTTTCCAGATCCTCACAGTGCGATCACTGAAAACCAAAACAAAGCGGTGTTAGAGCGATGTAATTACACTGGGGAAGGAAAGAGGGAGGAGAGGGGGCAGGGGAAGCTTCCTTAAAAGCTTGAGTGTCTTATTCAGAAAGGTATTTCTGGCAAAATAATAGTTCTTTAATGGATATGCAAGGGTTATTCCACCTCCAGGAGACTTTGTAATCTAAGAGTACAACACTAAAGATTCCCTAACCTTATCACAGCACTGACCATAACCTTTAACCACCTAAGAAAGTATAAAGACTTTATGCCCAAGGAAAGTAAAAATCCTACTCTCCTATTACCTAATTTTCTAAAATGGTAATAGGTTTAAGCATATTGACATCAGAGGAGAACTTCCATCATGTAGCTATTTGCAACTCGGCAGACCACAAGCAGAATCAGGGAGACAGACTCCACGTGACAGGACTACTTCCTGTCATTAGAAAAGTGTGAAATGTAACAGGTTAAATCAAACCTAAAACATGCTCCATTTGCACAGGAGGTATCACTCTGTTATAAGTAAAAAAAGCACAGAACCACAAGACAATATGAAGTCCTAACTCTCCAACAAAAAGTACCCAACAAACCCAAACCCCTTTGCAAGGTGCTAGAAAGTACCAGTGAGCTGATGCTTAGAAGAGACAGGTCCAAAAGATGCAAACTGTAATTCTGTACTTATGGACCAAATCACTATTTACACAATTTTAAAGCATGTGTAAGTAAAGTATCACATAGAATGTGTTACAAAACTCTATTATAATTTAAAAGTAAAATAAAGAGTTAGTCTTGTTAAATAGCAATTTATACCATGAAAGGGAAGTTATGAATTTCTCATAAACATAAACTTGAGTGACTAAGCCAACATTGACTCATATATTCCTCACAATCCCCTCAAAAGAAACCAGCAGGAAGAGCAGACTTTGTGACAGTTAAAGGTGTTTTCTGACTTATGTCTTCATTTCACTGTAAATTGTTAGGAACACTCTAGATTTTTTAGACCTTAAGCCCATTGCTAGAAATGCCAAAAGGCTGTAATTTTTTTTTGTATGATAGAAAATAAATAAATTTCAGATGCATATATGTCTTACACCAATTAATAATCTTTAGGCAAATAGATACACAAGCTTTGACATCTCTACCCCTACCTATAAGTGCTTAAACATACACCTGACCACCAAATATGAAAACTTGGCAACTTTGAAATCCTGCTATGATTCAGAAAGATCTGCTTTAAATTCAGAAGACCAGAAGCATCCACAATTGGAACTAGAACGTAATACAACAGCTTTCACAGTGTCTGTGCTCAAACTACACAAAGAGGTGGTGCCATCTCCTGCGCATTCTCCGTAACAAGGTATTCTTCTTGGTCAAGTCCTCTGAGGTTTCAGCTCCTCAATTTGCTCACTCTTACTGAAGAAAGAAGTATTCAAATCAAGATGTTTAAAGGACAGTAGGATGGCTTGCAAAGCTTCTGCTGTATGCCAGCACTTAGAAAAAACAACCAACCACCACATGCCATGGTTTTTAGAAGAATGTGCACAGGTCAGGAATTTCCTACTAGGAAATAGTCAGCTGTAGAGACAAGCTTATAAAGTTTTCAAGTATTGCCAAATTCTACCTGCTATCCTGTTGATCAGTGGGCTCCAAACTTTTTTTGTTCATGCACCCCACCACTAAAAATTTTTTTAAGCCCACACTGCCATGTGTATTTATTAGTTTATAAATTATATACACATACCACTGAATTCCAGCACTCCACTGGGTCATGTTGTGCATCCCTTGGGGTGCATGCACCCGACTTTGGAGATAGCTGTGATAGATTATTAGCATTGCAGGGTATGGACTGGACAAGGTCTCCCAATTCTTACTATGAAGTGACTTACATACGTCCTAAACGCATGCACATGGACAGAATTCTAGCAGGGGATACAGAAAAGCAAGATTTATGGAGAAGAACTCACTCTGCTGCTGTGAAAATCTGGCTGGAGTTGGTGCAGATGGCATTTATGGGGCTGTCATGTCCCTTCATCTCTCCAATGGGTGCGAAAGTATCCACATTCCAGAGCTTGAGGGTGCCTCCCCTGCAGCCGCTGAGCAGAACCGGCACGCTGGGTACCAGGCCAAGAGCACACACCCAGTCCTTGTGAGCATTAGGAACTTGCTGAAAGAGAGAAGGCAGGCAAGTCTCACATGGCTGCAAAAAATTCCAGAGGAACAAACACAGAAGTGGAAAAATCCCAAGTTGTAAGTCAAATTCCTGTCCTGCAGCAGTTTTGCTACAGGGCCCTGGGGCTTCTCCACCTGTAGAGCAAGGAGGGAGCTAACTTCATGAGGCTTTTCTATACCATGCGTTTGTTTCTCTTTGTGAAATAGTACTGCAAAACAAGCAGAAAATCTGATATGCACAACTGACCTATAATGTGAAACAGAAATCAGTTTAGGATAATGCTAAGTCTGCATATTTTCAAATGCATATTTGAGTGTATTTTCGAACATATGGTCTCTGCATATGTTTCAGGGTTTCATATGTTTCTGTCTGTAGAACTGCTATAAAACACAAAAAGAAAATCCAAAAGATTTCTCCAAAATATACCAGGAAGACAGAAATTGTTTCTGTATTTGCCCTCTTCCTTTCTTCTTTTCCCACTACACATTATAAATTGATTTTTTGATGTTGCACTTAACAAACACACATTAATTCTTTATTGAGGAAGGGCACTAGCATTTTACTTCCAATTCAGAAAGCAAAATGCTGCACAGAGCAGCTAAGAACACATCCTTTTGGTACCAACAAATAAATATATGGGGAAATAATAACCCAAGTCTGCTGTCTTTTAGGGGGACCAAAAGTGGCTTTTCTCCAGCTTAGTTTGGTAGGAACTGCTTTGCTGCATTGCTCATGATGGAGTACATTCAGCTTTCTTGGATCATCTTGGTGTTTCAGCTATAATATACACTCCTACCACAGCACTGGTAGTCTCGTTCTGTAGCACTTCAACAAACTGGGAGGGGAGGTGGCTTTTATAAATCCTAGTTTTGTCACAGCAGGGGGTTACGACTTGGGATGTATAACATCAAACAGATGAGCTCCAAATTCTTTTGAATAGAATGCTTGTTAAGTGATTTTCATCAATTTTAGAGGATCAGACCTGTTCAACACATGTAGACCAAACCAGGACCTCTAATGCAACGTAAGCATTTACACTGTAAAACAGCTCACCTCTGTTTCAGGTTTTGGTTGATTGGGAAATTAAGGAGAGCAGCTGTTCAATCTGCAACCTTTGAGATTTTGAATTCTCAGCTGGGCAAGGCCTTGAGAAACCAGATCTAACTACAAAGTTGGCCTTGCTTGGACCAGCAGGACAACTTCACATTGTGTGACCTCCAGCGGGCCCTTCTACCCTTAATTACCACATAATTAGCAAAGTAAGAGCACTAATCATTCCCTTAAAAAGATAGTGAATAACAATTATTTATATTCTGTCAAACGCTTTATTCTCACCTCCTTGGAAAAGATACAGCATTTTATGGAAATAGAAATATAAAGAAAGAAGAAAGTGTGAGATTATTTTTATCAAGTTCTACTTTTAAAACTAACAAACAAACAGGGGAATGTCAAGTATAGAAATTATGAAATGCACTTATACCAAATGGAAAACAAAACAAGTGATATAACTAGTCCAATTTACATACTTCTTGACCCCTGGCCCTCTATTCTTTCTGATGCTACATTAATTGCAATAACAAAAATGCATATTGAATAATATTTTAATGAGCCTAAAATGCAAGAGTAAAGACACTTCTTTCAACTTTAATGAAGTCATTCTTAGAATACAAAATCTTTCCTGTTCCTGTGGTTCTGATACAAGCTGCTTAGTACATTTCTCTGGACAGACAGATGCGAGGGCAGATATTCCAATATGACCAAGTGAATATTTTCTGTAAGAAGCTAAATTTATGAATCCTTACTTTAACTGTGAAATCTTCACAGTATTCTGAAAAGGAACTAGCTCCCAACTGGATGATTACGAAAGAAGGTCAAGAAAGTTTCTATATTTATTGAATACTTAGTATGCCCATATCAAAATTTTCTTCTTAAAGTAGCCAGTCTATTATTTCCTTATGTTCCAATACTTTACAATTCTATTTGTTTCCTTGCTATCAGTCTGCATACTTCCTTCCCACCAAAATTATTGCAAAAACAGCACTGTCTTCTGGTATTTGTTTTTCTGCCTTCCAGTTCTCACCCAGTCTCAAGATAAATAATCATAGATATACCTCAACAACCCCTCATAAGACCTAGAAGAACAGATCAGCTTATAGCAAGTAGCCAAAAATCAAGCCAAATCTTCATGCCAAACAAATTGCAAATTCCCTGGATTTGAGGTCCTTTTGCACCCGCTCCATTTTTTTTCCCTTTTTACATGAGGAAAGCATACAGCAAATATGTTCAGCAAACATCATCATGAGTGTGTTGTATACATTACATAACACACACATTGTATAAGGAGATGAATCTAAAGAGTAAGACTGGGTGGAGTGAGGTGGGCTGTAAAGCCTCTTCACAAGAAAATATTATGTAGCCTGATCTAAAGTATTGTTTGTCATTAAAGAGTAAATCCAAAATTTACTAACTTGTCAAAGACAAGTATCCAATGGTTCCAGTTGGCAGATGAAGCAAGTGCTGCCCTCATTTTTAAGCAGAAAAACAAAACCCATGTACTCACAGCTAAAATAGAAGGATAACCACTTCATCAGAATTTCCTGACACTACATACACAGAAGAGAAAAGCAGCTGCATGTAAAGATCAAGTACATTATTGATTTCTTTCTTAGTCAGTGCTCTATGCCTTCCCTATTAAAAGCACCAGCATCTATGTTGAATAGTCATTGTATGAGTCTGAACATTTACACAACCTCAAAAACAGTTCTACAGCGTGACTTTCATAGTAGCTGCATGATTTTTTCTATTACCTGAAGAAGGTCTTTTTGAGACAAATCCCATTTCTTAATTCCATTATCTCTGGATCCACTAAAAAGGTTGTCTCCCATAATAGCAAGTGCTTCAATGCCATCATAATGAGGAGGTTCAAAATTGTGTGTAGGACTTACACTTCCAAGAGCCCCTTCAGTCACATCAAACATCTAAAATAAATAATGAAATATGTTATGTGAAATTTTCTGCCATTCAACCTGTTTAAAAGTCATGCAACAAATAACTTTAGGGAAAAAATAAGACTTTAGCGAGTCTTATTACAGGCCACTGTATTATGATGTATATTTGACAGAAATTTATCTACCAGAACCACTCCTTTCTCCTCTTCCACCTCTTGCCTGAAGTGGGAATACTCCACTGACTTCAGAAGTCAGTGGGAGTAGGGAAGAAGTACTACTACTTGAGTATCATATACACAGTAGCTTCACAGAAAGGGCCCATATGTTCTCTGTGTGGTGGGCTAGAAACAAAGCTCATGAGTGAGTTTGGGAAACATAACTCACACTGGGAGAACTGCACAAGTAAGTAGCTTCAGAAGTAGGCATTAATATAGTTTTCTGGAAAAGCTGTTTTGGTAAGGGTTACATACTATTACTCACTGAAGCTTTTCATTTTCTCTCTCCTTACCCATGTTCCAAGAATGGGGTCTTAAAACAGACTCTAAGTAAGGTTGTTTTAACAATTTAAGCCATAATCAATCCCATCAGGTCTTTGTTCCTAGAACTGCAGTGTAAGCAATCCTACTTCATTTTGCACTGTAGGGAGCCAGAACTGACCCAGTGAGACTGAGCTGAAAAGGAACAGATGAGCCGTAACTTTTTAAACCACCAGCTCTGTTTCACAAGCAAATGTCAGACTTCATCCCCTATTATTTGCTCTTTATTGGCCTTTTAGAATGAATAAGCTTGACAGTAAAAAAAGGGAAAGCTTGGTAGTGTAAAATAGTATCTTGTGAGCTAAAGGTATTTTAAAAGTTACTGCATTCAATTAACATGCATCAGTTCCAACTGTAACAAAAAAAAATTCAATGATAAACCAGAAAAATCAGGTACTTTGAAGTGACTAATATTACTGACTCAGTAGGCAAGACAGTAGTTTCCTATGGCAGGGGATGGCAGTATCTGTCACCAGACCTAGTGCCCCAGCAGACCTAGGCATGCAGAGAATCACAGAATGTTAAGGGGTTGAAAAGGACCTTAAAGATCATCTAGTCCCAATCCCTCTGCCATAGTAGGGACATCTCCCACTATACCAGGCTGCTGAAGGCCTTATCCACCTGGCTTTGAACACTGCCAACGTTGGGGCATCCACAACCTCACTGGGCAACCTGTTTCAGTGTCTCACCACCCTCACACTGAAAAATTTCGTCCTAATACCCGAACCTAAAGTTCCCCTCTTTCAATCTGTACCCATTAGTCCTTGTCCTATCACTGCAGTTCCTGATGAAGAGTCCCTCTCTGGCTTCCCTGTAGACCCCCTTCTGATACTGGAAGGTTATGACGTCTCCACAAAACTTTCTCTTCTCCAAGCTGAGCAGAAACATTGAGACTTCATAGACTGCTGCACTGACCATGCCCGTATAAATCATTTACACTATCCAGTGTGGCTTGACAATTCTGGAGGCATTCACCTTGCAGAACACACACCACTCTGCAGTACACAGACACGGCTGAAATATCCAGATATTCTAGTGGTGTAAGTCAAGAGGAAGGCAGACTTAGGAGGATTTATGTAGCCTGGCCATGGAAAAGGAACTCACAAGAATGACAGATAAGCTTCTCTGACTGTTGACAGCTTTGTTTTCCAAAAGCCCTCCCACCTCCTTGCTTGTCACATGAGTTCATAGCATGACAAACTTACATGACATGGTGACACCTTGTTGTTCCTACTGAGGTCCCTCACTCATTACTGTGCCAGGATGGCAGTTCGTAACTAACCCAATATTCTCAACTGTGCAGAGAAGTAATTCTCGGAGTGTCTGCCTTTGTCTCCCCAGTGCCTAAGAATCCCCTGGCCTCTAACCACAGGGACACTGCTGATAGGATTTGAATCCACAGCCCAAGTTGTCAAGTTATACACCCACCTCTCAGGCAGTTTTCTGCATGTGGCACAGTGCACAGCCAAGCATCCAAGAATTGTAGAATAATATGAAAAAAAGGAAGCCCAGCTTCTAGTAAGCTTACCCAGGTTCTGGCTCCTGGTCCACCCCCAGCTGTGTTCATACACTTTTTCCAGTGTGTGAGACATAAAAACAGAATTAAGGGTACTCCCTCATAACAAGCTAGGGTTTCTTGCTCATTGTCTCTTTGTTCTCATGCATCACACATTCTTTGCAGTGTGAGGGTCAGCTTTATGGATGATTTACAGTTCCCAGAGTCTAGTGGTTTGGGTGTAGCCCTGAGAAACAGGAGCTTGTGGGTTTAAACAGCCCCTGGCTGTGGTGGGCCAAAAATAAAAAGAAAAAAATAAAGAAAATAACCTCCTCCTCCCAAAAAACGTATCCTTGAGTGAATTAATCACAATGACAAGAAGCAGAAAAGCATACTGGCCACCTTCGCTGAGATGTGTTGACTTCTCTCTCCCCTTTCCCATTTTAGAACACGAGTAACACTTCAGAAAGGGCCTGGGCTAGACCCCATTCTCTTATGTGAGGAACACACAGGGTGTCTCTGCTGAAACAATTAGGTCTGCACTCCAAAACAGTCACTGACTTGAGATACTTTCAAGGGCTAAATGTTACCTAAAAGTAGGTGTTATGAATATTTCTCCAAGACTTCGTACACCTGACATCCAATTTCATGGGGATTAAGAATAACCTTAACTAGGGACAACCATCCATCCATCTTCCTTCCTGAAACAAAAACCGCACTGAAGTGGTGTTTATTAAGACTGAACATTATTCATGATCCATGACTACTGAAGTAATTTCCATCTTGGCTATCACGTTTCAAATGTGGAGATGTCACCCACTTCTGCTGAAACGTGCATCCTATGCTGATGTGCCAAGTTAAAATAAGCAAATACTAGTGGTTTACCTTTATATAATGATCCTTTGAACCAGTGACAATAAGATCTTGCCCATTGGAAATCTGATCGACAGTAAGGCACATAACAGGACCCTGGTGACCAGTCAGCTTTCCTGTAGACTGAAATCTTCAAGGATAAGAAAAGAAACAAGGATTTGTTAATTTTTCATATATCCAATATAGTTCATAGCACAGTTTCTGACAGAATGGATGTTTCTATTTCCCCTATGTCTTCAGTACTCATCCTCTGGTTTACATATATTCTATTGTTCATATCCATGGATAAATATTAAATCTATGTTAAATGCAACAAAAGACCTCTATGTATGCAAACTAAGAATTAATACATTTAAAAGCAAAGATTAATCAGTCCCCTCATAAATATTTTCTGTATTTTGAATGCACTCTTTGGGAGCGGGTTCTGTTTGGAAGTGTTATAGTGCAGCCATGCAGCCATCATAGTTCCATATTATATTACTTCCATTGACTTCCATCATCTCATCAACAATTACTAGTCAGGATTTACGTATTCACCTTACAAAAGAGTGTTGTGTAGTGCCTGTCAAACAAAATGCTGTGTACTTCCAGTAATTTTTACTGAAATGATTCACCACAACCTTAACACATGAGAAAATCATTATCTCAGTAAGCACCACAGATGGATTAGCTGATCCATGACTTGGCCATATTTTGCCCAGGATATGGACACCACCATAAAGAAGAAACACTTCACTGACTTTCATATGCACAACTTTGCTCCCTATGCACATGTAACCACCTAAAAAACATTCTCTTCTGCTGGTGTTCAGTACCTTTTCAGGTCCCACATCCTCACTGAGTTTCCAGCAGCTGCATAGAGGAATGTGCCAGTTGGATTTAGTGCAATTTGATTAATCTGGTTCTCTCCAGCTGGGATAGCGACTGTTCTGTTAGTACTTCCTGAACATGCATCAGCAGGCATCGCTTGGCCTGAGGACCTAAGTACATAGAGGAAGGAGAAAGAGAAAAAACCCAAATCCTATAGTTTGTTCTCCATACTTTTTTATACTGTTTACAAACAAAACTATTTCACTGTAAGCCAATTACAAATACTGAACATTTGATAAAGCAAATTGTTTTGTGTTTCCATGTATTACTGGTACTCCATACTGACTTAGCCTGAAGACGTAAAGAAAACTTCCACTCCCAGTGTACTTACATCACACTGTACTGCACTATTGAATTAAACATAACAATATATATATAACACTAAGACTCATTTGAACTCTTGGCACCTGAGGTTCAGCATACTCACGTCAATGTCCGAATGCACTTTGCAGAATCTCTGATGTCCCACACCTTGATATAGGAGGTTGAGACTGTGAAGACCAGGCTAGTGTAGTTGCAATATTTAATAGAAACAACATTATTCGGATGACCCCCTAAAGACATAATCTCTTGTCCAGTTACCAGATTCCAGACTTTACAGGTACGATCTAAATAAAGACAAACAAAAAGGGGAAAAATATTAACAATTAAAAAAAACCAGAAAAATCTCATGGTTTTCCTAAACACAGTTATTTTAAAAAAAAAAAAGTACACGCATTCATTTGCACTCATACATTTTCCTCATTTCTGCAGACACCACCGAAAAAACAGCTAAATTAAGTAGGTCTTAAAGAATATGCATGGGCATCCATCTACCATCATCAAAACTGAGGAAGGTTAATCACTAAATGTGCATTCAAGATCTGCATATTAGCTCCTATAGCATTTTAAAAGGATAAAAATCACAAGGGAAGTGAAAATACAGACAATTTAGAGATTGTAAAGTGTGGATTATGAGAGATTAAAAGAATGATCCAATTTTTAATTCAATAATTCATTATCAAAAATGTAGTTCAGGAGTTCTGAGGCTTAGTGTGACCAAGTTCTGACTGCCACAACAAAACTACAAAGGTGAGAAGTGATCCAAACCCTTCAGTGTATTGGGGGCCTCTCAAAATCCCAGCATAGAGTGCTTTAGTCACTGTTTTGATTCCATAGCAAAGGAATTTAAATACTGCGACCTTTTATGTGTTAAAATCCCAAATGCATAGAAATTTTCAAGAAATCTGCAACACTATTAGCAAGAACAGGAAACTCTCCTTGCTGCACCCTGTCTATATCACTCCATATATTTTAGACATACATTTGTACTGAAATAAGTACGACCTTTATTGGCATTTCTGAATTTGGCACTGGCTGCAAGTATTATCTGATGTCAGTGAGCCAAGACTTTCTGCTTCAATAACAATTTCCAGAAGATTTAACCTTATTTAATTGTCTACACTCTACACTACTGTACACTACTGTCTACATTCTTGAATAGAAGTACACTTTGTAAACTCCCCGCCAAAAATATATACAGGAAAAATTCTTCCACAAGTTTGGGAAGCTAGCATATGACTTCAAAAAAGTAAATATTTGCAACATCTGCAAACATCCATCTGTTTAAAAAAATAAGTTACCAAAGCAAAACTTTAGATTACAAATCTAGATGTCAAATAAAATTTTTGAAAGTGCCTTTTTTTCCTCACATAGCTCCTAAATTCAAAATTTCAGTAGAAATAAACTAAGTAACATTTACAAAATCTAAATCAATGTCCTTTTTTTTATTTGTATACACTTGCACAAATGTTGAAATGTTGGCTTAAATCTTGCAGGATCAAAAGTCTGCTGACTCACTCAAAATGTGTGATTTGGTATTTTTAACAGCCAGATAGTAAAAAAGCCACAGAAACCCTACCTGAATATCAGCAGTGGAAAACCTGCATCTGATGGGGTTATCTACTCTGCTAATAAAGGGATAAAAGGGATGTCCTGAAATTTCAAGGTTTATTCATTATGTGAACTAGTGAAGAGAAGAGTCTCCCTGTCAACAGGTATTAACTTCTTCCCAGCCACTCTAGTTCATCTTAGCTTTCATACTTTCAGAAGAAAAAAAAAAAACAAAAAAAAAAAACCAAAAAGCCCCCCACAGTTTATCATACAGGTTCTATTTGGGAGAAAAAAGAGTCTGCCATAGTTTCAGCTGCATAACTAAGAATATAACAAGTCCTTTACCCTAAGTATGTTATGTGAAAAGGCCCAGAGAAAAAGCACAACACCCAAAAATCACTTTTTGACCAATATTAAAAAAGGTGTTTGTGAAAAATAACCACTGAGGTCTGGTGGTTTTATCTTCAAGCCAAACTGAGCAATGACAATGAAAATTCACTACAGACAAGAGGAAAATGTCTTCTTCAAAACACTGCTTCTACCAGTTTGAGAAGTTCATAGAGTGACTGCACCATCCAGTAAGGAATTTAGGACTACTAAAAATCCAGGCCCTCCACAACAGCCATACAGTTCTTATTACAAAGGACAGGCAACAAGATGCATGAAGGAAGCAAAAGACACCTTTGGATGAAGAAGATAGCTCGAAGGACCAACTATGGCATGAAGACTATTCAAATTCTGTGCAGTAGAGCCAAAAATGTGCCAATTCCCACATCTACCCTTACCCTGAAGCTATTACTTTGCATTGCACATCATGTGTGTACATGCTACAATTGTTTCTATTGTATCACTCAACAAATGTTAGTGTTACTCTTTTTTGTGGTTTTCCACTACAAATTAACAACCAAGTACTACTCACTGGAATTAAAAACCTACAGATAATTACTGCAAATCTTTCTTGAGCTGATGTTGAGAAATGGACCCTTACAATTTTCCACTGTATTTACAGCACTGTGCTTACAAATTGAGAATTTCACAACATCCTGAGTTGTCAAAGCACCCTCTGTAGGCAGCAGAGGTGCACAGAGCTTGCCCAACCTTTAGATCCAGTGAAGAGAAGATCATCAGTTGCATCCACACAAAGCACAGCCTTGGTATGTCCCTCAGCTGTATAGATACACTGAAGAGGGGATGATCGGATGCATTTTGAAGCAGGAAATGCGTTAATTATTCCCCTAAAGAAAAAAAAAACAAACAAATGTGAGTTCGGCATAGTAATAGGCACAGATAAATCTAATTTACTAGGGGAAATGTAATGTATGTAGGGCAAAAACCCTAGTGTTCTTCCATGTGAGGGCAGAACAGCCTTTCATAAACTATGCAGGGATTTTTACTATTTAGCCTCAACACCTGTCAACTCTGGATATCAGTTAAAGGAAATCACATACAAAACCAAACAAATGAAAAGACAACAAGATGCTAAATGCTGGGTACATGGAAAAGTCTGCATAATGCTAAAGAAACCAGGACACTTAAAGCTTCTGGATGCTCAAGATCAAGCACAAGACACCTTAGTTCAAACAGCACAATATGAAAAATGGAGCAAATGTAATGTACACTGCCAATTCCAAACTCAGCATGCATTTCACATCATCTGCATTCTATGGGCAGACACAGAGAACTGCTGTTAACTTTTGTGCCTGAAGATTGTTGCCACTGCACCCCGTACTCAACAATACATTCATGCTCAAATGGCCAACATGGAGGATGATTGGAATGCTGACACCCCAGAGCAAACTTCCTGGGTGCTTTCAGCTAGTTCTGTGGTGATGTCAAAAGACTAACTCATCCTGAAAAAAAAACGCCTCACAATTCATCACCAAACAAAATTTACTAGCAATCTAAAATCCGATGCATATAACTGCACACACACGGACTCCTTTAATTTCTGTGAAGTGTAGAAAAGCCTCAAGGTAATGCCCAAAACATGCAACACTGCTGTGACCTGGCCAGCTTGCAGTTAAGACTCACTGTCATGCTCTTTTGGGGATCACATATATAACTGTGAGGAAAAGGAGCTAAACCACAGCCCTACCTCACCAAAACAAAACAAAAAGTGTCAGATGCTTTAGGAAAATGTAAAAATTTCATAATATTGTCCAGAAGTTTGCTACAGAAAGGAAAAAGTCCTTCATGATACAAGTGAACTTTGTGACAACTGGCTGGTTTATCCAGTAGATTAAAATTATGATTTTAATCATCTTTACAGCTCAGGACATCTTCACTCATATAATTCATTACTCCTCAACAATCCTTCTATAGATTTCACCAGTATTAATAGCACTTTAAACTGTATAACATTATCTTCCTCATTTTAGAAAGGCATTCACCTTTATCTGCACCATTTTATGTTTTCAAGAAAACAGGAACAATTTGCTTTTTGATTAATTTAGGTCTCTATGCTTTTGTTTTCCAGCATCACACAAAACTAACACGGTTTTCTCTTTAGTATTCCCTAGAGGATCATGCTGCCTTTGAGCTGAGTTATTCCTATGTCTGTTCTCACCCACTCACTTCCATGACAAGCCATGTAAAAGACATGTCCTGGAGCTATTTATCTTCCTATGCACAGTGTTCTAAAATCTACAGACAGAAAAATGCTACAACTGCTACAATGACCAGGCAAAGCCAGCATCACATTATTAGCAGTTCTTTGACAGCCCTTCTCTTAAAAAACTAATTTTTCACTGAGTACCAAAGTCCTAACCCACAGGGACACAAGTGGGGACATTTCTTTCATCTCTTAAGACACTGTGCATTCTGTCAGAAAGACATAATAAAAAAACTACTCATTTTTATTTACCCTAGGATTTCATTTTTAGTGATCAAAGCATACAATGGAAAAAGAAAAACAAAAGTAAGGAGAGAAGCAAACAAAACAAGAAAATATCCACTCCTTTTTTTTTTAGAGGAAAACAAAGAGAGAAAGAATGTGGCTAAGGGAATGTTTACACCATACTTCAGCTATAATTAAAACACCTGACATGCTCAACAATGCTAAAAAAAACACCCTAAAAAAGGAGAGGGGGAGACATGCTTGACCAAAATCTCAGATATTTAATGTTCTGGCAAAAGCAAAGAGAAACAATGCACAGGGTATCAGGAAAAATCATGCATCAAAATGAAATTTCTTAAGAACTGGAATAACTTCAGTGAGAGATGCCAAGAAAACAGAAAAGAGAAAGAGAGAGTACCTTTGTACCTCCGACAGAGAGGAATCACTTTCATCAGACCTACAATCAACAGTGGTGGAATTGTGAGGAGAAAGAATATAGGTATCAGCAAAGTAATGCCTCCATATGAGAAGAACAAACAACAGCATGGCCAACTCAGAAAAGCAATGCAAATCCACATACAGTATATAGCATTGCTTAAAGTATATCTTAAACCCACAATGATATGGGGGGTAGAAGAGGGAAGAATAATTATCTGAAAATATCACTCTCAGCAGTAAGTTTCAGTAGAATATTTCAACTCCAGAAGATGAGTAACAGCAGCTGAACTATTTTTTAATTCCCCAATAATTTCTTAGAGAAGACAAAAAATTAAAAGAAGATGGATGCACAAGTTAAACTCCATAAGATAGTGCTTGTTGAGAATATCAAAAGAAAAAAACCAGTCTGAACATCAATTCCTGCTAAGTGTAGAAGAGACATGTAAAATGTTAGTCATAAAGATATAAATGTTAAATATGATAGCTCACTCAAATAAAAACAGCAATTTGCAAGCCATCCCAAGTTCAAAATCCTTCATCTCTCATTTTGCAAAATGTTTAAAAATAATAAACCAAGAAAACATATAAGGTAACATTTCCCCAAGACATGATGATTTGCAGTATATCTGAAGATGTCCTTCATTTTCAACTTAAATCAAACAGATTCAGCAGTTTCAATTTGACTTCAAAGTCAGTTCAGAGAAAATGAAAAGGGTTAAGTGTGAGTTAGCAGTAAGAACGGTAAGCTAATATAAAGAAGTCACAAGCACAGTTACTGAAAGCCTTGCAAGCCACTGCCTGGTATGTGGTGGCTGTAGACCTCTGAAAAAAACCAAGGTTTTATTTAAAAAAATAATGTAAACAGACAACAGCAATTTCTTTTCTTGTTACAGTTAGAAATAAAGGTTTACTTTAAAAGTGAGTTGCAGCTCATAAGCACTGCATGGCATTTGTATCAGTACTGAAACCTGCAATAAAGATTCTAGTCAAGTAAAGTCCACTGTCTTTTGGAGTAAGGCTCCTAACAGATGCCTAATGTAAGGAAAATCAGTTCTAGTTCTTCTAAACAAGATCTATCATCTACTCCTGCAGACCACCGCCCAAAGTCTGTCTGTTCAGTAATTTGGACAATCTCTAAATAACTGTATTCTAGCCATTTCAATGTCCCATCCTCTGAGATGCTGTTGTGAGAGCACTCCGAGCAACGCTGGAACGTCTGAGTAACTGTCAAAAGAACTATTTCCTATATTATCACCTATTTTTGATTGTAAACACACACACAAATACACAAACATCTAAGAATTCTACCGTTCTTTTCTATTTTGGGTTTTAAACTACAAATACCAGACAGCCTAGAAAACAGGAAACAAGGTTCAGCAGGAAATTTCTTTTCTCAAATTTTTACAGTGGTTCCATGGTAGTTTAAAATATTTCCTTGGAAAACTACCTAAAAACATGAGAAATATCTCCTCCTGTTTTGCAGAAGGGCAAAATTTCTACCAGATACTACACTGAAAACCTGAGTGCACTTCGCATTTCCCTGGTTGGGGGCTGAGGCTTCCCTTTGTGACTTACTTATCCTGCTGAACTGATGTGTTTCCCTGAGAAACAGTAAGACGACTAAAAACATTCATTTCATTACGGGGTCGGCTTGGTGGGGAAGTAGGAGGTGACAGACTAGCCTCTGGGGCTCCAGAATCTGAGCTACAAAAAAAAAAAAGAACATCTTCTTTAACAGGTTATGAATAGTTAGAAAAGTTAAATGCAATATCCCTCAAATGTTAGATGCTTTTTTCTTAAGCAAATAATTAAGGTTGTAACACTAGCTACAGATATTTCCCAGAGAAGGCAAAAAGCTTAAGGCTGCAGAGTGCAAGGTGGCACAATGTTCAAAGTTTAAGTGCTAAAAGTGAAAGCTTCAGGCAGAAAACACATACATGTAAAATGAAGAAATTCTTTTAAAATGAAGGCTCTTAGAGATATTAATGACTTTGATTTAAAAAAGAAAAAAAAGTGATTTGCAAATGCTCCAAAGGACGTTTTCTCAGGACTCTGCTCCTGAGTTATTTTGTACAGAAAAGCAATCTGGAAAAAAAACCCAATAAAACACACAAGGTGAGCAATGACTATCAGCACTGACAACAATAAAAAAAACTGTCCTGAAAGCAAAGAAGTTAGAGGAAATAAATTTAAAAGAATCTTACAGTTTTTGTTCTTTTGTCTTGGTCTTTTCCATTGTTTTCTCATAGGCTTTTCTCTTTGCTAAAGGTGAAGGGTCAGGTATCTTCTTCTCTGGAAGAGATGGTTGTCTCGAACTAAAACAAGAGCAATCATTATCTCACTCTAAGGCCCTTCACAAAACTTGTTTTTCTTACATTACCTGTCATTCTCTGAGTTTGATTTCAAATTTTAGAACATACTTAATATATTATTGTCTCTCTTGAACTTCAGGATTATAAACTTGTTCTCACGCTTGAATATAAAAATATACCAAGTTATTAATGTTCACAGCTGATGAATATACAGTCAGACACTGAATATGTAAAGGAGATTTACTAATGCAATAATAAAAGGGACTCTAAAAGAAATACAGTCGAGTATGCATCCCAAATTAAGATCATGGAAATTCTGAAATTTCAGATTCCACATTTGCATCTACAATAGACCATTTACAGACATGAAGAACAGAGAAATCACAATAATTCCTACACAGTAATGAAACTTTGCAGCAACATAATCATGCTTCAATATAAAATTCAAAATTAGGAAGTGAGAAAAGGTACTTCCCATTGACAACCTGACTATTACAATGCGGCTTCTCTTTATCCCCCACTTCCCTTCTCCCTTGCATTCCGTCCCTCCTCTGTCTCGCCAGTTCTTGCTCTGAAATAATTCCATTTCACAGCCACTATGTTATTTTCCCCACCTTTTATTCCCCATTAAAATAATTCCTCATGACAATATGAAGAGGACAATATTAAAACTGACACCCAAATGTTACCATTTCATCAGTCAGACAAAATAAAGAAAGGAATCTGAATGGTCTCCATTCTTTCGAACTCCAATTCTCACTAGTTGAGTAATCACAAAAGCAATATTTGCTTTGTTTTTTCCTATCTCTGTGTATTTAGAAGGGTTTTTTTCTATGAATATGAAACACTCACTAAAAGTGAGAAGGCAGATTCTAAAAGTGCTTTTGTTCCACAAAACTTGATTAAGCAAATAAAGTTCAGTTGGCAGGTCATCTGCCAGACATAGTTACTAACATCAGTCTCAGAGCTCTACAGGTTCTTAATATGCATAGCTCCAACTTCTCTACACGTTTCCCTTAAGAAGTAGTCTGTTTTATATAAAATCCACCTAGAGACTGGAATGTAGAATAACATGATTTAACATGGTCAGCACAACCAAGAATAGCTACTTGACTCAAGTAGATGAGACTGTCTCAAGTGATCATAAACCCTAACTGCAATGTGAGGGACCTGTAGGACCTAGTGCCAAGAGCTGCATATCAACTCTAAAGGCCCCCAGAGGAAAAGGAAGACATGATAACCTGCCTGGTTTTGCACAGAAGCCTAGCAGTCAAGTTACCAAAAAAGGGGAGAAAGTGGGGCCAATTCCCTCCTGGAGGCCAGAGCACCTGTTTCTATATTGGATTCCTTTACCTCTAGGCATAGTCTGCAAAGGACACCAAGAACAGTGGAACAGGACACACTTCCTTCCCTCTCTTTATACTGGACCAGTATGCATTTAGGAATGCAAAAATCCTGAGGTCACAAGGCAAATCCTATGAATCAGGCTGACAAGTCTTTCAGCAACGATGACAAACAGGTTGTAGTGTCTACTGCCAGGGTTGCTTATGTATCTGCTGAGCAGCTACTCAATTAAATAAACCAAACCAGAAACTGGAACTCAAGCTCCTCTGCTTCACACTGCCATCCTGCCTACTCAGACATGGAGCCAACTTTCGCTTGTTCGTTCTCTACCTGCCCCTTGAGTCTTCCATCTTTGACCCCACACTGGAACATCCTCAGCAGAGGGTGTAAAGAGCAACATCATTTCCTGAATTCTTTCTGAAACCTGGGAATGCAGGCATTATAAAAATGCAGCTGTCTTGCTGGAATGAACTTCCGAAGCACAGGTGTAAAATCCAGATGCATGATGCCAATGACCTGACAGAAAAGGAGCAAGACACACACCTACTTACAAATTTCCAGAGCCCTTTTACATTTGCTAGAACATCAGACATTTGAACAGAGCTGACACAAGTCCTACAGGAGACATCTAGACTCTGAAGAAGCTGCTGTAGACAAGTTGAGCATATCAAAGGACAACAGCACTAATCATTGTAAACAGAATTCCAATCAAATTAACTGTAGGCCACACGCATTAAGATGTCTCACTAAGTAACAGAATCACACAATGGTCAGGATTGGAAGGGACCTTAAAGATCATCCAGTTACAACTCCCCTCCCTTGGGCAGGAACACCTTCCACCAGACCAGGTTGCTCCAAGCCCCATCCAACCTGGCCTTGAACACTTCCAGGGCTGAAACATTGATAGCTCTTCTGGGCAACCTGTTCCAGTGTTTCACAACTCTCACAGTAAAGAATTTCTTCTCAATCTCTCATGTACACCTACAATCTTTCAGTCTGAAGCCATTACTTCTTATCCTATCAACACACACCCTTGTAAAAAAGTCTCTCTCCAAGGACCATGGAACCACCACAGACCTAAGAAGACTGATGAGGTTCCAGATTGGAGCAGTCTGTACATAAGTAGACACCTAAATATAATTAATTTCTTAAAAATAATTTCTTTCACTTCGAGAATCCATATTTTGCATCATTGTTACAGCTTCTACATCCCCAAATATCACTTAAGTAAGTGGCACAAGGGAGAAACATTTATTGCAGGTAAGATCACAATCTGTTCCCGAATAATGTATTTTATTACAAGAGATAGGATGGCACCACAGGCCCATAAGGGAAGACTAGATGGCTCATAAAGACAAGCTTTCTTCAACTGTGACCAGATAAACCAGCAAGAGATGTAGTTTTGAAAAAGCACGTACATTGCAGTGAGGAAGTCACTGCAGACTGATTGTGGGAATTTTTGATCACTTATCTACTATAAAACATGATCAATAACAATATGTGAGGCCTACTGCTGACTGAATTGATTTATTGACAGTGTGTAACTCTCAAATGCTTGCAGAACCCAATTTTGGGAAAATCCTTTTTTGTCTTGTTGCTGGCTCACTTTCATAAATGGATACATTCTAGAAGATGGAGGGAGGCAAAAGGTAGTATTACCTGAGTCTTGGATGTCAGGTCATAACACTTGATGGTTTAGATCTTGAAGCTTCAAAAGTCCCTACTCATCTCATGCTAACTGCTGAAACCAGTGGGTTTTCTCCTCCTATCCTCACCCTCAAGAGCATTCTTACAAGTAGAATCTGCTTGGAAAAGTGCACTGAAGCCATCAGCATGGGTTAATAATTGCTGTCAGCAGTGTTTTACTGTTCATGTTTGCCACCTCAAGCACATGCCAGAAATACATAGTAAAAAACACAAATTGCAAATGTACATTAGGTAGAGACTGTTGTAAAGATATTATGCAAATAGGACAGATGAATATTAAAAGATGCTTAACTCCAGAACCTGTAACGTGAAGATAGCTAAGGGAGACCAATTTCCACATCACTGAGGGCGGCAAGCGCATTCAATTTACACGTGAGCTTGTGCAATACAGGAGCTAGTACCTAAAAAGCCAAAAAAAAGGTCTCTAGCAGTGAAAGGCTAACAACAAGTAGTGATAATGGGAGATATAAAAAGAACAGCAAGAACGAGTGAAAAGAAAAAAAAAAGTGTGTGAGAGACATCTGCTGGTCCCAAAGTAAAAAGACAAAATTATTTTTAGCTCTGTTTAGAATCAAGAGATACTTTCAATTAGTGAAACTGTTCTGCAGGTAAGTGCAACCTGCAAAGAGAAAGGATTTTTGAAGATTCATAATATCTAACATTCTTCTTTCAACTTTTCACTTGCATACTCTCATGTTGCAGAGAATTCTACTTTTTAAGCATGGTCCATACAAGACAACTCACAGAAAGATTTTTCCTAATAATTAGGACCATATATGATACCATGTTATATAAAGTCTTCGGGTTGTGTTTTGTTGGGTTTTTTTTAATCTCTCTGCTGTTCTAAGCAGATTCTCACTACCTCCCTAGAATGTGCATTTCCCATAGCACTAATACATTAAACTAAGGTATTGGAGGGGTTTTTCCCTCTACATAGAACATGGTTACAATAATTTTACTACAACAAAGCAACTTAACAGAACTTACATCTTCAGTAAGAACCATAGTACTTGCAACACTGCATTTATACTTTCTAGAGTGGTGATGGTAGAAAGGAAGGAGCTTTGTCAGTATTATTTAGTAAGCTTCAAGTATATCGACCTCGTTTGTAAAGTTAAAATAATAGATTACAAGAAATTGGCAACATGCATTTTTTAAAAGCAAAGGATAATTAGTACAGCATGGCCAAACTTACATGCTGCCTATCTTAGAAGGTAAGCCAGATGGTGGGGGTATAAACTCTCTGTCCCTAGCGGAAGTATCATGTGTGTCAGCAGTCACCCCACTCTCTTGGGTTTCTGCAACTGATGTAGTAGAGCCAGCCAAGGCAGAGTCTGCAGCACCGCTGTCAGAGACTAGGTCACTGTTGGCTGCATACAGCAATTCCATCTGGGTAGTGGTCCTCCGGCGAGCCTGGAGACAAATAAAAACCAAACTGCCACTTAAACATGCAATGGTATGTGTCAAGAGTCCTACACTCGAGTTTATCCTTAGATGGCAACTAGCATCTCCCTCAATCACTTGGTAACTGCCTTTGGAAACTCAATCAGGAAGCTCACCTCTGCTTTTGGGCAATGATTTTGGAGGAAGCAAGTCAAATTCAATGACATTGAATTTGAATGACATTGATTTGACAACTGGTTTCCAAGGATATCCTTTCAACCAGCTACCTGTCAATCTACAGGAGTACAATATTACTCACCTATGGTTTATCCACAGGAAATGTTACAGAGAGGAATAAAGCAAAGTGTAAATTTAAATAGCTACAATTATATTGGTGTGACTTGTAACATCAGTGTTTCTTCTCATATACAAACTCTGCTTCTTACTTAGTTTAAGTCACTTCAAAAGCAGTCTAAATCCACATGAGTTAGGATTCATTCAGCATTTCAACAATTTGAAAACAACAGAAAAACTTACAAAGGAGCTACACTTTGCGTAACACAGTAATTTGTAAAAAAAGGATCATACATGTTAGGTGTGATTATACTGTGAAATAAAGATCTATTCCTCGGGGAAAGAAAGGCCAACGGGGAAGACAAAGATCCAGTCTGAAAAAAGCCATTACCAAAATGGTATGTCTACTTTATGGCATTTTCACACCAAACTCAGTTAAACAGCCCAAATAGCTGAACACTAAGGAATGTTGCCAAATAATGCAACAGCCAACAGAGCTGTTTTCTTCCAAAGTCAATACCAATTGGAAAAGCGGCAGCTAAGCTTCTATTTGCTCTGCACACTTGGCTTACGCTCCCGTGAGCACAGAAGCAAAACTGCAATCAGTGCACATTTCCAGTTCCCACTGCCATTAATATTAAACTATAGTCAGCCTAGATATATTTCTCCAATGTCAACTGTAATTAAGAGCTTGGAGGTCAAACTTATTTGTTTCATAAACTTCCTCAAGATTTCTGTGACCACAGAAGCAAATTGCAAACAATAAGCATGTTCACAGTTCCCACTGGCAATAACATTGAACTGTAGCCTAACTAATACTAATCTGCAAAACTACACCAGTTTGGAGTGCAAGTAACTGGAAGAACACACCTCTTTCTAAAATTCTAATAACTTAACCTCAAGATACTGAGAAAGTTATTTTTATAATTGACTCTTAGAGAGGAGTATCATACAAAATCATATTGCACACAAATCACGTGAAGAGTATGTCAGTTCACCTTTTGCACATCTTCATTCATTAATGTCTCTTGGGCAAAGCAAGAGTATTCTCCAGAAGGTATCATTAAATGATGAATTATTATAGAATCACTTAAAAGACATGCAGAAGAATTATCATCATCAATGTACATCCTACCTTGCTTTTGGGTTTGACTTCACCACAAAGCTTCAAGAGATCAGAAGATAATGAACTAAAAGAAAAATTGCATGACAGTTAGAAAGAAAGTCGTATTTTTTGCAGATGTGTATTACTGTTTTATTCTTTCTACTGAAATCAAGGGCAAAGTATAATGAAACAATGTTAGATGTATTTTCTAAAGGATACACAATGCATTACAAAAGGAGGAAATTACAGTAATTTTTCTAGAATCAGTAGTAACAAAGATTTGCTCACCTTCCTTCTGTTCCAGGACTATGCAATGGGGCATCCTCATCAGTACTATCTTCCAAATTTTCTAGAAAATTTCCAAAATAATAGCATTAGTCTGTCCCTCTACAACAGGATGAGAAGGATTTAAGTGCTATACAAAACAAGTCAGGCCATGTTGAATGTAAATGAACAGCACAAAAAACAAGGATTTTCAAAATATCTTGACTATTTTCTATCCAGCTCCCACTGAATTTTCCTGGTATCTAAAATAATTTTTTTTCATACAATCTAAATAAATCATACACCTAGGCATACTGTGCCAAATGTGGTCTTCTATCTATTATAGCAGAGCAACAGAGATGATTGAAAAACAGAAATTCTAGAAGGAAATCTGTAAGAAAGCAAATAAAGCAAAGAAAAGTAACTGTAAGACATGGAAGAGATGGGATGTGAATCAATGGACAGTAAGAATGTCTCTTTCTCCTCTGTTTTCTCATCTTCTTGCTCCGAGACAGAATCAACCTGGCTATAATGAAAAAGAAAATTTTATTTTTAACTACCTAGTGAGCTGAGGCTCAGCCTCAGCTTATACAGAATGCCACCACATGAGCTAACAAGAAGCACGCACTTTATTAGTATATAAGCATTTGTGTTTCAAAAGAGGATGATGCTACCACTTAATACTATAGAACTGCTTCCTAAAAAGAGATTAATTGTAAAAGGAAGCTGTTCAGTAGAAACGTTCCTGAAGCAAAAATGGGTACACAAACCTGTCCACAGAAGACAAAACCAGGTGCATGCATGTTCACACACTAACACTGTCAAATATCCGATTAACATGTTTGCATGCAAATGTTGCAAAACATTAAGCTGAGACAGTGAGTCAACGGCACATGTACAATCAATTCCAAACTGCTGGGAAAGCAAATCCCCTAACTTGCATGTTATTCTAATAAAACATTTCAGGCATAGTTCAAGGACATAGGTAACGTATTTTTGCAAGCAAAGTCCCTTATTTTTGAACATACTCATGAAATACGAAGCATTAAATAAGCTTCTAATGACATTCCATTACATCTCTTCTTTACTAGTAGAGACACTGAGTTTTTTTTACTTAATTTCTGTCGAAAAGCAGGTACCATTTGCAATGCATAGAACCGATGTATGTGTAACCCATATTAAAACAGGTTTGTCCATGTATATATTTCAAGTACAAGTTCATGCTTTGAAGAAAGGGAGGAAACACATGCAGATTTCAGTTGAATTCTGAGAAGGAATGGAAAAAGGAGAAGGAAAATACTGCCTTTTGTGTATGCTGCATCTATACATGTTTCCTGAAAAAGTTAAAACCTTACATCAACTTAGAACTAACACTAACAATGCACTTCAGAGTTACTATTAATTAACTAACAATCCACTTCAGAGTTGTATTAATTTTAACAATGAAATCCTTACTATCAGAAATACAACAATATTATAAAGAAAGCAGAGTTACAGGAATAGCACTCTGAATTTTCTTTTTCTGTTGTTCCATCCTGGATTTGAGGCCAGATTAAAACCTTTCAGTACTTCTTCTTATTGTTGTTATTATTATTATTATTATATACCTTCTGCAGAATCGGGGATCTAGAGTACTGCTCCTTTTAGCAAGACAAAAGCAGCATCCATAAACACATTTTTAAAAAATATAGGATTCCTATTAGAATTATGTTACTTCATCCCCTTCTCATAAAGAACTTGCAATCTCTTTTTACAGGTAACTAAGTAAAAAATGTGGAATGACCACAGAACATGGGATTTTATTTGTAGGCTCACACTCATGTGACATGAGGAGTTTCTTCAGTTTGTCTGCAATTAAGCACAGAAGACTGCCCAAAGCCCCGAGATAGAAACCAGCGCACAGCATCAACGAAAAGGTAAAAAGAGCAAGATACTGCAAGAAGTCCTGAGCGAGAAGAGATGAAAGGAGAAATAAAGTTAGTAAAGGCAGTACTGTTTGCAAGGATAGCTGCTAGTAAACCAGTGATTGCAGAATAGTGGAGAATTTGTGATTGTCTTCATCCTCATGCAGTGGCAACTGGACGGGACCAGGACAATGCCATACACCAGCACAGTTCACCAGAGGAAATGACATTTGACCAGCCCTCTCAAAATCTGCACATAGATGGTTCTGAGTCACATTCATGATGTCCATATGTCACAGGTGGGAAGGAAAAGCAGCTCCCACAACTCTTCAGAAAGGAGTCACTTCAGCAACACTCGAAACTCAATTTCATGGTCATTTTAACTCTTCACAAGAGCAGATGGGATAGTGAATGGCAGCTAGTTCATCCACCAACAAGGTGGGTATGCATTGAAAACCCATTCAAGTCAAAACCTGACCATGGGATTTACTTTTCTGCACTGAACCTCTTTCTTAAGTCTGCACTAGAATACAAGTGCACAACTACACTGGGGAATATTCAAGCTTTTTCAGACCAAGTGTATTCAAATGACTAAGAACTTTTGAAGATACCAGATCTGAAAGCAGGCATCAAGAGAGCGAATCACAAACACCCTGGAAGTGCAATCCCTTTGCTTGGGATAGGGCTGTCTGTGCACTACCACTGAGGTATCAGGCATCCTGGTGAAACTGGTCTCAGGATCTGCTGCCACCCATACTTCTACCTATGCGAATGGTGTCAGGTTATCAGGAAGGCCGTGCACTAAGAGTCCCTTCAAACCAGCTCGCAATCCCAGTACCAAAGCCTCACTACAGTGGTGTCTGAACTTCCTGCAGCTCAAAAGGGTTGGTCACTAGTGATCCACAAAACACAGACTATCAACAGATGGGATTTCAACTTGGACCTAGGCTAGTACATTCAGCTGTGTTTCCTTCCTATAAAGTGTTAGCAGAGTCCTGAGTAGCTCAGATACTTTAAAAGTGTCAAGTCATGCTTGCAAAGTGTTAAAAAGTTTCTTTAATGGAAAAAACTTTGTGAAAAATTTGATGATAGAGCTAGCGTTTTAATATATTTAGCAACTGGCTTTTCACTGCTTCAAATATTGTAAATAAATAAAAGACTGTCCAGAGCTAAAGAAAATGTAATGCTGTCTAGAGAAACATTGCTCCAACAGGGCTGAACATGCACACAGATTAAAGGTCTATTCTAGAGACAGTGTGATACTACAAACCACAGAGGTTCCTGAATAACTAACTGGCTGCATGCAGCAAGATCCCCTGACAAAGATCTTCAGGTGTCACCTGACAGGACGCTGGCAAAGTTCTCACCATCTCTAGATTATGATCTATACACTTCCACATAGTTTTGTGCTTTTGAAATGTTTCAGATGTTTGCTATGCAAACTAGCACAGGACAGCATAATGTGATTAGAAAGAGCAAAAGACAACACAAAAGCAATTATCACTGATATCAGGAATATTTTTTTCAAGTTCCAAATATAGCCAATTTTTTTGGAGCGGAGAAAACAAACATAATTCATTTGGGAATAATTTTAAAGCAACAGCAACAGGAAACTTATCTCAAAATCAGTGAAGTCAGTAACTTAAACCCAACCGGAAAAGTGAGATATAATCCTGCATTCTGTACAATGTTTACAAAATGAGCTATTTGCAAAAGGTTAAAAATGACCTGCAAGTTAAGAATTGCCTTTTTTTCAGACCTAAAACGATGAACAGAATTTGTCCCAACAGTAGTACAGCACAAAATAGTTTTATATAGTCTGAACATACTTTGGGTTCACAAGCACCAAGTTATAAATCTGAAATACAGCTCTGCTTACTGTCTTCACTTCTTATGTGACAAATATAACTACCACAATGGCTACTACCACAAGAGCTAGGGGTGGTTTCAGAACAGAAGAAATGCTTTAAGCTCATGATAATGAGTACATTTACAAAATAGTTCATGCAAACTTCACACACTCACAAATTCTAAGATGCGCCAGTTAGTGAACATGAATGAATTAGTAACTCATGCAGCTGTACAGTACACAGAAAGCTAAACATACTTACCCAGTGGTATGCTATCTAGGTCTGTGTAAATACAGCAACAAGGAAAAAAAAGCAACATTCCAATCAAAACATATCCATTTATAAAAAGAAATAAACAAAGATACCCAAATGTATTCTAAATTTTTCTTAGTATCATCTCATGAGAAGTAGAATAGATGCCGTAACAGACATAAAATGTCAATCCAAAATCACTAGCATATGATGATTGAACAGGACTGAATTTTAGAATTTCACATCATGAAGTTAAAACAATTCCAAATCGTAAATGCATTAGCTATTGTAAAAAAAACAAGTAAATAATTTGAATTTTAAAAATCTCAGTAATATAAAAATCTTTGTTTCCTACATTTCACTACTGAGAATATACTTAAAAATGTCATACATGCACATCAATTGTGAAGTATATGATGTTAAAATACAGCATCTATTCAGAAAAGAAATAGTCTAGAACGCCCAGTACAGCATGCACAAAAGGCAAACATGACATGCAGCTGACTTCAGAAAACAAGATGAAAAATATACCTTGCAAAGCGTGACCCAGAAAAGCATCAAGTTCAGGATTTAACTCAGCTTTTTCTTTTAGCATATGAAACAGCAGCTGATTTTGAGTAGCACTAGTAATTTCTGTCTGCTTAAGGCGTCCCTCAAGAACTTTGATCTGAGCTTCTTTTTGAGCTGCTTGGAGACCCTAGGGGAGAGAGAGAGAAAGAAAGGAAACAAAAAGATGACAAATGTTTTATCACATCTCTTGTTTTACAAAATGAAAGTTGTCAAAACTTTTAAAAAGATACAAATACAATGAGTATATTGCAGCCACCTTCTCACATGCTAAACACCAGGTGTCAACTAAAGGTCTTTTTCTTTCCTTTGTCTTTTAAAGAGACTCATTAATCATTCATTTAACTTGCATATTTGCAAGGCACTTTGAGGAATACATCTAGTGGCTAAGCTGGATGTGACTCCCAAGTGCAATTCAAAGTTTTCACATTTTTCAAGAGTAGAAAGCATCTGAAAAATCAACACCTCTGCTTTTTTTACTTAAAAGATTACCTGTGCTACTCTATGACAAAGAACAGGGGAGAAGTGCAAGTGGGACAGGATGGGACCCAGAACTGTAATCTTTCTTACACAATCACTCAGTGAACTTTCAACTTCTAATGAGAGATGTCATGGCCTAAATTATGACAAAATTTATTCTAAGGGAACTTCCCCAGATCTGTGAATTGGCGGGAATTTTTTAAGTTGTAGAAAATACAGCTAAAGAAATTTACAGAGAATGCTTTCCAAATAGATTTCCAAATTCCAAAAGAAATAGTAGGGAAAAACGAAGGTATAACACATCTTCTCGAAGACTTGGAGGACAACAGCATACCTTGAGTGCTAGTACTTGAGAAACAAGTGTAGCCCTATGAACTTACTATATTCTGATTCAACTAAAACTACATATTGATAAGACACATTTTGCATGTGAAAACAAACAATAAAATAGACAGCAAACATGACCAATTTTGCAAAAAGATATAGCTTCAGCTTTTTTACGTGACAATTACTAATCAAAAAGATGATAGAAACCTTCACATAATGGAGCTTTTTATCATCATAAAGAGAAAGTGTTAACAAAGTTAAGTCAGAGGCATTTTTCCCACATTAACTCTGTTGCAAGATCCATGCAAAGCCACCCAAGAGATGCAAAAATATTAAAAGACTGAAATTTGCAGAAACCAATGTGATTGTGGGAATTTTCTTTGCCCTTTTCTTTTCTCCACAAACTTTCTGGATTACCTGCATGTGATGAATCAAGAATGCAAAAAATCCCCAGCGAATTAGTCAGTGGGGCTGACCCAAAGACAATTTCAGTATCATTGAAATCTTTCATTTGAGTCAGTAAAACTGAGTACCATTCTCCAAACAGAAAGAAAAGCAGCAGCAGGAGCATATAGTTGATGTGTGCACAGGGTTATAAGGTTATAACCTTATACAGGGTTATAAATACTCATTTTGAAAATATGAAAGAAAAAGTATCTCCACTAGAGTTTCAGAAGAATCCCTATGGCTTTACTCAAAACTAGAACTCAGACTAAAGTATGTCATGCATCAATATATAACTTAAAACAAATTTTTTGAGGTTCATATTTTTACAAAAGTGACTGAGCCAGTCTTTTTAAAAAAGATCCTGAGCTTTCTTCAGGAATTTGTTGAAAAACACAAGAGATTTATTTGAACACAAAAACATAGTGCTCTTATAAAAAAAACATGAGGTAACAAATATAGTGAAATAGGTTCTACAAATTGAGCCTATTTGATAGATCTCAAATGATAGATATCAAGGGCCTTCACAATGAGAATCAGCATGACTCTGTGTTGACCAGCTTTGTTTTGATTAAATGCACATTAGTCGGTCTTTAAGTCAGCACAACTCTGCTCCTGGCACATGCCATAGGCCTGGCACACACAAACTTCACTTAACACATTTACCTTATTGATACCCATCATAAGGAAGTGATCAAGCAAATATCGAGCTTCTGTCAAAGTGCAAGCATTAATCACTGCTGTTACATCCAAGGTCTCTCCTTCTTCCTATGTGTGCAAGAACAAAAACAGTCAGATTGTGAAAAAGTCCCAAGAATTATGTTACTTTAAGGCCAGCATACTAGAAAGTATCAGCTTTGACATTTAAATGATTTGCAATCTTATCTTGCATTACACTATTGACACTAAAACTCAGATATCAATTGTATAAAAGTCTGCATTTCAAACTTCACATAAAAGTTTTCACTTCCTGACTCAATAATTACACAAGAAAAACAAAAACTAATTTCTAAATGAGAACATTTTCAAGGCTAACACAGTTGTGCTTTCTTATCCCCATTTTACCATTTTTGTATTAATATTTGACCTACCTTTGCTTCTTCCATTTGCATAATATTTGCTTGGCAGTCAGAAATGCTGTCATTAATGTAGTCTATATTCGCAGTTACTGATTCCATCTCCTCATTTATGTTTTGGACATTTCTATCTGCTTCACTGCCACCCCCATCCTTGATGAGCTTCTCCCTCTTCTTTAAAAGTTTATCTCTTCTTTTTGTGAGTTCTTCGCGTTGCTGTTTTCCACAAAGACATAATATTATGTAAAAAGGAAATAGTAAGCCCTTAGAGCATTTAACTGCCTTTTTCTTTTGTTTTGTTGGCTACGCTTTAACTGCCATATCATGATTTCTATGGAAAGAAGATACACAGGTGAATACAGCAATGTATTTGCACATTATGCCATTAATGTGCTTTTTATTTTTCACTAAGCACAGCAATCCCATAGTCCAAATGCTTACTGGAGTCACGTGTGTCTTCACTGACTGCAATGGATTCCACATACTTTGCTAATGCCACCATATCAGCAATTCATTTACAGCAAACACACTTGCAGTGCTCCCTATTTAATATGATAATAGCCAATAGTGCATAGCAGATCACCCACCGTAAGTAACCTGTTCATATCTGCCTCCATATTGGAAATTGTCATCCTCTGCATAATAATATCAGTCACTCTGCGCTCCAGTAACTGCCACTTCATCCTGGCTGCCTTTGAGGAGTAAACTCTGCTTGTCACTGCTTTCCGCTGGTACTTCTTTCTGTGATAAATTCAAGAGAAACATACAGCTAAATCTAAAGTAGTCCAGCTACAAATCTGAATGTGGAAATGAGCAGGAAAAAACATTTTTCACAAACAACTTAAAAATTTCATGCAGAAGTTCTTGCAGTTTTTCATTGCACCAGACAACTGCCTGCACCCAGCCCTGAACTCTACTGCACTCTAATTAATATGCTGCACTTGAAAAACAGGTATCAAACACTGCAGCATCTTTCATTATGCACTGTTGCATTCAAATGCCACCTAGGAGTTGTTCCCTATTTAACAGGGAGATCTGCTTCAAACCACAGTGAAAGAGCATCAGTAAACCTCATACATTGAACTGCATTTTCCGACAAGTTCTGGGTTGAACTTAACACTGCTGGCATAGGACCACCAAGCATATTTCTCTCAAAGAGCAGAATAAAAAACCCTCAAAATTTCAAAATCCAGTTCATGTGACTTGCCCTTTAATGCCGTTTTGTATTATTCTATTATTGTCTTAAAACCCAGAAAAGTGAAATTGCATTTGATAATAGTAAAACACCCATTTTACGAGCATTACACGACAACAGTTTGAAATGTAACAGCTACCGCAACATGTATCATCACAACATTTTCTGCTAGAGAGTCCACACAAGTTTCAGTTCTCATAAGAGAATCCTAAAACGTTTTAATCCTTACCCTGTTCCATTTGTTGCAGTTACAGATAATGCTTGAACTCTTGCAACAGGAATTCTCATCTTCTGCTGTGCTGCTGTTCTGGAGCCATCATGCTCGCCTGACAAACTAGAACCTGCTTCCTGCATGGAATGCTCAGGCAGACTCATCTTTCGACTTACTTTTCCTGCCACTTTATCAGACAGAGGCCTTACTTGCCGACGAAGGGCTGTGACCTGAAACAGAGTGCAAAGACATGATTAACTCTCTCCCAAAATGAGTTCTGAATTACATCAATACATCACTCTGTTTTCAAAGATGCATTGCTGTTTTACCACAGTACCTCTTCAGTTTTGCGACGTAAGATAACTTCTTGGTTTCTTTTCTGAGCTTCCAGAAGCTTGAGCTGATGCTGTGAAAAAACAGAAGCAGCGCATGATTTTTTTTTTTCCCCATTATCTGTCACAAGGACTGTATTACATAAAAAAAAAGATTTTTACACACTAATGCAAATCTGCAAAATTGCTGTGACATGAAGTGGTCAAGTCATAATTGCTTCTTGCTCTTTCTAGTGCAGAACAAAAATAAGTGTTGCACCATATCAATTCTATCAAAATGAGTAATTCCACGCAAGCAAGGTGGTAGCAACAACTGTGTGAAGATTCACTAACCACTAATTCACTGATAACACTTATATACATAATTAATAAGCACAACAGAAAACAGAAGATTTATAATGTGAAACTAGGAACTGTGTTTTCATGGAAGCCAAACCAAATTTTGTGCATTTTCCCTGGTGAAAATACACAGGTACATGCCTGCCTCAGTGAATGCATATACATATGGTGTGTGCCTGCAGGCAGATGCACATCATAATGACAGGTGCTTATTCCAAATCAAAGTTCTTTATCTGTCAAATCACCTCTCGTTTGCGTTGCTCCTTTTTAAGCTGTGCAATCTCTCTATTTCTTCTAGATTCAGTCATTCTAGCTTTCTCCTGCTCTTCTTTCATTTGTTTCATCAAGCGAACCTGTAAAGAGGCCATCACTTAAAAAAAGCTGCTCACACGGAAGTGCTGCTCCCTGTCCCCACTCATATAGAGTTTTCTTCAAATCGCCATTTTCCAGTACAGTATATTATATGCTTTTAGCCATTTACCTCTTCTATCTAATGTGTCTTCTTCCCTCAGTGCTGAATAACAGCTAACAAGCTGTGCAAGCTTATGCATGTTTGATACCATAATTTCTGTTCATTAAACCTAAAAGCTACCTCTCTCCCCCAGGAATAGCTTAGTACTCACATCTTTTCTATTTTCAGACTTTCAAGCAGCTAACAGCAAGAACAGAGTTATCAGGTAGATGGATGCATAGGAGATTTCAACCCAATTTTCAGTAAACACTCATTGTGCAACACTTTTTTTTACTGAAATGTACCTTGGTTTTCTTCATCTCTGTCACCTCCTGCTGCAGTTTCTTCAGTTGCTTTTCATATTGAGACTGATTTTTAAGCAATCGTGCATGTTCCTTCTGCGCTGTTTGAAGTCTCTGCAGTTCTTTATTCATGGCTTGGAGTTTCTTTTCATATTCTGACTTGATTTTTTTTGCCTTTTCTTCTGAATAGGTCTCTACAGAACCTAGAGCAAAAGGGAATTCTTAATCCACATTTGTTCAGGATATTTTTACTTTGCCAGCCACAGCAGATAACTACTTCCTCTGCTTTTGCATTATCTGTAATATCTTTAAAACAACCTAATTTGTCTCTAGTTCCTCACACCTGCACTACAGTGAACCTTCCACCTTGTATGCATTCTGGGATAAGAGGTCAAGTATTAACACTTCCCTCTGACTTCTCTGCAACAAATCTGAGCACCTGAAAGCACAAATACACATGTTCACACGCATGTGTATGAGAGTATCACAACACTCCTAAAAGCCATCAAGCCTAGCATTCCTCTTCTGACACTGATCAACAGGGACGGTTTAAGGAATAGGAGGGGAACAGCAAAAGCTTATAAAGTGTATAACTATAAAGCATATCTACTATACGTTTAAAAAAGAAAAACAAACAAAATACTTTCCACAGCACTCTCCCAAAGTACAGTTATTTGTGGCTTGGGACTCCTGAGTCATAGGTGGTTTGTTATCTCAATACTATTACATATTCAAAAAGTTTTGGTCAGTAAAATATCTCTGAAAGATCACTGATCCTTGCTCTTTTTTCATGCAAATAAAAAGAAAGGGGGAAGAACATGAAAAAAAATTTAATTCAGGAACAATCTCCAAGATTATGAGAGCTCTTAGAAAACTGAAAATGCTTATTCAACCAAATCAAATACCTGTCAGTAGCAATATATCTCAAAAAAAAAATTCTCTCAGTTCTGGTAGAAACTAGAATGAGTAAAGAATTACTCACTGGCATTATGGGTACAAACCTATTTCTGTTTTCTGCAATTTCTCATCACATTTGAAAAAGGAAATTAGGGAAGTCGCAAACAGGTCAACTTGAAGAGCTTATAGAAGATCAACGATTTTGTGCTTCTTACCCAAGTTTTGAAGAACTTGATCTCTTTCAAGCTGAGTGTCTCGAATTTTATGTTGTAGCATCATTAGTTTCTCTTCATACTGTTTTTTGAGTGTTTGCAACCTTCGCTGGCTGTTTTCTAGCTCATCTATCAGTTTCTGCTTAATGGCTATTTCACAGGTGATATTTGCCAAGTCAGCTTGATAATTTTCTAAAATAAAAATATTTCTGTTAAAGTAACAGCAAGGACCACATGGATACAGATACTCCTTGCAATCTTAGGGTCATGGTAAATATAAATTGTGCATAGGATAATTCCACACAAATCATAATGCAGCAAGCAACACTCTTATCTGTAATTCATGTTAAAGTCTCCTTGTTAAACGCTCTCAATCCTAGAACTGGGAAAAAGGTAGGGAAAGATCTCACATTGGATCACAGTTGCCCCTGTGTTGTAATTACTCACATCTAAATTGCATTATCAGCAATCTGTCCTTCCCCATTCAAAAGGCTTCAACATTTCAGCCACACCTCAGGGCTGAAGAATAATTGTCATTCATAAACCCAGCATGTTATAATAGGAAAAACTGACTGCTGGCAGATTCCAAAGGGAAACTTTCCCCTCTCTAGCTCTCAGAAAGATACGGTCAGAATTCTGAGAAGAGAGGAGCTATCTCAATTATGGAAGTGGAATGGTGAAGAGAAAAGGCAGGAGGAAAAAAGCAAAGAAAAAGGACTAATGCACACAATAAATTTGTAAGTTTAATTAATTTCTTTAGCCAGTTGGGTCCTTTTTCATCTTAAGGTTATGTGCTCCAGAATTAAGATATTAGTTGAGGATTATTCTTTTTCAGGTTTCCTGCTAATGGTTTGTATGACCCTTAAACAAGAAGAAGCAACCTGGCCCAACCCACGTGAGAGAATTGCTGATGATGCTGTTTCTGACTGTCACCACATAAAAATGAGAAAGGCTGATACACTTCCAGCCTTTCAAAATTAAATTCTACCACTTCCAAATTAGCTGTAGGAGCTGTCACCGTGGTGATTAATACTGAGACAAAAATAAACCAGTACTTAAACCTTACACTTTGGATGTTGTAATCAAGGAAGAAACACGTCATCAAACACCAGAGGGCTTCTGGTCGATTTTAAATCCAATATCAGGACACTAGATCAGCTGTCTGTTACATGTTTTAGCACCGTAACCAAAAAGATAATTCACTGGACATACAATCCACAAAGAATTAAGGACAGTGGACTAACAACACAATTTCTTGCCTACCAAGAGCTAAAGTATGACAGATATTTGTAAAACTCTATAGAATATTGCACTGACATCACCTTTTTCATCAGAGTCAGAATCTGATTCATCCGAACTTTCAACAACTTCCATATCATCTTCATCCTCATCATCTTCCTCTTCTTCATCGTCATGATCACTGACTTCCTGAATTTCCTCCTACAAAACATACAGACATTAAAGCACCCCCACACTTTTCCATGCCCCAATCATTTGTGACTATCACTGTGAAGCTGCAGCTGATCCATTCCTAATTTCCTTTCCACAACCTTGTAAATTTTTAAACAATGAACAAATAAACCAAACACTTCAAAATACTTACTGTCTCCAATTCATTATTCTCTCGCTCCGAAGCACCTTTTTCATCTCTCTTCTCCTGCTCGTTATCTGTGTTATCCTCTTTAACACTGGTAGAAGAGGTAGACAAATTATTCACAAACTGAAATTACATGTGTTTCCCATCCCCCAAACCAATAAGTTGTAATTCCAAACAAAATGAAAAACAAAGTGTAGTTAGCAAAAGGTACAGGTGTTGGGCATGGGTAAAACACAACTTCCAAATTTCTGCAGATAATAAAATAATGCCTAATTAGTCTTAATCTTGGCTTGCAAAGTAATACTAATGATTAGCACACTGTTCCAGCATACTGGGCAACTGAGACAACCAGAACACATCTCCATATACTACAGCAGTACTCATTATGCATGGAAGTTGCAGTGTACCCAAAGTAGTTTTTACCAAACAATAAAGGAACATTGTGTGCAAGTACAGCACACATACAATTACAGGTATTCCTAGACCTTCAAGCTGTGACAGCGCCTACTGTACTTAGAATAGTCTGAAAAATTATGTATAAACCTTAAACAATATCCTAATGTATCATACTATAACCACTCTTTTGATCAGTTACCTACTTTGACATCAAGGGAATGCTCAAAGCAGGCACTGATTCAACAATAAAAAGGGTTTGCAGCAGGTTTTTTTTGTTTTGTTCTAAAGGTTTGGTGTATTACCCATTAGGGCAAGTTTTAACATTAAGTGCACTAACACAACACATGCAAATACAAAACAAAAAACTCAATGGCACTCTGCAAATTGTCACAGATCAGGTATCAGTCCCTTTAGTGCTACATGTGCAAAACCCAAAGCTCCAGTGAATGGGAAATTGTGCCAGAATAGAGCTAGACACCACAGGAAGTAATAAGGAAAAAAAAAGTGGTTAGGATTGCATAATGTGGAGTCCACCTCAACTAACTTCAGCTGCATAAAAGTTTGGCAAGTTGTGCTGTCACTGATCAGGCACAGTAACTAGAAATGCACATATTCCTCCACTGATACCAAAAACAGCTCAGACTCAAGATCAAGCTCTTGGACAAGTCCAATACTCAGTGTAATGACAAGAAACATACAGTATATTCAAGACACTATAATTTGACAAGTTACACCTTTAAAAACACGTTTAAAACAAAGCTCGAATCTAAAAGTGCCTGTTGAGTGACACAGTGTTTCTGTGTACACATGATTTTTTTTGTTGTATTACTTTTTAACCTTTTCAGTGCAAACTGGTTCCCTTCTGCCCCACTCATTACCAGTCATGAGCTGACCATTCACAAGCAGAAAGTTTTTGCTTGGACCATCTGAATCCATGCAGCAGCTGGGGACGCTGGAATTAAAAAGCCTAACCAGATTTGTACACAGAAAAAATGCCAAACAGGGAACACAGAGCCATACAATCTCATTTCCATAGATTCTCATTTCCCTCAGCCCAGAACATGTTCTGTGTTGGTAATTAAACCTAAAAGATAATGGATTTTAGCTGCAATCCTCATGCAGATTAAGGCAAACCTCCAGTTCCCCTTCCACCTGCAGACTGCACAGAACTAACCACTACAGAGAATCTGTGTTCTGCCTAAGAAAGGGGAGAGACAGGAGGAAGGAGAGCCAGCAGCTCTCCCCAGCAGAACTGTACTGCTTAATGTGTGTGCAACTGATCTGTGGATTCACATCATCTGCTTCAGTTCAGTGGGTGGGGTTTTTTTTTAATCAAAGTAGACAGCAGAAAAATAAAAACTTTTAGTTTCACTTTTAATTATAGTCTAGTTCTCTTTTTAGAGGCCTCAACTACTCTCTAGGAATAATTATTTATCTACAGGTTGGGCTGAAACAGAATGGGAGGAATGATCAAGGCTTCAGTCACATGCTTTCAGAAACCAAAGCAGCAGACTTAACTAAGGTGCAATGGTCCAAGATACTCTTGATCTCACATGCCAAAATTATTATTGTCATATACTGCTTACTAGGCATTTCATACTATATGTGCCACTGCACCTTCCTCTTGCCTTCCATTCCACTTAGGCCATGCAAGAAAGAAAACAATTAATTCAAAATGAATTCCCAAAGGCACCACCTCCCCACAAAAGCTTGCTCAACACTGCAACCCGAGTCAACCTCAATTTCACAACGGATGTCTCTTCCAGTTAAAACACTGCTTGAAAGTGAAAACACAGGAAACAATTCTGAAAATGAACTACTCCTGAAGTATCTATGAATCTGCCCAACTTCTTTTCATGTATGACAACCAGTTAATTGAAATGACAGGTAATTAAAAACCTGGGAAATATTCCAACCTTCTTTCTTCTTGACTGCTTTCCTCAAGTTTCTGTAGCCTTCAAAAGCACGAGGTACAGTATTGGAAGGCCAAGCCAATGAAGGACAAACCAGACAGTGAAAAGCAAAAGTGATAAAGAAGGTAAAAAAAATGATATATATGAGCTTGCGGAGTTTAAAATGAAATTTTAAAAGATAGCATCAAGAGACAAGTAGTAGAAAAGGCAATACATCCTGCACAGTTGGAAAGTAAACAGAAAACAAAGAAGAAGCATTTGTAGGTTAACTAATCTGCCACTGACAATAAATGAAAATTCAAGTTACACTAAGGAAGACATTTTAGACAATATATATAACCTCGCAGATTATTTCTAATAATGGATTAAGAAAATATCTCAATTCTAGAAAAAGCTTTTTCATCTTTCTCCACTTAAACTTGGCAGGTAAAATATTGAAAATTGCAAATACTGCCACTGACCCAAAGTAATGTATTCTCAGGATTATATCATAAAAAACCCCAATGCACTAGTTTTACATATGCTGATAACATATTGTAATACAAAGTATTAATATTCTAAATAATATATCCTGAATATAATTAATACAAAAATATTCAAACTGCATTCATTTTTTTGCGAGGGTTTTGTTGTTCATTTTTAAATATAAAGTAAAAAACTGCAGTTTATTTTTCTGGGATTCAGATAGTACATGCCAATTATTGATTGTTATTTTTTAATAAATAAAAAAAAACCATGCACCAGAAGCAATGAGATGGACAAAATGTTAGTATTTCTACCTGTTTTTTTACCTCTCGAATAAATGTGGATTTATCAGTAAAGAAAAGTCCACACAACATATGTAAGCATAGATGGCTTAACATTTATCAACTACTGAAATTCCTCATGTTCCCATTATGACAAAGTTTTGAACAAGAGGTTTTGCTGCCTTTTCACTTTATACTTCCTACAGTCTTCCTTCAATATCAGCTAGGAGCTAGCACACTGAAGCCCAAGTAATTTTTATCACTAATTTAGTTTAATAAAGGTAAGGGAAGCCAAAAGAAAACAGGCAAAAATGGTTACTGGGTATATAAGGCTGACTAACAACTGAAAGGAATGTGGAATATTTGCACTCGGGCTTCTGGTGGTTAAGTCACACTAAACCATACTGTGGGACACTCCAATAATGTCAACTTTTCAGTAGCCAAAACATAACTGTCGTGTAAACTGTTTCCAATTAACTTTATGACAGAAGGTAATTAAAGGCTACAGATACATAGCAGTACATACCTGCTGCTCATTCAGAACCTTGTTCTTAGGCATTCAGGCTACCTCAGAACAATTTAACTAAGTTGCGTGTATTTAAAATTATGCACCTTTTATCATATTGACCCATAACTAGGAAACAAAAAACCAAAAAAGGCAGCATATGGGGTAGAACTAGTAGCTAGGCTTACCAATCCCATTTTAATGGAAAAATGCTAGTCAAGCAACTTTAAAAGAACAGCAACACTAAAAAGAAATAGTAGAGTAAATGTAACTAAATGCCTGTAGAAGACAGAATTAAAACAAAGAATCCCTATCAAACAGCACGGCAAATCATCTGTGCAATACATTCATGTACACACTGCCAATCCCTGAAATTCCACAGAATAAAATTTCAGAGTGATATAACCTTAATGCAGGCTTTTCTCTAATTAGATAGAAGCACTCTGCAGGTAACAAACATGATAACATATAATCCCTCAAATTCTAACATTTCTTAGCACCTAAGGAATTTTTCTCCCAACATATGTACCTCAGATACTTGTATTTATTACAAAGTAGTGTGTAGATAAGCCAGTAGAGAGATGCAAACCTTAGCAGCACTTTGAAGAGTATGATCTCATTTTATACAACACAAGACAATGGCTGGGCCATCAAGAGGTCTCTTCCAACTTTAATTTTTCTATGGTTCTCTACTTCTACAATGCTAGGATTGAAAACTGATCTCAAAAATAATTTATGGTAAATAGTCCCCACTTCTGTATCAGACTACCTGGCTATGCCATCACAAAACTATTTTCCTGGTATGAGAAAATATGAGTGGCTTTCAAAAAAAGAAAAAAGAAACTCAAAATGAACAATTATCTGTTTTACTTAGTACTGTATGTATAGCAAAACTTCTAGGGTTTTTTTTTTTAAATCACAATATCCTACAATAAGAGATATTACTCAATGTATCTAGTAGTGACCTTTATCTGCACACAATCCTGTCTTCCACCTAATAATCAGGCCAAAACCTAACAACTGAAGCTCTAAGCACGTAGTTAAATGTATGTTTCATTTTTAAATGTGTTAAAACATACAAAATCAAATCTCTTTGTTCTTGCATTTTAGAGTTAAAGGACATATTGAGTGCTTGGCTGAAGAGAGGCTAGAACATTTTGCTGATTTAATACTTCCATTTTGCCCTGAAGTTCCTACAAAAATGAGACAAAAATCTATCAAAATCTCCTTACAGTCTATGAGCTTCCTGAAAAACAATACACAAAGGGAGAATCTAGTTGTTATTAAAATGAGTGTTCTCTACAAGTATCAGACATTTATGTGGTAAATGGATTTCTAGATATTGGATCTAAAATTACAGATATTACTAACTCACATCAACGTTATACTTTGCCTATTTCAAGCTTAAACTGTTTGAATTTTACTAGGAACTTGTAGAAGTCTGAAGGTCCATTATTAAAGAGTAATAGATTACAAGCATGGAAAATTTCAACTAAAAGTGAGAGATTTCTAATGGCCACAAAGTCTCCAAGTACACAAACCAAGCCCTGCTGTACTAACTGCTGTCTGAACAGGCATTTATGTCAATGTCTATGAGGATTTTAGTAGATGAGAAGTTGGACAGCAAAAAAACCAGTAAAGCATCATGTTGCAGAGAATTAGGAAACCTCAAATTAAAACACATTCATAGAAGCAAAAGATAAAGCAAAAGAAGCTATTCCAAGAGATGCTAAAGAATTCCCAGCTATTCAGAATCTTTTCTTCAGAAAGCTGTTTCAGTTTTAACATAGAGTTGAAAAACATTTGTAATTGTCGTGGTTTAGCTTGGCCCAGGTTTTTCTAGTGGGGGGCCCACAAAGATGGCTCTTCTGTGAAGCTTCTCGAAGCCTTCACCATGTCCAGCTCTGAGGTGATGGACATGCTGCTGGCCAAGCCGGGGCCAATTAGAGATGTTGGTTACGCCTCTGTGAAAAACATATTTAAGAATAAACCAAAACAATGGGTGCACGCACTTTTTCTTAGCCAGAGAAGGAGGAGGAGGGGAGAACAGGTGAGGGAAAACAACATGGAGAGATCAAGGTCAGTGGAGAAGGAGGGGGAGGAGAAGCTCCAGGCACTGGAGCTCTGCAGCCTCTGCAGGCCGTGGTGAGGCCCACGGTGAAGCAGGGGGTGCCCCTGCAGCCCATGGGGGCCCACGGGAAATGCTGAGATCCACTCGCCCATGCCGAAGTGAGAGGATGCCCTGGAGGAGGCCGTGGTCCAGAGGGAGTCCTAGTGGAGAAACAGGCCTTGACTTGCACCCTGAGACTGAACTGAGTGCCCCACATGGAGTGGGTGGGTGCCTGAGAGAGAGAGAGAGGTCCAGCAAAAGTCCAGTAAAGAGAAGAAGCCTTGCTCCCGAGATGGAAACAGCCTGGCCTCAGAGGTCTGTACCCCATGGAAGAGGGACCCCACGCCGTAGCAGTTTTGGGGAGACTGCTTGCCTGTGTGGGGACCAGCATCACTGTAGCAGTGTTGGGCAGGCTGCTGACAGTGAGACCAATGGCTACGCAGAGGAAAAGAGCCTCTCCCCAGGCAGGGGAAGAAGATCTGGGTGATGAACTGACCTATCCCCCCCATGCCTTGTTCCCTTATGCAGCTGCTGGGAAGGAGGCAGGGGGTGAGTGGAGAAACGGTGGCCTTGAAGGGTTTATTTTACTTCTCATTTACTCCTCCGACTCTGTTAGCAATAAATTAGATCACTTTGCAACATAAGTTAGTCCTGTTTTGCCCATTTGAGTACGTCTTCTGCGTTTCCTTATCTCAACTCAAGAGCCGTGGGTGTGGCTGTGTAAATTTGTGGGTACCTGGCATTTGGCCAGGCTCAAACCACGACAATAATTTTTTCAAACATCTATTAAATTTCAGATACATTTTAGAAGAAATTTTTTTAAATATCAAAATTTAGGGAGAGCACCTGTGCTTTTATCGTTGTGCATAATTGTATGGAAAAGTTCATTACAAAGGAGACATTCATTCTATAAACACTGCATACTTCACTGAAAGAAAAGATACAAAAGAAAAACTGTAACTTCAACACATGAAAGAGTTTAAAGGAACGGCAGTTTATGGTCCGAACTCACACAACAAGCCTTTTTAAGTCTCAGTGGTTAAAAAAATTCACCTCTTCACTAAGAAACAGAAAACAAATAGCATTATAATTCATACACCACCTCTTTTTCTTTTTCCTTTCTTTTTTTTTCAGCTTTTCTAGATCTTTCTTGGCTATATCTAGAATTTCCATTGTCTCTTTCTCTGAAGAAAGCATAGAAGCAGAAAATGCTGATGGTCCACCAAAGTATGTGGGTCTTGATGAAGCTCTTGACAAGTTGCGTCGAAGATTTTCATTCACTGCTTCACTTTCTAATAATTTTGCTCTTAATGAAAAAAAAAGGAAGAATTGCAGACTATTAATCACAAGTATTGACAACACATGAGATGGACACTCCTTTGCCTCTGTAACTTCAATGCATTACCTTCAGTTTAAAAAGAAACTACAAACCAAGGTGAAGTCTGAAAAAATATATTGTAGTAAATTCCTCAATGATAACATTTTACACAATGGTTAAGTATATTACATATAAATATATATATCATATAACTTAGAATATATGAAAATATGGCTGTATTAACATACACACAGACATGCATATACAGATACATACCTGAATATGCTCTATATATATACACGGTGTATGAAAGCTACGCAAAAGCCCTAACACTAACTGATGACAGGCCAGATAATTCTTGCATGGTGTATATCCAAGATATAGATAAATATATCTAAAATACTTAAGACTTTTTGAATTTAAAAGGAAAGTATTTTTTTAAAAACTTCTTTTTTAAACAAGTTATTTCTCAGTACTATCATTTATATACTAGGTTGTAAAGTTATGAAAGAATCGTTATAAGTTTTGATGTCCTTTGTGCAACAACATTATGTTATCACCATTATTTAGGCAACATCTTATTCTCATTTCTATTGTCAGTTTGATCTCTAACATTTTACATTTTTGAGGCCAAGAGCAACAGCAGATGGTCTTAGGAGCTGAAGGACCACTCTCTTAAAGTAATCCCCACACAAGAAAACAGCTGAAGTATTTACTTGCTAACACTTCTACATTTTTTAAATAAAAATTGTCCAAATACATATTATGCAAATACCTGAGATCTTCAATTTCCTTGATATAATTATGAATCATGTTGCTAATTTCTTCATTTCCTTCCCCTTTGAAAGACAGAGAGAAAAGGGGAACGAGGGGAAGAGAAAGATTAAGAAAGGATGGTAACAGTATAAAATACCTGAATACAGCTTCTAGGTACAAGGTACCAGCAAAGGGAAACAGTCACATGGGCTACACATTTAAATCTTAATTTATTTGTAAAGTATCTTTCCTTCTTAAACTGAATTTTTAGTTCCTCTCGCACATAATCACCATATGACTACCAGTAACTTGTTTTCCATATTGGCACATTTCAACAATGCTTAAATCAAAATCATTTATTTGGAGTTTAATTTGGAGTCAAATTTATTTGGTCTGGTTGTTAAACCACCACAGGGGCTAAGCATACAAATAATTCCTATGCAAAGATATTATTTCATATTTTCTGTTGCTCATATTCCTAAATGAATGGTAAAATCAGGGAACCACACTATTTCTGTCATTAAAAAAGACTCCAGAAACTGAAGAAATAATCAGATGGGAGCCTACCTCTGCCAAAGGAGGTCCTACATTGCTAATACAAAGGCATCACTTCATTCCAAGGGGTCAGTGAAGCAAGAACATATTAATTTAAGTTCATGAACTTACTAAGCAGTTTATGCACATCGCACTCACAGCATACCTGTTCTGGCTAGCGCTTGGTTGGCCTGGTCACTCATAAGCTGTGTTATTCTGGCTCTAAGAGCATCAATAGTCTCTTGCATGGCTTTAATTCTAACGCGCAGGTTGTTGTTTTCTGTTTGTAGCATCGCATTTTCATGGAACATGTCATTGATGCTTTCAACGCCTTCTTCATCTATAATCCTTTTACCCTTTAAGAAAGTAAAAGTATCTTATTACTAGTAAAGGCTGACCTACACATAAAAATTTAATTTAGTAAATGTAATCCCCAGATTACTTAAAACTCCAAAGAGACTAGTAGCAAGTTTAAAAAAAAATGATAAATGGATAGTTTTCATAAGATTGATGTCTGGCCAACACCTTAGCATCTGGGTTTTGTGTAATTCCACTTTAGTCTGAAATACAAGTTCTTGAAGAGGTTAAGAAATGAGAAGAATCAGAATCAAATCAGAATACTATCTCAAGAAGAACTGAACAGGACCCTGCTTGGTAATGAGATTTATTGCCAAAAACATTGTATAAATTTCAGGAAGAAAGGGCATGAGTATTTGCCTTATATAATTTAAATTGTATTTTTAAAACACAAACTGTTTTAGCTGTCTAGTAAGTTTTCAAAAGCAATACACAGTAACTGCACACATTTATTTATGCATCAAAGTTGTGGTTTCGTCATTTTTGCTTTGGAAGTGACTTTCTCATTGCCTTTCAAAAAACAAATAGCATGCAGCATAAGTAAATATCACTGACATTTGCTGACATATCTTTGGGGATACAATCTACATTTTCTAAAAACATCTGGTAATCACTGGAATTAAAAGTGTTGTTTACACCAGGGTTGCTATTCCAATGTTTTAGTGTATGAAGTGGAAATAGTCAACAGAACAACAAAAAAAAAAAGTTGTGGAATTACAAGCATTTAAAAGCAGAAGAAATCCTAAGAGGATAAACTTACTGTTTTGTATTCCATGAGTTCCATCTGTAGCCGTGCAATCTCACTGCGCAAAGCATTTATTTGTTGACTAGCCCTATCCTGATTAACCATCACCTTGTTCTTGATGTTCCGTGCCCGATTAGCGTACTTCAATGTGTTCAAAGTTTCCATGAAGTCTCGATCTGAAGGGCTCACACATGCTATCATGAGCGTTTGACTGGAAGTCAGAAACACAGGTCAGCATTACACATAAAGAACAAAAAGAGCAGAGAGAAGCTAACAGGTCCTCAGGCAGAAGGTGAAAAAAGGATAGCAACTTCATAGTATTTGCGAAAATATTTCTCCATCTACCTCACAGCAGACTGTGAACCACACAGGTCAGCAGTGTTACATCTTGTATCATCGTAGCATAGCATAGGAAATACTAGATCATTACTGGCTCCACATATGAAACTGTAAAAGCAATTAATTAGTGTTTCCAGAAAGGTTTTTCAACTTACATTCAGTTTGCCTAATCATACATAAACTGAGATTAAGGAATTTATGATCAACCTAAATTCCTAGACAGTGATTTGGATCATGCAGCCATCAGGACAGCTTATTGTAATTTCTGAGGTGCCTACCTACTTCATCTGAAAGTTGCCCAAATGCTCATCTTAACTGTTTATACAAGCCTAAAGTATCTATTCTCTATCTGAGGTTTCAAACTGCCTGAATTTTCCACTGCTAATTATGTCCTGCTCTCCAACAGAAGCCCAAAAACTAGTATTTACCCTTAGCACATCCATCTATAACTGTACTTATTCCATGCTTTATAACACTACTGCTTAGAGCAACTTTCTCCAACAAAAAGCAGCATGACCTGAGCTCTTGGACCAAGAGGGCTATGAACAACTATCCTCCTTTCAGTTTCCTCCAATATTGCCCTAGCCATCCCATCATGGAGTATTATTGCAGGATGAAAACATACTCCTTGCTCCAAATGAAAGATCAAGCAGATAGACCAGTAGGAACCAGTACGACAAAAGCAGAAAAAAAGTAAAACAATTTTCACTCCAACCAAGTGCTTTCATCATTCAATAGGTTCCTTCCCTCACTCCTGGGAGCATACTCATTTCACATCAGATAAGAATAGCCTAGAGGGTCAGAACCAGAATTCCAGCTGCAGATCACTCTGAAGGTGCATACATTGCCTAAATTCTCAGAGAGGGCAACACATCTGCATTTGACGCATTGAGTACACTCCTCGTAGTTTTAAAGGAATTTGCTTCTCCATTGTATGTCACAGCTTAGGTGATTTCATCAGGAAGAATGAACTGTCTCTGGGGCAAAGGAGCAATATCTTCATCAGACAGGCTGAATTCTGATCTTCTCTTTCTATAATTTCAGACTGAAACAAGCAAATGAATCCCTGCAACCCTCTGTGAGGCTAACAATTATCTTCACCACACACACTGGGAAACTAAACTAGAAAGAGTAACTGGCGTGGGGCGACACAGAACATTCCGTTTCAGCAACTCTTCCTCAGCCCTCGTCCGTATCTCTGTGTCAGTTCTCCAAACTGTTTTAGTCCTCAAGAGTACGCAAGATTATAAACAAATTTTTAGTTCTCACATTGAGAATGCACTTACTTTCCTAAATCTCAGAGGACGGGTTCTGCTATGTTCAGTTTTCAAAATGGACACAACTTGAACTCCAGTTTCCTACCTGAATTGTAGAACAGACTAGGGTTTTCTAAAACTGTTCTACTTCCTTTACATTACCATTTCCTTAAACTGTTGCCCCTGCTCCAGAATTTATGAAGGTTTTCCTTTTTAAAATGATACATTATAAAATTTCTTTAAAAACACCAATGCTCCATATTCTTCTTTGAATAATTCAAGAAACATAAATATTTAAGTGCTGCTTCAGAACTGTTACAGCATTATACTTAAAATAAGGATTATTGTGAGAATAGTACAGTGACAATACTTTCATCATTGTTAACTCAGGACTTACTACAACCTAACCCAAATCATTACTAGTACATTTTAAGTATTGGTTAAGAGAGAAACAATAATATGGACTATAATGTCTAGGGTGGAAGTTGGAAGGCTACAATACAGGCTTTAAGAAATCTAAATCTAATTCTCTAGAAGAAAAACTGCATATTCTTTAAAATTTAGCTTTTCCACATATTTTGGCTGCCAAAGCCCAGATAAGAAACCATTCCAAATATGGGGGTGATATATATATGTGTGTATATATATATATATATATATATGAATGAAAAAAATCTTCCTTAACAGCTGGTATGGGCCCAAGGGATATTCCATCCCATATGGAATCACGGTCAGCATATAAAGCTGGGGGAATGAGAAGGAAGAGGGAGGACATTCAGAGTGATGGCATTTGTCTTCCCAAGTCACCATAACGCATGATGGAGCCCTACTTTCCTGCGAGCGGCTGAACACCTGCCTACCCATGGGAAGTGAATTATTTCCTCTGCTTTGCTTGCAGATGTGATTTTTGCTTTACCTATTAAATTGTCCTTATGTCAAACTGTGAGTTTTCTCCCTTCTACCCTTCTGATTCTGTCCGCAGTCCCCCCCAGGGCAGGGAGCGAGTGGCTGCATGAAGCTTGGCTGCTGGCCGGGGTTACCCTGACCTCATCACACACTAAACCCTGTGATTGCTCCTGAAGAACACGAGGGGGAGGAGTGGAGCTGTGAGATGTGAAAATATTTTAGAGTCAAAGTAGTATTTCTACAAAAGGGTGATTTTAGAAGTGGTTTGAAAAAATGCTCACTAGCTGGTATATTTGATAAAAAATTTAGTCAAGTGCTTTTTGCACTGATTTACAGAGAGAGGTTAGAAGAGCTATGCTGCTTGATTTCTGCTGATTTTTTCATAATTCTGGAGTTTCTTCCTCTCTTAGGCACTTTTGAAATTTTCTACACCTTATTTTACTTATTTTTCTGGCTCAGTTTTTCCTCACACTGCAGTGCTTCAAGTTGTTACTAAAGTTTAACTCTCCGAAGACCAGAGCAACAATTTAAGAATTTTCTTCCACTTCTCCCTATTCCTTTGTGGAAAAAGCTTCCAACTCACCTAAACTTAGAAGCCAGGCATATTGGATCACATAAAAGAACAAGAGTACTACTTTACTAAAATATACTCAGTTGTGGTCCCTCTTATATTTGTACATGGTAACATTACAAATACAAAATTTGTATTATTTTAATAAATTTGTTAACATTTCCTTATATAAAGCCTTCAGGGGTCAAAGCTTCCCTCCATTGTATGTGCAGAATGCATACAAATGGATTTATACAGTCAACCCCAGCGACAGACTACTTTGTTTTTATTAGGCTGCAATCCAACATCAGGTATCTGAACAGATGCATCCAAGCTCCTGTGCATGGCAGAGCAAACAACTCACTGCCATTTAAAAAACAAAGCAACACAAAAAATCTCTAAAGGAGAGACTCATCACAGCTTTAAAATACACTGTCAACAAAACTATCTACTACCTACAGATATTTTCAAGGGAAGAATTTGTCTGAAAATGGTAACTTCTAGGTAACGTGAAGCTTTGTGTCTAGTAAAATAATATCATTGAAAAGAACTAGGCAAAATCCTCTTTAAAATCATCTCTCCACTGACAGAATTTTTATCATGACAATTTATCTTCAGAACTTTCCTCCAACAAAAAAGTGGCTATTTTTATTGTCAATTAATATTCATTTTATTTTCTGAAGATTATGTTCTCATTTATGTTCATTCACAATGAAATACATAAAATGTTCCAATTTTCATACCTGTTTCCCCCAAGAGAGTCTTGAAGTAGCCTTGTAAGCTTTGAATCTCTGTATGGTACATGAGTTGCCTTCTTACTTTTATCTCCCAGTGCACTTATTACATTGCCAAGTGCCAGCTATAAAACACCAAATCACATAACACACAAGTCAGAATCAGTTCCTGTGTAGTTTTTATTTTAAAAGCAGTTTTAAACTGGGGTCAGCATACTATGAGAAAATTAATATAATCATGAAAGTTAACATAAAAATATTTCTGAAGATTTTTACATTTTACAGCAGGCATTTAGAAACTTCTCTGCTATCAACAGTGCATCAGATGACTTACAGTCTGGTACCTGGAAGTGCTAAAGTGCTTACCACAATTCATATGCACTATTAGTATCTCATGTCAGTCAGAAACTAAAGTTGGTCCTAATTCATCTAACAAACATTTGCTTTTGATGATTAAAGTTGATTTCTACTTCAAGCAATAGCTCTAATTTCTTTCAAATTAATTTTATCAATCTGCTTTATGCTACATTTAGAATAAAGTATGGGGCATTGACATGAAAGAAACCATATCTGTAGAGGTAGTAAATTCTGAAGTAAAAAATGTCTGATGATGATCTGAGCATTTAAAATTAGAAATTAAAGGCTTGTAGTCCACAGCTAGCCTTTTTCATTGCTAAAAGGGTCTAATTCATGTTTATAAACAATCTAACATTTGGCTGTGAAATTATTTTTCACGTGGAACAGCACACACTTCAGTCAAACTGAAGGATTTTGCTTTAGGTGGCACCCTGTACTGCAAGTTCTTGCTTTGGCAGTGGTGCAGCTGCCTGTTTCACAAAACTGAGGGCTGGACTTCACTGTAAATGGAAGTTTTGTGATCTTAATTATATCACACTGATTTTCACTTTCATGCACTTTATATGCTCTTTAAGTCACCTATGTCACCCCAACCCGCTAAATCCTATTGGCTTTGCGCTTATGTCAGTCATGAAATTGAACTGAATACTTTCTCTTCCATATAACCAGAAGAACTACAGAAAATAACAATGTCATGATGACAAGAGAATCACTGAGAAAATCCTAACTGCAGAATACCTCATTGGGACTGCACAATAGCCCAGAAAAAAGAGCCATGTTTTCACATATAAAATAGACATGTATTTTTGTGTCTTTAAAAGAACTGCACAGAGCTTCCACATAGCCATATAGCTCAAAACAAAGACATGAAACTACAATCTCCACTAATAATCACCAGTCCTACTTTTCAGTGCAGTTTAGTAAATGTTAAGTAAAGTGTTTAATACAGTTAATTAAAGAACTACATAGCAAGCCAGTACATAGACAAAAAAAAATAATAAGTTATAAGGTTTATTTCTAAGTGTTTTGCCTAGGGTTGTTGTACACTATATGGTATAGTTGTATAGTCTTACTAGTCCACAGTTGATGGAAATGCCTTCTTTTGCCCTTTCTCCTGTAGCTCCTGTTCGCTTTAACCGTTCAGATCCCGCCAGATCAACAAAATGAAACTTGGCAGTAAGAGTTTCATATTCATTCATCTCCGAAGATTCAGATATTATCCTGTTATCAGTGGCATTATCCTGAAGCAAAGAAGAACCCACAAAGCTTGGTGAGATCTTTCATATTAACATTTACAAAACTCAGTCAACAATTACAAAACTACCTCTTCATGACCATCTCCTTATTCATACGCATAACAACTAGTATTTTGAAACATACTATCTCCATTTTGATCATATGTACAAATATATCCTTGAAGATCCAGCTCTAGATGCGTGTGAACACATTACTTTAAGTACAAGCTCCCGTTGCTTCTTGATGAAGAAGTGGGGGGATACATATACTAAAATATACAAGTCTCCAGCAAGGTGAGCAAAAAATTTGTATCTCTCCTAGAATGCAAGTCTTGAAATCAATTGTCAAAGGAAACTGACTTTTAAAAAGCAAATCTTAATTACATAATTACCCCACAAAATCACCAGAACCACTTAGTTCATAAACCTGCCAAATAACTGAAAGATATTTTGATTTTATACCTCTCTAAACCCCATCACCAGCCTCCCTATAGGATGATTCTTCAACATACTTTAGGAATTATTGTTGGAAGCCATTTTTCCTAGCAGTCAGTATTCCATTAGCACTTCTGACTTCCCCAGAAAACAAGAAAGGCAGAGAGAACAAGGGAAAAATAAGAGGTTCCTTTTTTCCCTTCTACCTTCCTCCCGCAGATAATGACAGGCAATCACTGCAAGCCTCCATCAGTGTGGGGAGTCTGCCCAGGGACACACTGCACTAGGATAGTACCACAGCCTCAGCCTCTTTCCACTTCACATCCCAAAGCTCAGCAGCAAAATTATGCTTTTTTGTTAGACAATCCCAAACTTTCTTCTGTCAGTTAGTTTAGTTCTACCATTTCCTGTAGAGTTTTATTTTACTCCAAGTGTAGTTAGATTTCCATTGTCAGGAAAGCAACACAATGAGAAAAATCTTTAAATCACTCACTTATTGACCTTATTGGTAAGATATCCATTGCACGGCAATTTCTACTAAGTTGGCACTGTGTCATGTAATAAGCATATATCAAGTGTATACTGGATTTATAACAAATTCTCACAGCCCAAACTATGAGCTTTGTTAGGAATTTCTATCACACTAAGCATAGAAAACCCAGAATAACTTTAGAAAAAAAAAAAAAAACTCAAAAAAACAAACCAAACAAAGCCAAAAAAAAAAAAAAGCCAAACACACAGACCCTCAGGTATTCTTTCTGTGGTGACCTTTATGTCCTTGGCCAGCTAGCCTACAGCTCCTTTTGCTACTGCAAGGGGTAATGCAGGTCTCTGCAGATCAAACAATTCTCATGGTAGTTAAATATTTCATGCTTCTAAAGTGGCATCCTTTTGTAACAGTAACAGAAGAGAAAGGGAACTGTGCCACTTCCACAAGACCAGGAATCATTATTTCTGTTATTTTGTTGTTTACACTCTGGGGACCACACTTTCATTCCCAGCCCTCAAAGTCATGACTAATGCACCCTTTCACTCTCCTTCATTTGGCAAGTGAAATGTACATCCAGAACCTTCTAAGAAGCGTGGAAGGCGTGAACAGAGCCCGAGGAGCAGCACGTCTGTGCACTGCAGCCCTGGCTGCCTGCCAGCCCTGGGCACGGGTGACCGCACACAGAGGGGACATGGCCAAGGCTGTCATCCGAGAAGAAGAAACTGCGTTGCCCTAGTAACAAAGGTCTCCCAAAACTGTTGTCTACAGAAACTTGAGCTACATCTCTCCTGGCCACCCAATAATAGCTCGTATTAATTTAGATTCCAGAAGTGTTCAGAGGACAACGTCAGGTCTATCCTCTACTCTCCTGAACGCCACAGAGAAAGAAGAGGGTGTTGTCTTTACAAATTAAAGATTTAGAAATGCCCAGCTCCAAACATTCAAGTTACCTTGTGCGTACCTCCCACGAAAAGCAGAAAACAAACAGTTGGACATAAAGCAGAAGATCACCACCTCTTCCCTCTAACACAAGCCTCTGTAAAAAAATCAGGCAGAGCCAGGCAACAGGCCCCTGGGCAGCTCAGCTGGTGGGGAAGGCTGCAAGTGCACCAGCACAAGGATTGCTGTGCCAACAGCCTGCAGGAAACAGGCTCCCAGATGACTGCTCAGCAGACACTTTTCAACAAAAAACCTCCGAGCAGACTGTGTCACCACACAGTGACTGAGGTGCCCTGTGTGGGCTTGGAGTGTGATACCAATCCCTCCGAAGTGAAGACAGCTGACCACACCATCAAATCCAAAGTTTCAGCATGGAAAGCAGGAAGAATTGTTTTTAGCAGGTGTATAAAGCAGGTCTATATACCACAAAGGACCAGGAAGGAACACTCATTTTGCCTGCAAATGATTATTTGTAGTATTAAAAGAAAGTAACCCCCCAAAAAAGCACTGCAAATCTAATTCACAATTCCACATGCTTAAAAATGTGGGATCTATGGGTAGAATGCTAGCCAGATACTATCTAATATTTTAAAATTATGTGCAAAAGACCTTTAGAATATTCAAGTTAAGTCCCCCTGAAGATACTGCAGTTTTCAGGAATATGGATGTATTCAGAACTCTCCCCTTTACCAGATACACCAACAGCAACTAAAAACAGAACAGTCACATGCAAAATATTCTACAGAACAGCTCCATGTTCATTCATAGTTTGAATTTCAGGTTAAGTGCATAGACTTAACAAAATATCTGCACCCTGAATATATATCTATTTAAAATAAATACACTATTTTGGAGCCCTTGAGCAGGGCTTTTGTACTCCATAAGAATGTTCTGAGCTTTATGAAAGCGTCAGAATTTAATGCTTTTCTACTTGCACCTTATTGGATATCAACACTTAATCTGAAATATCCAAGCAGGTTCAGTTAGCTGACTGCAAGTTTAAACCCACTAACTGCTACGACACTTAAATGTACTCTCCCAATTAAAGACAAATTACATTTTAACTTTCTCACTTGTGTATGTCGCAACAAAATACTGAAGGAAACGCTAGAGGAGAATAGGCAGGTTCCTGTAAGAGTCTGCATTTTATGGTTGCCTCTGGCTAGAGGATGGTTACATATGCACAGATTAAATCAAATTATTATAATGCTTAGCAAATTCATCAAGCATTATGATGACTACAGCATCCTTACTAAGAGCAATTCAAATAGCAATGGCTGCCAAAACTATCCTCATTTTGAAAAATGGCTACTAAAGAAAAGTTTAACAACAGCAAAAATACATACAGTGTTAAATGCAGGACAGACTCTGGTTTGACACAAGTGTATAGTGAAGATAGCATGTGACCGTGAGCTCTGAACGTTCATCTGAGTGCTGGCAGTGGTTCGAGACAAAGCTCCCAGCTTCAAGCACTGCATCATCTAGAAAACAGACAAGAAGTATATTGCATTGCTTGTTGGTTAAAGCAAAAATGTTCCTATAACACTGTTTTGGATATATAACTAAACTTTCTCTCTTTGCTATGAATTCAGTTCCTACATGCCAAAAAAAAAGCGCAAAGATTCTTAAATAAACAAACTAATAGTATTTTTGTGATTTCTGTAAGAAAATACTTCAATCTTTGTATGCCTCTCTTTACTGTACTCTAGTAGTAACATAGCTATCTTCATTCACCTGTGGCAAAAAATGTAGGATTTTTGTACAAAAAAAAAGTACAATAACATTTGCATTCAGATTTGCAATGCACATGAACAGCAGTTTATTTCACATCAGCCATAATGCACAGTTCTCCTCTCAAAGGAAAAATAACATATACAGAATTTGGGAGATCAGATTTACATATATGCCAAAATTCTCTCTCTCAGCAGAGCTACATTATGAACAAAAGCCTGTTCCTAGCTTTCAATGAAAGTAGCATGCACTTAGTACCAAACATCAGATTTAATGCTACAGAAATTAAGAAAATAAAAATTTTAGCTAGATTTTACACTTAACTTGCCCCGAAGACAGATATTAGAAAGCATGACCTCTATTTTTAACTGCTCATCAAAGCATATAGACATTTTTAGAATGTACTTGGCATGTTACAGAGCAATTTATTTTCAATTATCACCTCTGATTCTCCATTCACAGTTCGGGTTGTAACGCCCACTGTATAAATTCCTCCTGCTGAATCTTCATGTATTTTGATATTTGATTTTTTATTCTTTGCATCAATATCACGTGTGGTATCAAACAGATCAAGAATTTCTTCATTGTAAAGCTGAGAACAAGAAAAAGGCAAAAAAACATATCACTTTAGGAAGGAATTCCTCCGATGACCAATAAATCTGTGCATTGCACATACCAAATGTTGTAAAAATCCAAATATGTCAGCTCCCAAAAAAGGATATTGTGAAACATCCAAACTTACAAAGACAATAGATAACAGAGCAGATGCAAATTAAGTGACCAGCACAACTTCCTATTATGCCACCCAAAGATGTGGTCATTTCCTCCACATCACCAGATCTGAGAGAAAATTCTTTGGTGGGACCAGGGAAGAGGAGGAATTTGATGCCAGCAGAACAAGAGCGGCAGTGGTTTCTACGGCAGGCACCTGCTGTCTTCAGATTCGACCTTGGGCTTTTCTTTTGTGGATTCAGTTGGCTGCACCCTTCTCCAAACACTTCCAACTCACTCCACTTGCTCTCCCTGCCATTACAGCTTTCCTCATCTCCTCTCTCACATCCTCATAATTCTATGTCTCTCATTTAGACAAACTCTTCCTGCCCTAGAAGGAATTTGACATATAATAATAGTTTCATGCAAGCTGCTTCTTAAAGGCACCAAGCAGCAGTCCGAAAATACTACGGCATGGCTTCTTGAGCAGGGCTTTTGTACTCCATAAGAATGTTCTGAGCTTTATGAAAGGTGTTCAGATCCAACTGAAGATATCAGAAATAAAAAAACCAGACAACCCACCCAGAAAAAGAACTATCCCACTGGAAATTTCATGGCTCTAGTCTCCACCTAGAGCCTATGTCAAGTGTCTATAATTTAGTTATACTAATTCATGCCAGCAAAGCTAAGTCCAGACTAATTCAATTCCTGGTCAAAATGTCTAAGTAACAATCAGAGAATCACTGTAACAGATCTGTATCTGCACAAGGTACTTTCTCATAACACTAAAAGTGACTTTCTCCTCTCAAAAGCAGAAAGTCACAGAGAAGAAAATGTCCAGCATTTGTGAATGTGATGCTTTTAATCCTTTACATATTAAAAAATGAATTATATTTAATTATTAGGCATAGATACTCTAAGTAGGAATCTTCTTACTAATGTTTTACCTTGATAAGTTCAAACAAACTGATGCCACAATTCAAAGTAGATCCTGATAATGCACCTGCAAATGCATGGGACTGCATACGCCTATCTTTTTCAAAGCAGGAAAGCAAGGAGTTAAGGGAGGCAAACTGCAGCAAACTAAAGAAAGGCAAGAAAGTGGCAAACAGAAGTCACTGTTCGCAAGAGTTATCCAGCTGTAAGACTTCAAACTTATTCCAAAATACAATCTTGCTCCAACTTGTTCTATGACCAAATTGTTGTTTATGCAATTCAGCTCTAATGGTAGACAGGATGGGAGAAGAGGATACTTTTTGATACAAGAATAGTGTATAATATCTAACTAATCAGAAGAAGCTCCTTCTGAGAAAGCCTCAGTAAAAGAAAAAAAATCTACCAACTAAAATGACATTCTGCTAAGGGAGAAATTATTATATACCTCATTTAACCTCTCTCTACATTAGATAAACAAGACAGGTTTCAGTATGTATAGTTCAGTTGAAATACATTGTAATGGTTGAAATTCTTCATACCATTCTCACTGTAACATTTAGTTACTGCCCTGTATTTTGGGACTTAGTCACATTTGGACTGTTATGTCAAAAAACACAATAAATTCAGAAATCACACTGGTTACTGCTCCTTATGCTACTAATGTTGCAGCTGCCTAAGCAAAGCTGCAGCTCCCTGATGTACAAACAGAGCACGTGCTCACGCTGACTCTCTCTAGGCAAACATTAGCCAGAGCAACAAAAACTTCTGCTTAAGGTTAACAGTGACAAATCTAGACCAGGACAAAACTAATGCCAGCTTGTTAATCTTTAAAACAGCTTTAGGAACCTATGACTAAAGGACTTAGCTTACTTCAGCAGTAATAAAACCAACAGCTTTTCTCGTGACTAATATAAAAGTGGGGGTTTTCCAACCCCAAAGTAGATTAAGTTGCACATACTGAAGTAAGCAAAACAAGTTTACAACTGCTATTCCTAAAATTGATTCTTCCTCTCCGTGTGCCTAAAGTATCAGATTTTGCAGGTTGGTAGTGAATGTAAATATGTTACACCCAAATCAATCAATTTAAAAAGCAGTTCCGCAGTCAGGAGACACAGTGTAAAAACAGCGAGACTTAAAGCAACAGCTGCTGCAGGTCCGAAAGATCACAGACTTTATGGTCCCTTTACCAGGAACAATGTCTACAACAAAACACAAGGGGAACAGTTTTGTCACAGTACTGACCAGGTTGTTTTTTTTTCCTCTGGGTCTGAGAAAGAAGGGAACAGCGACACTGAAGGCAAATCCTAAAACAATGGGGATTTCAGAAAGAAGTATTTTCATGTTAGGCTTCTTCTTGAGTAAAAGAAAGCCTCAAGAACAGACTTTGAAAGCTGAAGAAATGTATGGCAAAGTGACAAAAGCAGGCAAGGCATGGTCACTATTCGAAGCCACAAAGTACAATTAGGTTTTTTTCATAGTTTCTTGTCTTAAGGTTTTGTCAAGAATTACAAATAGGCATGAGCAACAGGCCCTATAAACAATGTACGCTGCAGAAAAGGATAAATGATGACGAACATAACTACTTCTATACTTCAAAATAACACTATGAAGGGAAGTACTAAAATAATTGGAGTAAGATAAGAATACTTTTTCATAAATTGAAGAGCTGAAGCAAATCCCATACATTTTCCTTTTGAAATCTTGAAGATTAATTCAAAACATCTTGTGAGAAAAAAAAGTTTAAAGAATCAACCAGAAAAAAAATTTAATTGGTTTTCTAAAAAACAAACAAGCAAACAAAAATCCCACATAAAGTTACACCCACAAATGTGGATCATATTTACCTCTAAGAACTGTGCATTCACTTTAAAATCTGGAGGTGGAAGTCCTTGTTTAATAGCACCTTGTTTTTTTTCTTCAATACATCTGAAAAGGTGCTTAACAGCACGTGATATAATGCCTTGTTCTTCTTCTGTTATGTTGACATCAAATCCAGTACCCATGGTGTATGTTTTGCCAGCACCTGTCTAATTTGAAAAAGGAGTAGTCACTAGAACATGTTAACAGTACAAGATCATCACAGAAATACAGTTTGTGAACACTAGTGGTTAGACCAATCTGACACCTTGACAATATTAACACACACAACAATAGGTCATTTTGAAAAATGGATAAAGAGCAGAATTTGGACAAACTGTTTATCCAGAGATCACATACAAGAAGGCAGAGATCAGTTCAATCTTTCATAACCCTTTCCCTAACCCTTTAGAAACTTTCCCTAACCAGCTTACATTAGCCTTGAGCTATCACCTCTAGGTCAAAAGAGGAGTTAATGTTTTCAACCAAGGCTGTTAATTAAAGCATGTACTTTGGAGGTATAAGCAGCATTTGCAATTCTTTACTGAAGTAGATCAAATGACTCCCTTAATTAAGATGTCTGAATATCTCAGGTATTATATTCCCATTGTTCTCATTTTATACTGAAGAATACAAGCTCTGTCTTCACTAGGAAGATAATTCAATTAAATGTGAAGTCCTATAGAAGACAAGGTAGTGCCGTGTTTTCACTTAATTAGTGGATCAAGTCTAAGACAAAGATAGGATCACACAGCTGAACATAATCTGCTAAACTGGATCTGCAAACTGCTTTGTTTCACTAGAAATAGACTTCACCTGGCTAACTTGAGATGCAACACTTAACAGTGATAAAATTCAGCATCCAAGATGAAATTTTATGTAATCAACTCCTAAAGGAATATTCAGAAGACAGTAACACATTCTCTACATTGTGCTCAGCTTTGAGAAGTAAAATGTGTGCCCAGTGTACTAGAGGATGTGTTCGCTACAAAAAATTGTTTGAATTTGGAATCTGATCTCTACATTTTGCCCACAAACAAACAATGTGGCCTGAAGTTCCCCAGGACCTATTTTTAAAAAGCTCCTATTCCCAAAAGAGTCTAAAATTGCAGTGCTCAGAAAAGAATCTCAGTACAACCTATCTCTATATGTCAACTGATTAAGTCAATACTTTGTATTGCTGCATTGACGTGAATTCAGGAATTATATGGACTGATACTGTTTTCAGCATTACTATTACATTCGGGTCTACTGCCTATATATATTCTGTGTTTCAATTGCCTGTCTACACAGACTTTATATAAACTCAACATTTTCCTACTAGATAACTCACTGAAAACAAACCCAAGATGCTAAAAACCAGATTCAGAAATTTAAGAGAAAAATCAGTTGCAAAAAACTATTTATTCCAAAATAAATGCTTTAAAATAAAATTGTGAGGCTTACCTGGCCATAAGCAAAGACAGTGGCATTATAGCCTTCAAAGCAACCTTCAATCAGCTTTTCTATACACTGTACATAGATCTCTTCTTGCTGCGAGTCTATGTTAAAGACATAATCAAAAGTGAAGGCCTTATCTTTACCCAAGAACACTTGAGGTTCACCAGGTGTGACAGATGTACAAATATGGCATCCTTCAATCTTCTCTTTGGCTAACTGTGGTCTAATTCTGTTTTGGAAGAGAGAAAAGAACTATTAGTAATTCTCATAGTCAAAAATATGAGGACTACACAAACAATACATATAAGGGATCTGAGAATTCCTTAATGACTGAAAAATCAGAATTTTTCACCAAGCCAGAAGGCTTTCAGTTGTCCGAGCCATAGTACTGACTGTATCAGAACCCCAGCCACAAAACTGCTTATACAAATGACATTATCTTTCCTGAAGGTTTATCTACTTCAAGCTGACAACTGCCTAGAACTCTGAATGTTTCTGTATGTATACCATGTGTTACTGAAGAGTCACTTTTATATGGCGTTTCAAACTTAGAAATCAAGCTTTCCAGTTTTATCAAGCTTCTGCATGCTTTCACTGTAAAACTAGTAATTTAAGAATTTTTTTACAAGCAAGTTAAATGTGAAAAAAAATACAGGATAGTTTCAATAGCAATTTGGGAGCAAGGACCCACCAAAGCCAATTGGTTAGTGCCTGGTGATAATGATGCCAAGATTGTGGGTTCAGTCCCTGTATGGGCCATTCACTTAAGAGTTAGACTTATGGGTCCCTACTAACTCAGAGTATTTTGTGGTATCATCTTAAATGAAAGCCTCCTTTCTGTGAGAGCAAGAACAGTAAGGAAAAGGCTCACATTTCTTATTTCCATTTGTCAGAAAAAGAACTTTATACAACCAGAACACTTCCATGAAATATTTTGTTTCAGTGAAGAAGTAAACTTTCAGACAATATAAGAACAATATTTAACAAGTTCTAAAGGTAAGAGTGTCTCATTCCTCATTATTTCCCCTCTAAGACAAATTTCAGGTTTCATTTCAGTTTGTTCAGTTTCTGACAATACTTTGTAGAATACAGCCTGGACTTCTTATATTCTACCATTTTAATAATTCCTCTGCATTCTTAACATTCTTGCAGCCTCATCAAAATTGAATTCATGCACTGGACTGGCTTTACTACTAAGAATGACTGCAGAAGTTTGTGATTCAATTGGTTTAATCATTAACTATCAAGAAGAAAAACTCTAGCCCACTTAACACATTGTTCGAGCTGTAACTAACTAATAATTTGTTTACAAAGTTACTCTTTTAAAAAAAGATTAAGTTCTCAAAGTAGCACCAAAAAAAATCCCAAAACGAAAACCCAAACAAACCCAAACAAATAAAACCAACACCAAAACATGTGCGATGTGCAGCTTAAAAGACGTGACAAAGAATAAGAATGATAAAACAGCAGCAGTACAGCTATATACAAACAAAATCATTGAATATTTTATATAAATTCTCCATTTCTATAAAACTTCAAGTACCTATATTTATTGCAGTGTGGCTACTTTCATTTACACAGTGTCAAAGATCTGTATGCACAGAGTGCACTTGAAAGGCACATATTCATCTCATATTCCATGCTTTAAGGGCCACATGTACATTAGTGCTCTGTTCAGAGCAGCTGTGCTGCCTTGAAGCAAATTCCCCAACATCTTCGCTTATCACATGTTGGTTTGGATCACAGAGCAGTTTCAGTGTGCACAATTTACACTCCCTTCAGAGGAAACAAAGCCAAAATGTATGACTCCAAATACACAAAACTTGTTCCAAAATCTAATGGGAGCATAAGGGCCCAAAGCTACCCGCTGATCTACTGTGCCTGTGCCAACACCTGCTGATGCAGAGAGAGCTTGTCTCCAACAACTCAGTGGACTGCTGTAGACTAATTATGTACACTTTAGATGAAGTTAGAAATAGCCTGCTTAAAAAAAAAATAGAAAAATAAATCTCACAGAGCATGATGTATCTACTTTCTCTTGCAGATTCTGAATTTTTCATCCAGGAATGTGCATTACTGTCAGGAGTATTTTTCAGATTTTTCATTCTGAGGGTTTCATTATATTCCACTGTGTGACACTAGAGATTAACCTTAACTTATTTGTAAGGTTTTCTGCACATTAATTCCACTATGGAAAGTTCATTAACGATCAGGAGGTACCACCCTTGTCAGCGCACCCTCTAGTTTAAAGTGAAAATTAAGTAAACCTTTGAAAAATATCATTAAAGACTATATGATGTGTAAAGGAGGCATAAATATTCTACATTTAGTATTTGCGTTTAAGGACACAAAGTGTGCAATATAGGTCACATTTTCTCTCTAATAACACCATAGGGGTTTTTTTCTTTAAATGAAGTAAGAATGCTAAAAGTAATAAAGGATTTACATAACTCCTTCACTAACAACCAACTTGATCTGCTTGTACCTGTGCTGACTAAACACAGAATCTGATAAGTATGTACAGAAGTTTGTAATACATTTACTTCTAAATTAAGGAAATTTTGGTAATGAAATAGCTTTTATTTCTAAGTAGAGAAAGTCTACAAAGAAAAATTAATCATATGCCTTTTCTAAAAGCCTTCTACACAACTGGAAAGTTGAGCAAATAAAACACTGTAGCATGCTGTCTAAAACAATATTTAGAAAATGCCTACTCAGTAAGTTATTCTGCTGCCTTCTTTTACTGCCGTGAAGTCAGACATAGGGCAAGCTTCTTTTTCAGACTAAGCACTCCTATTCTTGCGATAATCCAGTGCACACAGTACAAAGGCCATCAATTGTCCTTACAAGAATGAACTCTGAGGGCTTTCAAAGCTCCAAAGGTACATCTCATTGTCTTCTAGAGCAACAAAGCCTAGGAAGATCTTTTCTAGAAATCTAGATGGAAAACATATTTTCAACATCAAGAAAGCTTTTGTGCATCCCAAAAACCCAACTTCCCCTGAGTTCTGAAATGCTTTTAGCATTAACTTGCAGAATGAAGTTGATAACTTTTTTAAAAAGCTTCTCTTAATATGTTTTTATTCTATGCTTAAAAAGAAATTAATTTTCTATACTGATGAACTGATGCAATTATGACAGGTGCCGAATAAATTTCTCCTTTCTACTACTAAGTAAAGGCTGAGTGACCATGAAAAGAAACAGCATGCCTAAAATATCAATGATTTGCATGATAATTATGACAGTGATGACAGGACTGTAAAGTGAATAGTTTTGATGTCGCCCAGCAGACTTCCCATGAGAATCCTCCCAGCCAGGTCCTGCCTTGCAGCCAGGCAGCACCTCCCAGAGCTCTGCTGCACAACAGCAAGCCCGTACATATCAGCCCAGCACAACCAGTCCACAGCAAGACACCGTGCCAGAAACCAGCTGAGCTGAAGGAGATCTGTGCCACTACTAGCAGCTTCTTACCAGGTCAGTCACTTCCCCTGGGTCGTAACAAAACCTTCTGGAATCCAACAGTAATGATGGTGTCCTTCATCTCTAACTTACCACTAAATCTGAAGGCAGTGCTGGGAAAAAAAGCCACACTTCACCAGCACAAAGGAAAAACAAAGCAAGAGTCACCACAACAGGGAAGCTTCACGGCAAAGACAGACTGCCTTCTCATTCTGTCATTGGTCTTACACAATGTCCCACTCTGCTACGGAACTGAGAGGTAGCAGAGACAGATCCTGACTGCATCAGGTTTGATTGATGTCTTCCCCCAAAAGAGATGTGCAGACAAGAAACCTTCATTACCCAACCTGAGGCCTCCTCAAGGGATAATTCATGCTCTGAAATCTATACAGCTCTCTAGGTAAGTTTACCACTAAGCTAATGTGATGTGCTCACTGAGTAAGCAGAAGATGCCTTCCCTTCAACCTGATTTCTGGCCACTTACAAACAGTGAGTGGATCACCCAAATCTTAAGACTCTCAAAGTCTTACTACTTGCAGTGAATGTGTCATCTGGCAAATGAAAGTCCTCATGCAAGTCAGATTCTGCTCCAGCACTGCCTATAGGAACATTTCCTCCTTCTCCACCCCACACATGAATTGGCAAAGTGATTTTTTCCTTTCTCTTTACAGCCAAACATTTTCCACTCTCATGTCTTAATGTGGTCACTTCTGTCAGCCAAGCAGGCAGCGCCCACACTTGAAAAATGTCAAAGAGCTCATTCTGGTCATCTCTCCTTGCTCAGCCTGCAGTCTGCCACTGGGATTTTTCTCCAGGACCAATTTGACTTCACCCATTTTGTCTTCTACTTGGCCCTACCTCACCTGTTTTTCAGGCTACTCTCTTAATTGCAGATAATCGGGTGTTTTCTACCTATTTCCAATCACATCTCTTTAGATGTGGCAACTTCTCAAACACCATTTTGCTTTACATCCTTCCCTCTCCTCCTCTCCAAAGCATGAACACACCCAATTCTTGTTTACATGTACTTTGCAGCACCTTCAGGCCACACACATGAAACTTAATCCCCTAAATCTCTCCTGCTTCAGCACACTGGGACAAGTTGTCAAATTAGGGAGTGCTAAACCAGCCAGCGGTTGCACAGTAATGCACTGTATTGTACTGAAGCTAATCCTTCAGTAGAACAGGGGCATAATATGTCTCCTAAAAGTATTGTCAGCTAGAACAGGCTCAGATAATACAGTTCAGGGACTACAGTCATCATCAGGTCAATACCATGTGTTATGCAAGACATCAAACTTTACAAAATTGATTCCTGTTTAAACTAGATAATATCATAATATCGCTTTGAAAAGCACCCTATGTTTACTTCTAGGGATGAAACATTGTCCCAGTGATTTAAATATGTATTATTTATATGAATTACTACATGGATATATACAGATATAGATAGATAGACAGACAGGCATATACACACGTTTTCAGCTAATGAACAGTTTCACCTCTGTGTTTGTTTATTTAAGAACCTCTCCATTATTTAATTTTATCCTCACAATCTCCAACCATCTATGATCACGCCACCCCTTAATCTCACTTCATATACTAAACGAGACCAGTGATTTTTTTTAATTTACATCTCCATGTGAAGAACTGTAAACTCTAACAAAGGGCAAATAATCAAAGGGTTTACCATATGCCTTTCTCAGTACCTCTACAGAATAGCAATAAGCACACAAGAGCTTGTAAAGAGTGATCTAAAAAGTGCAAAGAATCAAATTATTCTTGTTTTACAGAAAGAAAAGCAGAAAAAACTAATCATAGGTTAATCTTTCAGACTGCAATGACTATCCAGAAGCTGTGTGTTGGAAAAGAAAAACCAAATTACTCTGAAGTCCCATTTAAAGTTCTCTGTCATTAAAAAAGCTCCATGGGGGAAAGGGCTGTTTACACCTTGCTCAGAAAAGCATAAATTCAAACCAAGTGCTGTGCTGAGCAGGAAACAAGTTAACCTGTAAACCCAAGGCTCTCCAATACTTCTCTTACTACACTAAGCCTATTAAATTTCACACACTTAAGTTTCACATGTGGGTATATGAAATATTAAACCCAGAAGCACCTAATAAAATACTTAGTGAAGCACAGCAGGCAATATGAATCGGGAAACAAACAAAAACTGCCCAAAACCAGAAGAAAACAGATTCCTACTCTTACTTCAGCATCAGAATTCCCTCACCTTACTATTCCATTAAATTTATGCTCATGAAATCACACCCATGAAACTCCCTTCAGAGCAGGCAGAAAGTAAAGAAAGCTAAACAGATTTCATCTCAAAGACACCTGACACCTAGGTTTGCATAAACTTTTCAGAATTCTTGCTCGCACACACTGGAATCTTGCACTATTGATTAGCAACACTTTCAAATGAGACCACAACTATAATGCATTAATCTGAACTTCACCTCCCAATGAGCTTTAAGGATACAAAAAGATCAGGCATATGACAAATTCCAGGTTTTTCTCTTATTAACACAGCAAAAAGGGTGCAGGAACAAATCTTTTTAGGTTTGTACCAGCAACCATTACTTACAGAGGGTTTCTTTTTAGTGGCACCACTTAATGATATGACTCCATATTAATGGTATCAATCACTAGCATTACATGTACTGGTATCAAGATGGAAAAATGCACAGGCAATTACAAATACACAAATTACAGTGACCACACAAGACACGGCTCAGCAGCTGAGCTGTGGCAATTGGCCATCCAGCACATCTCCAAGTCTTTTCCCCCACCATGGGTCAGCTCCCAGCCTGGGAACCTGCTTCCCCTGCCAGGGGCCTGGGCACATATCAGTTCCCAGCCAGGGCAAGGAGCACCGTGCTGCAACTGTACCTCAGTCACTCCTATGGAACATTTGGTCACCACTCCCATCAGTTTCTCTGAAGCTGCCACGGTCTAGACTGAGCCCAGTGTTGCCAGCAGGTGTGTGTGCCCAGAGCCCACACAAGACAGGCAGATGTTCTGCACATGTACCAACACCTACCTACTTGATGAACCTGGAAACTTCTTGTTGTCTAAAGGCATTTCAATACAAGTTTGACAATACCAGAGAATAAAACTTCCTGAAAGGGTCTTGGACTTAAGAAAATGCAGTAAGGATTGTAGCAAAAGCTTAAGCAGGATCTACATGGTCCAGATTTTATTCCAAAGTCCTACTAAGATACTGATAAAAAGCTACTAGCATCTCTTCAAATCATGTGTAGCCATTAAATATGACCATTAAGCCTTAACTTAAAACATCCAGCAAAATCAGCCACTAAATTACCAAATGGGCTCTGAGGTATTACATTTTCAATACCTAACTTATTTTAATGCAAACAAAAAAATGTATTCAAAAATATACACACAGAATATTTTGTTCCAGTGCTGCAGACTGTCACTTCCAGTTTGCATTTAATGAGAAAGCAACAAATGGAAAACTGGCATGAAATTAAATTGAGGAAATACACCACTGCCATAATTAGATTTGTCCAGTTCTCCTGTATGCTCAAACTCTACCTCTTCAGCTATTTTTTTTTTTATTTTTATACACAAATTTAATTTCATGAAACAATTACCCTTTTCAGTAGCTTTGGTCTGGTCAGCTCACATACCCATTAGCTATTCATGCTGGAGATGACATTTGCAGTGCCAGGCTGAGGCAGCTCCACAGGCTGCTGCTCTGCTTCGCTTCCTGAAGTGCTGTACAATAGCTGTATCTCCAGGCAGCCGCCACAACCAGGACACAGTTTAGCAGTGTGACTTCAGATTAATTCTTGTGCAATTCTGTAACAACTTAGCAGGCTGTGCAACACAGATGGCATCCTCACACTGACAGGCAGAGCCCCGCACTTTTGCTAAGAAAAGAAAATACAAAGGGGAAACACCCAGGCCTGCTCTCTCACTAAATTCCTATTGCTCCACATGCTTCCTTCCTCACACCACCTCCCACAGGAAGGCTAGCAGATGCTCCAGCAGATCTAGAACATCTCCAATATCTTTCTTGGTAACACGAATGAGATGTGTTCACACAAATCTCCTTCCTGTGGTTTCTTGTGGACTAATTTACTCTCTAGTGAGCAAAGAAATCCACAGCTTTTGAGAAAAATTTGACTTCTGAAAGAGAAAGAGAGAAGGAAGAACTGTATTGTAGGATTTGTACTGGCCTTGATTATTTCTAGTTCAAGACAAGGTCATCTCTGATGGAAAAGCAGCACTACCATAAGCTTCCACATGCCTGCCAAGCACAGGACTGGCACACCTCCAAATCCAAGTGCAGTTTGAGTAGAACTAAACAGAAGAGCCTTTTCCAAAGGCAAACAGATTTTTTAAAGTTGTTCTACTGTGCTACTTGCCTTGATTTTCTTAACACCTATTGTTGTATGTGTCACCCCTCTCAGAACGGTAGAAGAGAGATAATAACACAATATCTTAGATCAAATGAGATCTACACAAATAGATCAAAGTATAACTTAAAAACTAAGACTTGAAGTATTTCTGGTTTATGAGCAAGAAATGAAACAAGGAGTTAGACCTTCCTAAAAGTAAAACTCTAAATTAATTTCATACTATACAGGAATGCAGGCACACCTGTATTGTGCAATGAAGTGGCAGAATAAGAGACTTAGGTCACAGCAATCAGGGGTCACACATGCTTCAGTGCTGAAAGGGTCAAACGCACTCTGGTGCTGAAAGGGACTACAGTCACCGGATCTCCATGTAGCTGATTAGCCTGAAGCAACTGCCTCTCCCCATCAGGGAGCACGAACAAGTAATTTTTGAGAGTAAGAAGCAAAAATAAGTATTTCTGGTGCACAATGAAACACAGTGCTCAGCTGTACTACTAGTGAGATCGGCATTAGCTCAAGGTCTGGGTACCATGCTGTATGGAACATGTGGACATACACTGAAATAAACAGGTCACACACTGGCTACTTCTCCTTTAAGGATTAACGCTGAAAATATAATCCCTGAGACTCTTTATCACCGTTAAAATAAGAGAAAAAAAAGGAACTCCAGAAGGTGCTAGCTCATTTCAGTTTTCACAGCAGAGGTAGCTTCCAGTCTTAGAAAGCCCTATGTACACTCTCAGCTTTGTCTGCTTACACTGCACTTGAGGACATCACCCCACAGTTGGCAGAACAGCAGAGACATCCCAGATACTTGGATCAGACATGAACAGGTTTTTTCCCCAGGAGTCTGGGAACCTAACATTTTGAAAAGGCCAGTCAGAAATCAAAGAAATGTCTCCTGAACCAACACAGGAAATACATAACCAAGGGAAACTGTAACCAAAAAATTTACCCCAAGAAAGTAGAATCATCTGTGGCTATGGGTTTGGATGGCTGCTCCATGTCACTAAAACCATAGTTTACCAGAGGGTTCAACCAATCTGCAATTTGGTGGCTGCGCTCCACATATATTTATACACCAAGTCCAATATCCACCAAGCAAATCAAGGACAGTACTGCATTAAATTGCATATTTAATCAGTCTCTGTTACAGTGACTGCACTTGATTCTTATAAGTTAAAGGTTTCTACTGAAAAATACGTTTTAGCTTTTATGACTATTAAGCTCATGCATAGAAGTATGAAACACCATCTTCATTTCGCTGGCAGTGTTTCACATCAATCATTAGCACTAACAATAATGAAGACTAGTATAGGTTACTATTATGAAAAATTTATGACAATAGTACATGATGATTACACACAACACAGACATCACAAATTCAAGAGAAAAGGGGAAAGAAAGTTCTTTTGGTGTGCCCCCAGACCAGTGTCTAAAACCACTGCTCTCATGGATACAAAGAGTCCAATTAAGCCAGCAAGTCTATCCTTCTGAGAGTAAGGTTTCATGAAGAAAGCAACTCTACATACAAAAGAAAGACAAAGACACCGTATATTTCTCTTGCGAATTATGGAGGTTCTTTCCTCAAAAGTACAGCTTTAGTACGAAACTTAGCAGCCTTCATCATTCCTGCTCTGGGGCACATATCTGTAAGGAGTGGCTGAGTCTCACTGCTGGTAAAGCTTACCAGAGCCTGGTACTAATTATGTAACAACAGCAGCATCAGGAAAAGGAATACACTTCCTGCAGCATCTTTCTGCTGTATGACTGAACGCTTTGCAGAGCTTACATGTGCTAAACCAATACCATTATAAGTAACTTCAGATGAAAAAAAAAGTAAAAAAAAAGTTTAAGGAAGCCTTTCTGAAAAGTGCACAACCTCATATCCCTGAGCCAGGATAACAAGTGCTGCCAGTATCTTAGAGACATTTTGCTTCCAGAAATTTTAGTGTCAGAATTCAGCTGGCAAAGTAATGTACAGTCAAAAATAAGGGGGTGAATATAGGCTATCCAACCACCCAAACCACTGTCGTCACTGCTGCTTTACCAAGCTACAGAATAACATTCATTTAGGTCCAAGGGGAAAAAGGGGAACGAATTAAAAACAAAACAATCAAAAACCTAAACAAAACCAAAAAAATCCAACAACACCACCACCAAACACCACCTAATCACAAACTACTGTCTGACTACCTCCAAACCTAAATTCAGTCACATGTAGAGTTCAGGGATTTTGAAATAATTTGGGTACCTCTTGTATGCCAGTGACCAAACAGCCCAACACATCGAATACACTAAGCCTGTAAAAAGTACATCAGTCAAGAAAAATGTGGTTGGTGTCAACTCTTTTTAGAAAGCACACTTGTAACTAATGTTTAACTACTGGAGTCAAACTTTACTAAAAGCATAGTTACGTGAGACAGCTGGTTTCAAAGACATTGCCAGCAGCATCATTACATCACCAGATGACCCAATAATGCCCACACAAAGGTGCAGAAATGACAGTGGCTTTCTGGTTCAAAAGCTGAAAACTTCCTGCAGAACAGTAACACTGTTTTTGCACACCCTCACATACAAGATTTATCTGCAAAGCCAAATGAGTAACTTTAAAACACAATTATTTAATGCAATTAAGTAAAATATTTTAAGAATAACCACATGCATTCAAGAACTTCCTTACATTACAACTTATCCAGGATTTCTTAAAGGCGTTGGCAAGTACCACAAATATTCAGAAATAAGGAAACAACGTCCATTCACTACAGAAAAATATTTTTGATAGAGTAAACAACTAATGAAATGCAAGATTATCCAGATGACCAAAAAACCATCAGTCATGCCAACACTAGGCTCCATTCAATTTCTTCCTCTTCAGTTAAATCTCTCTGTTCTAGAAATTCATTACTTCTTCCAAACGGCCTAGTTTTTAAAAATAGGTACAAAGTTAAAAGGGTTTGCTATGTCTGCAGTGAAGAACTCTTCATTGCCTCTCTTCCCCAGATTTCCCTTTCCTTTTTAAACACCCACACATACTCACTTATGCTCCCAACTCTTAGAGCCATAGTAGAGAAATCACTACATGTTCCTTCCAAGATCACTGCAGCTCTCAAAACTGTTTTAATTTCTTTCTCCTCCATACAGAAACATTATCTTCCCAGTTATATATTCAAGTTTATAGTAGTTGGTTACTTTACACCTCTGAGCCACAAGTCCAACAATTACATTTCACAGACTCAAAACAAACACAAAGTTACCAACATAGCTATAGGTAAAGCTACAAGCCACTTCATAAGTAATTACAGTTAAATAATAAAACAAAAGAACAGGCGGGTCAGGCCAGTTAAAAAAAAAAAAACTTACAAGCAGTCATTAATCATTACTGAAATGACTGATCAGCTAACGCTACTTAAATAACCAGAGACTTCACAACAGGACAAGACAGCTAAAAACTGTTTCAGTAATCTGCTCTGAATAGTGCCTTCACTCTTAACTTTCAAAGCAACATTCCTGGAACAAAAACCACTGTACGACTTTTCTGCCACTCCTTAAAAAAAAAAAAAAAAAAAAAAAAAAAAAAATCAACACAAAAAACCACGTTGTATCCATAACACCCGATACACCAAGTTCCAAAGCAAACTGCAGAAAATTTCTTCATATTTATTGTTGACTGTTTCTAATGAACAGAAGTTGCTCTGTTTCAAAACAGAAGGTAGACTGTTCAAGCAGCAACTGAAAGCTCTGAGCTGGTAAATCCTAACTACAGAGTAAAGAAAAATAACCCACTTGCTTTATTCAGTACTGTCTGTCTTCAAACTCGCAAAACAGAAAGAAACAATGTTATCCACCTTCTTCAATCTCTCTGGTTCAGCTACATGTTGTTTTATGTCTGAATGTCAATCCACAAATTTAATTCTTTTCTTCATGTCTATTAATGCTATTTGCAAGGTTGCAAAATCATCCACATCAACAGCATCAAACAGAGATAATGCTCCTATCCTTCCATTCCTGTGCAATGACACTGTATTCAGCTGCATTCTAAACTTGACCACCTTGCTGCTCTTTCTTGGCTTGAAACGAAAGCCTCAAAAATCAAGTTAAAAATCAAGACAATTCAGGAAACTATGCTAAAAATTCACTAGGTAGCATTTTCCCACACTGAGTCATGCTCCAAATGGATTGCTCAGTACAATGCTGGATGCTCTTTTTTCTGAAAGTATTTCAGGCAAATATAAACCGACAGTCCCCAAACTCTCCCCCACCCTTCCTCCATTCTTCAATCCCCACCAAAGCTAGGAAGTTTGCAAATCTCTTGGTACTGATTCTAAACAACAACTTCCATGAAGTTTCAACCAGGTGCAAAACTTGGGTTATCTACAGGCTAAATGCAGGCAGAATTTCAGATGTGGTGGAGAGAGGATAGGAAAAAAAAAAAAAAAAACAAAAAACCACAAACTTGTTAGTGAGAGGGTATTTAGCATTTCTATAGAATACCAGTGGAAAGCTGAAATAATTGGAGCTTAAGTAACACAAGAAGTCAAAAAAAAAAAGAAATTTCTCACAGCTGATGGGCAAAACAAGTTTGGAGTTGGTACTGTTATATCAGGGCCTCATGCAACATCATCTGTGCAAGAAATCCACTGGACTCTGGAACCTCACAGGAAAGCCAGTTTCCAGACACAAATTCACATCCCAAAGCTAGAAGGAGAGCTCTCCACTGCAGCAACACTAAGGGCTGAGCTGCTGCCATTCACATGCTCAGCCTTTCATTGCATCCAGAAGGGCTTCTATGGCACTGTACAAATACTGACTACAATATATCACTGGAGATTTTAAGCTAACAGAAAGAATAATTTGCTACCTCATCCGGAAAGTATGGGCTGGTTTCATATTCTTCATTTTTGATAATTTATAAAATAGAAAAGGCTGTATGATTTTGTAACAGTTTAGCTTCCACCCCAGGGCAGGCAGGAGCTCCTTTGTTAGCTCCTTGTTTAGGCTAGCCTGAACAAATTCAGTGTGGAAATCATTGTGGAAATACAGTCATTCTCCTGGTTTAATTGCTACTGGCATGCAGACCTCACTACATTAGCAAGTTTACAGTTTGGAATTACCACCAGTATTAATACTGGTACATTTCCCCAAAATTTTAGCTCCAGGACAGTGCAAGCCCATGAAACAAGTGTACCTTGGTAATGCACCAAAACGTAAACAGACAGCTGCACAGGACTCATGGCACACACTGAGCAAAGTCTAGAAAGAAACTACTTCCTTGCTTCTTATACCACTTTAGACAACCATTATCTATGCCGGCCTAACAGCTAGGCTAAGCACTTCTTGCTTCATGTCCTAGCTGTGGGCTTAATTTTTCATTAGGGCTCAGGTTCCCTGATTAGATTACAAATCCAACCAGAAATCCAAAACTATTAATGCAAAGTCACTTCACAAAAACAAGCAAAACACCCACCAAAAAAAAAAATCATGCAGTAGGGTAGCTCACACAAATTGAAAGCAACTATCTCCATTTTACATCACAGGCCTGTGAGGCTCTGACTCCATTTCTGGAACAGTTCTCTGCTGTCTGCAGCTGCTGGCCTGGGCACTGCCCTGCCAGTCTCCCTCAGCTCCAGTGCACACAAAGGAGCAACACCTGATCCTGGGATCATTTCTGTCTGCTGAATGTTTGGCCACAGCTCTTTGGGGACATAAGGTAAAGTCTGTCCTAACAAGCTTCTTCAAGGTCAAAACCCATTTTTTTTTGCCTTGACTCAATTAAATCAGCTCTTCTTGGCAACTAATGCTTCTAAATCAGGCATTTCCCAGCTGCTCTCAGAAATCATCAATGCAAATCACTTGTGGCTGTCTGCATCAGAGTTCATAGTCCCTCATACACTGGAGGTAGCACAGATGCTTTCAAATTAATTATTCACATATTATCTGTTTCAAATTGCCTTAGAAATTTAAGTTTATGGTAACTGTTTCACTGTACTCCTGATTTGTAAACCAAATGAGATGGTTACAGACCCTGCTAAGAAATTTGTGACCAAGCATCTCATTCTTCCAAACACTCAACATCAGACAAGAGAAGAGCACCTTTGGCTTAAACAAGACCTGAGAGGACAGTGCATGATGTGATTGTACACAAGGTTTTCCAGGAGCTAAGAAGGAACTTCACCAGAAAATGGAAAGCCATGAGTTCACACAAAATAATGTGTTAATGGCATACTGGTAGTGCCTCAAGGCCAGGGAGGGTATTACACAAAGGCATAAAGCTTTCATAATGGGTCACACATTTATTAAAAGCTACAGACAGATATATCTCTATAGTAAAATCCATAACTTTACAGCTGTTTCAGACAGTTTTCCTCACCAGCATCATAAAGCCAGAAGACTGGGTATTAGCACAAGCTAAAAACGCTGCATTGCCAACTGCTATGAAACAGGCAGCTGCCTCCCACACCACTGACTTCCCCTCCATGGCTGCACTCAGTTTCAGCCACTTACTATCCCTGCTTTTACAGCAAATTCAAAAAAAAAAAAAAAANTTAAAAAAAAAAAAAAAAAAAAAAAAGGTATCATTCCACAATAACAAAGCTCTAGTGTTTTGGCCAATCTTGTTTCCTCCTAAAAGAATTTTTCTTAGCACTACAGACAACATTTGAGGGATGAAAAAAAGAGGTACAAGGCTGTTAACTCCAGCATATGCTACGGTAATAGATAGTTAGAAAGAAAAATGGAATATTTAGACGAAATTTGTTAAGCTAACTGGTGTTCTACAGAAATTGTCAGCATGTATTAAAAAAGTCTTAAAAGGGTGTCAGTAGAGCAATACTTTTCCCCCTGGAATTTCCAGATTTCTCCAAAACAGGTACTTCTAATTTTTATTAAGACAGTCTGCTTTTACAATTTGTGTCAAATAGAAAACTCTCTGTGCTGTTTAAAATTTTAATATTTTGCTTGATTATGCTATACAAGCTGTTAATTGGATGATTTAGTGATTTCACCACTGAATCTGAAGAAAGACTAAGGCAAGAAAGCTAGCAAAGAAGGCTCTTTCAGCTTTTTAAAAATATTTTTAAATACATTATTGTCAAGGTTTAGGTTTTACGGGGTTTTTTTGTTGTTTGGGTTGTTTTTTTTTTTTTTAAGAAACATGACAGCTAAGCAGATAGTATGACCTTAAGATGCTCCCAGGAAAGTTTTCTCACTCCCTTGTTTTAACTATAGACTTTACCTGCCCATGCCTTATCACTTGACTTTTGTTTACAAAGAAATACAGAACTCTGTCATCAAATGAAGTGCAACTGTAATGCAGCCCTTACGTAAGCCCTATCACATGAATAATTAGCAAGGCATAGAAAACTACAAATAGCTTATTTCCCAACTCTACTTACCATTAGAGTTAACCATTTCTAGACCACTGAACTAAGAATCACTGGCTGAAGAATGGGAACAAGGTAAATTGAAACTGTGAGTAAGATTCAGGACAGGGAGCAGGATTACCTCACGCAAATGAAAGGAGAGGATTTCTTTGATTCAACATTTGAGGTCAGGACTGGTTTCACTTCAAATCCAATCATGTTTTTAACTGAACACAAAATTAGATTCTCAATCAAATCCTGTTGACCAATGTTATACAATATGTCATTAAGTGTCAGAATGGATAAAAAATTTACACAATCTCTTGTGTTGTTACTATACTACCCATCACCATCCTAATCTAGAGGTATCACGGAGTGTTCAGTTCAGAAAACAAGACTTCAGCCCTCTGTTCCATGGCAGCCATTGCAATGCATGAAGTTGTTTATCTCTGATCTGCAGCAGGGGTGTTGGCAGAGGGGTCTTGCAACAGCAGCAAAAATGGAGCAACACAAAGACTCAGCAGCTGAAAAACAGTCCAGCAGTGACACTCCACCTAAAACTTTCTGACAGAGTAGAAACTACTTCAGTACCTCTAACAATTCTTGCTGGGAGGTTTTTTTTTTAAAAAAAAAAANGGGCTACACATTTATATAAAAAAAAAAAAAAAAAAAACAAAAAACAAACAAAAATACCCACACCACAATGAAATCTGATACATGTAGTCCTTTGTTACCTACCTTAGCTAACAATTTAAACAATCTTAGACCAAGACTCAAGTGTGAAAAAACAGGCCAAAAAAGAGCTTTTCCTTTTTAAAAGAGAAAACCCTACACCCCTCAAGAGAGGTCCTTGTGTAATCTGTAGTTCTCTAATTTTCACATCAGTCACAAGCGCACTGAACTGAGCAAGTCAAGTATGCAATGGCACATAATGACATCCAGAAAGACTCACGCATTAGAAGAAAAAAATTTCTGGCTGTCCTTGAACCTTTCAGACTTCACAGTGAAACTGGAAAGTCCATGGCTCTAAACCCTCTTGGCATCCCTGCCTTACTGTGGAGGACTAAAGGGAGAGCTTTGAATGTCCATTTGTTTTGGAAAAAAACCTTTTCAGCTATTTCCAAAGTAATTGAAGATATACCATTACTTTTTGCTACAATTGTACCTAGATCAATAAGCAATAGGAGTTTCCCCAGCACTGAATGAATACTCAGAAGATGGGGTCATTGTTACTCCAACACCATATAAAAACAGCAGCGGACATCCAACTCTTTGTATCTTAACTCTGTACTGAAGAAAAACATCTAAAACAAGTCACACAGGTTATTTAATTATTTCAAGTCTTGGAAGTGAAGTGACCAGTGTCCTCTAACCTGGCATTAGTTCAGCCCGGCACACAGAAGCAAGGACACATATGAGCTCTATGGCATCACCCACCCTGACACATGGTAGTGTATCCAGAGCATTCCCAGTACTGGTAACACCTGCAGCAGAAAGAGACCCCTTGAACACAAAAGCAACGCCTACATTTTATTTTTTATTATCTGAATGGAAAAATAACATTATGCCAATTCAAGTTACTTGTGAGCAAAGGACCTCTCACACACATCTGCTGTGCTGGAGTGACCAACCCCCTCTACACCAAGGAGGTGGCAAAACAGGAGAGCAAATGTTATTACAGCAGTGCAGTACATGCCAAGCATTCTGTCCCACTGGGTACTCTCTGGACAGACATACAGCCTTGAAAAAAGGAAACTGTCCTAAGGTAAAACTGCATGTAAAGTTTAGAGAATACACATATAAAAGGAGCAGTTAGTTGCCCAGCTAAACTACAATTAGTCATATTTCCTTGACATATCTGATGAAATCTGGAAGTCAAGAGCATTTTCTAGCCACAGTCTGAGAAATCAAAAGCATATAAATTCAAAAGACACAGACATGAGCTTTGAAGCACTTTATTCTGTCTACCAACACATTCCTCTGTTTTAAAAAGATTGAACTTCAACCAGACAACTCTTACACATACTAGGCAGATACCCAGCAATACAAACCAAACCGAATGTGAACTTTGCCCAGTGCTACACATACATTTTATGAATACACAAACCTAAAGAAATAATTCAAGCTTTAAAAAAACGCATTTTTCATACACAAGACAAAAACTGATAATGCACAAATTATAATTAACTTCTGAAGAGTCATAAAAAACTATTCCAAGGTAATCAGTGCTTTGCGTTGTATTCACAAGAGTATCACATGCTTCATGTGATAAACCACTGACTATTGTACACATTTCTTTCTGCCATACAGAAGATATTGTCTGAACAAGCCAAAAGAACTTAAAGAATGGAACATGAACTGTCACAGCAGGGGATAGGGGAAGAGATTATTTTATGAGATGGCTGAGGAGGACACATCTGAAAAGCAAAGAAACATTGAACAGTGATGGAGGTTAATTATTCTTATTAGTCAGCTCAGTCAAAATAATAAGTAAGCTTAAACTGTGACAGAGAAAATGCAGACAGGTGAGCACCATATATTCCTGCTGGGAGAAAAAGATAGCAGACTGTTATCCCAAACTGACTCACACTCCAAATGCTTTCACAGCAGAAATATCACATTTACCATGAAATAGTCTTCAAAACAGGTAGGGGAGGGTCATATGAGAAGAATGTATAGACTTTACACAGAAAGAGTATAAAACCATGCAAACAAACAAAATCCTCCAGTACTTCACACTCTGTCTGCTTACAACACATTATCTCCTAATAGCAGCCCTATCACCAGCACCACTGGATGACTGTCAGCCCCCCAAGAATCTGCTCTATCATATTCAGAACTCAGCTGCAGAAGAGGCTGCACTCCCTTTGCTGAAGGTGTCCCCCACATCTCGCCTTTCCAGTAGATCATAGGCATGGAGTTCTTCAGTGTCTTCCTGGCTTCCAGGACTTGTCTGCTCTCTTTCAATACAAAAGAGAAGGTTACAAAGACCAAAGGCCCAAGCTCCTTTCTGAAGTTCACATTGGGAAGATAAGAGGCACTGGTCATAAAACAAGAGACTTCCCAGCTTGGCATAAGGAAAAAATCTGACCATCAAAAATCAGAACAGTCAAATACTGGTTGCCCAGACACACTGAGGAATCGCTATCCTCAGAGTTTTTTCCTAGACCTAACTTTAAGCAGAGATTTGCAAAACCTCACCTGAATTCAGTTTTGACAGTTTTGAGGGGGAGGTTGGATCAGACGACCTCCTGAGGTCCCTTCAAACTTGGATTAATCTAAGCCTACCCTACCAAATCAGTAAGGTTTTATTGTTCATATGGACATTGTCACACCTCTGTGAACACATTCTGACATTTGAATGGGATCATTCAATTGTGCTGAATTCAGGTCCTGGCACTCAAAATGTAGCTTCACAGAATTACAGACAATTAGGGCAAAAAAAAACCCCTGGGAATGTCAGAATTTATTCACCCACTCTACCTTCCTGGACCACAATACTATCAATTAATCCAAAATCTTCCTTGCAGTTACCAATGCGAACTATTTTGAAGAGTCTCCTGCATGGACAATTCCACATCTTCACAGACAAAGCACACGTTTATTTCACTCCCTAATCTGTTTGTTTCACAACATCCATCCTTAAAATGGAAAAATATTTTGTTCCTATCTTTCACTTTTCTTACTGAAATTTAAATCTACTGCCTTTTATTGACTTCACCTTCAGCATGAAGAACATTTTAGTACCTTCCACTCTGTATTTGACTCTTGGTATTTTAAGATGCGTCTCTTACGAATCTTCACTCCTCATATCTCACTATGGAACTGGTCATGTTTTCTAGACAAACAGCCATTTCCCTCCTCTTTTCAATTCCTCTCAGTTAGTTCACATTTTTCTAGAGCAGCAGGACCCAGAACCTACCACTAGACATCAGCAGTACTGAACAAAAACTGGATTTCTTTGCGCCTTCCTAAAGGCTCCAGTTTCTATATACACTGATTTTCTTCTTTTGCTACACCTTCTCTTCCATGCTTAGGAGTAATGTGTACATTACTTAAACATTTGCCTACAGCAGCAGCAGAGAGTGCACCAGTGCTTTGTTTTCAGTCAAGTATCTTCCAAGATGTAGGTCAACATCACTTTATGCAAGTTCCCTCTTCCCAAAGAGGCATCTTCACATTCAGCAGTCATGAGAGCTCAAAATCAACAGAAGCATGGGCCAGCTGGCACGGGCCAGCCCATGTTTTTGGGGCTGCAAGCACAGAACAAAGCACTTTCATCTGAAGCTCTCAGATGTACAATGTTTCTTGGAGGTCCTTTCTAACTTTGACAAGCCTATGATTCCTCTCCAGGTCCTACCAAGGCTTTACTTGTTGACATATAGAGAACAATGAAAAGTCCATCTGTTTCTACAAGCTTCGCTAATGACAATAAGGAAATAGATGTACAACTACATTTTAAAATGCAGAGCCAAGACAGTGGGTTGGCCAGCCAATATAGATCACTTTGAAGACTGTGTGAGGAAGACAAAGAAAGAAAGAAAACAAAGAAACAAAAACAACAACCAAAAAAAAAATATATATATGCACAAAACAAAAACCTGAAACAATGAATCAAACAAAGAAAAAAACCCAAAAAACTCACACAAACAATCCCCCTAACAACAAATTCAATTCCACCCCAATTCAAGTAAAATACTTTGGGGAGTACAAACAAAAGAATATTTAATCCCACTAATGATTAACTGTCAAATAGTTTACTTGCAAATACCAATTCATTCCTATCTCTCATCTCATTTTTAGAGCTTACCGAACACCAATCCACTTTTGCTGAACTCAGAGTTCTGCTAGTAAAGATCAGAATAGCAATTTTATTGTTCCTGAGTGATGGGCTGACTGATCAGATTAGACAGAAGCATAAGCTGCACTCTAAGTGATACAGATAGAACAGGTGGCCTTCCTGCTGATCTACAGCCTCTTCAAACACTTATGAGTAGAACCCTTCTCTTTTCGATCACATGTAGAAAATATGCATTCAGATATTTAGTCACCCTTAAACTGACATGAAAATACTTTTCTGGTCTTTAATGCATTTCACACAGTTTGCTCAAACACATCAGCCTTTCCCAAACATACATGCAATTCACATGTATGATATAATTTTAACTAAAAAAAGAAAATACAGATGTTTAGATGGTATCAACATCCCTAGTCTGCAAAGTAATATGTACGGATAATATTTCTTAAGGAAAAATTCAAAGGCTTCACATTACAGAGAGAAAGTCTAAAAATAATGATTTCACACATACTTAAAATTAAAGATCAGACTTCAAAAAGAATGTATTTGAGACTAGGGAGTGAAATAAACCCTACCTGGACAACTTATGCAGAGTGACAACTAAAGCAATGTATGGGCTGCTTAGCAGGTAAAAAAAAATGAGTAGTCAGCTACTTCCTACAGATCAAAGTGTCCGGTACAGGCATAATCTTTTTAACTCTTCACAGAAACAAGAGAAGGGGAGAAGGAGTAACAACGCCATATAGAGAAATTTTATGGTAAGACTTTTCATAGAAGGTAATGACTAACTCAGGTGTTTTAGTATAATTGCTTTCTTCATGCTATTACTTCATGTATTATTTACATTGTGTTTACTTTGAAGCTACATCTTTGGCCTGAGGACCTTATGACATAATTCCAAGATGACAATAAACATAGTGCCAGTGGAGCATGGGGAAAGAAAAGCAGGAAAAGAACATTAAAAAGAGACAAAAGCTTACTACCTACACTCATACCCCTCTCATATAGGTGGAGGTGGGTACATAGGGATAGTGTCCTATGACAGGATCAAGCACAAACTAAGAGGCACTGCTGCAGACGGCAAATCAATATTACTGAGAGTGTGATTAGCAACTCTAATACCTTGGGATAATGAGCTACTCAGAATGACACAACAGGTCTCTGGACTCATCTCGCAGTTAGTCCCATGCTTAAGGGAAGAAATGTCCGACAAAATGAATGCTAAGGATTACTGACTTTGAAAAGCAAAGTTAATTAGATAAGTATTTTGAATAAAATATATACATACATATCTTAAGTCAGTCTACCTTTCTATCAATTTATTCCAAGAAGTCTCATACTCAACATGGTACCAAATACTTAAAGGAACCCAAATAAGCCACTTTCTACATTTTAAGCTATACTAGAGGCTTCACTATATATGAGAAGTTTCTAAGCAAATCCGCTATATTATACAAGACTATTTTTCATAATTTGTAATATATTTCTAGAGGATGCCCTTTTCTTTTGTGTTTTAGCCTATTATTGATGATTTGCAGAACTTCTTAAACAGCATTGCTAACAAGTCCCATATTTAATATAGTCTCTTGACTGATATCAGCACTTCACAGCTACGTAGTTTTCCAGCTTAGTATATTCCTTTAAATTTGTTTTAGCAGTATTAAGCAAAAGACAACTAACATGATCAGAAATGGAAGGAAAAAAAACAGCTCACTGAAAAAATACACAGCTTAAAGATAATAACCAAGAGACTGGTGAATTGACGCAAGATGTGGAATACGTTTTTGCAAGGCCCCAGATGAGATTATACCCAGTAAGCAGTGACCTGTTTGATCAAACTCTTCCAATATCAAAAGAGAACACAGCAGAAAAGATAAAGTGTCAGACTTTGAGATGTCTCACAAAAGGGAAACATTTTCTGTCTAGTCCTATTATTGATAACATTCTGTGTGTTCAGCTCTGGTAGTGGAACTGTAATGCTATAGCATGCTACAGTCCTTTAACTCTTATTCACCTGGAAAATACTGCTTTATTCGTGCTTTTAAAGGATCAGTTATCCTGAACATAAAGGAAAGGGAAAACAAGTATCCTTCAAAGCTACAGTAGGCAAGAGGAAACATTTCAAGAAACGTGGAGTATTTAAGAGTTAGTATGGAAAGATTACATTAAAGCTAAAATGTCCTGCAAAGAGTTAGTTATTTGCTAACCAACTGAACTACGCAGAGTTCCTACAGTAGTAAGAATGCAAGAGCCAAGAGTGAGACACTAAATTACCTAGACAACAAATCCTTTAGTCAATTTTTAAATCAAACAATGGAAGTGCACTATTCAACTTCAATGCTTATAAATTGCTGTGTTAGGTAGAGCAATCATAACCTTTTACTAAGGTCTTGCTGCTCTCAGTTTTCTGAGTTGAAGCTCCAGAGCAAACAGGCTGAAGGGATAAGTCATTCATTTTTGTTAGGCAGACTTAAAAATGTAACGATGCTTAAAGGGTGTATTGTCCCAACCAGCATTTGTCAGCCGATTTAAAAAAAGTTCTTTACACAAAAAAAATAATTATTCCAGCAGTGGCCAAATTTACCAAATCTGTTGAGGATACTAACTGGAATAAAGGACCAGATGGTACACGCTCTTCACTCCTTATTTCCATTCAGCATCTATTCAGGAAATATTTTATGCTAATCAATCATAAGCTGTGAATCAGCAGATTTTCACATTTTAAAATACATTTTAAATATTTTGCTTCTCTATGCATCAAACTCACTGTGACACTAACCTTATCGTTTCTCTCTATTCTCCATTTGTACCTTGTTGCTATAATAAACACATCAAACAAGATTGTTTTTGAAAAATAAGGCAGCATTTCTCTCCTTACGCTGGAGATGTATTTCACTAGGTAACAGTGGAAATTAACACTGAGGACTAAAAAAAAAAACAAACAAGAAAGGATAGGGAGAAAATGAACAAAAATTTAAAACTATTTAGGAGAAGAGAAAGACAGCACAAGAATAAGGCACAGCTCATGTAGTTACCCTTGCAAGACTTGTTCAGATCTGGTTTGATTACTAATTAAATTTTCTTGTTCATCAGTTCAAATGACACTTCTTGAAAGTATGTTACATGGAAATAATATTAGTGTTAACAAAAGATTCTCTGCTATGGCCACTACAGATATTCAGTATTCTGCTGTATTTTCCTTAAAATAAAAAAAAGCACCTAAAATGGCACCTAGTCAGGCAACAGAACATGAAAGCAACAATTTGAACAGCAGGGCAGGGCAGCAAGGGCAATCTATAAAACACTTAAAGCAAATCAAGGGAAAGCAGAGGGAGGGTGCACGGTTCCCTTGATCCCAAGCACAAGGGTCATTCAAGTACTACAGAAGAATTTACAGAAGTCACACAGTAAACCTGAATATGTGAAGCCATGAGATCAGTAATAAAGGAATGTCTATGCCAACAACATAAATCCTAACTTTTCATAGATCATAAGCAGTAAAGGCAACACCATTAAATGGAAATTGGTGACTAACTCAATGGTTTTCCAAAGCAAAGTAAACTCCCAAGTCCTCTGTGAACCTTGGGAAGTGACAAGTTAAAAATATAATTCATTCACAAGCATGAACAGACTACCCAAGTACTCATTGCTTTGTCTTCTTCCTAAATTCAAGACGTCCATCTTTTGGCAAGGAATACATGGCACTAAGGGTAAGGCTCAAGCAGGATTTCTTTCCCCTTCCATCCAAGAATGAGTTTGTGATTACAACACGAGTAGTGAAAAGGGAAGTTTATTTCCTAGAAAACAAGATCACAGATTTCAGCCTGCCCCAAGCACTATCAGTAACAGATTATCAAGTCAGATATTATGAAACCAGAATTAATTCAGCAGCAGATGGTGCCATGTCTTTTTTCAGCTAAAATGCAAAACATACCAACAGGGTAAAGTTTCAGTGTGGGACAAGGCAATGTTTGTTTAAGTCAGAAAGCAAAGAAAAACATCAAAACTAACAAAAGATATGCAACAGGAGCTTTCCAAAACAAGATCTCTTTTGTAGCTTTCCATTAACAGATTTCGTGCAGAAGAGTTATTTCCCAACACCTTGCTATTTAATGCTGTTGATAATTTGTCTTTTATTAGGTGGGGCATTCTTGAGTACTTATAGACTGCTGAACTTCATTAACATAGTTACTTAGATATTTTCCCAAAAAAACTTTTACAGCTTCACATGATTATAGATTGGTAGTAATTACTGTCTACTAAAATAAAAAGTTTGGTTCATTTTAAGGAACCAATGGATAGTAGTCTATTGCTCTTGCTTACCTAGTTACAGAATGATTTGTTAAGAATGCTTAGCACTGAATGGGAAGCACGAAGTAAGTATCTTCAGAGCTTATAATATATACCACAGCATACATGTCCATTCATCTGGCATCTGAGGATCTATTCACGGTGAGAAGCTTAAACACAGCTGTAACTGTTTGCAGTACGGCAGCCCAAGAAAGAACATCAATCTCAGCTGCCATCAAAGTGCTTCAAAACACACCTGTCTAAAATAGACAGGTTCTTTCCACTCAGCTCCTTCTATCCTATTGTTTCTAACAGTAACTAGATATAGTACAGAGGAAAACAACTTCAGTATAAAAGCTGAAAAAGAAAATGCTTAAAAGAAGAAGGCAAAAATATGAAAAAGTAGAGGGAGGTATGACAACAACAAACAGCAGATTCCACATGGGGAGAAAAAGAAATCCACACAGAAACTAGCAAAGTAGGAACAAAACCTACCTAAGACATCCAACAGATCACACAGTTCAAGAACTAAGGGAATGACAAGAAATCCAGCATTCCATAACAAAGCTTTGCAGTGGGAAGCTAAGATTACAATGGATGAACATATCCCACTTGCCTAATCAAAAGTCAACACTGTGTCCTGATGCCATGCCACACTAAGCTTTAGTTGTAGAAATCTCCAGTCTCCACTAAACTGAATTAGTAATCAATGTATTTTTCCAGCATACTTCATCTCCCTTTCGGAAAACCAGAAAGAGAAGCTGGGTGGTTTTAATTCATCAGCTGCACTTATTACTTCTACTGTTATTAAAAACACTTACAGTAGATTAATTAAATTTTGCACACAATTTCCATACTCGGCAAACATCAACACTTCACTTTTGTGAAGCAGTGTCACAACATATTGCAGACACCCAGAGTGGGTATAAAAAGGAAATTTTTTAGACAACTCAAGGCAGAACTGGGTGGCCAGATCCCAGAGCCTCTCCACACACATGAGGAGGAGGGTAGAAACACTCCTGTTTGTCCCTTGAGGGATGAAACACAAAGGAGATGTCAATCACAGCAGATGAAGCAGTTACAGTGAGGTACTCTTGCCAAAATAGGGAAGAAGGCAGATAGACACAGAGATACCTAGGATGACGAAAAGCAGAAACTTTCACTACTCCGTTCTTTACTGACATTAAACACACCTGATCATAAAACAGTCTCCTGAAGCTTCTTTGTGTTCTGCCCATTAACACAGTTTCAACTGGGCTCCATCTTTCACGAGAACATGTCCAATGCCAAAGCTCTTCAGCTTCACCAGCTGATACTTCATGTTCTTTTACTGTCCATTCCACCTGAGGTGCCACCCAAGCATGTCAGAGTGATCATCTTCTCTTGACTATTGGTCAACTTGTATAGCTATTCATCTTTTCACATCTTAGTTGTTTCTTCTTCTGTTTTAATACAGCATCTCTAACAAATCAACACTGAAGCTTATCTATACATTCAGGCCTCCACTGACTAAGAGTGGATCAAGGCCATCTTTCACCTTTGGAGGACTAGGAGACAGACGTGTCCTTTGATGTTCTACATTGTTATTTGGATCCTGTTACAGAGAAGACATAACAGACATCCTTCCATGCTTTATCAGATATAGTCTTCCATGCAAGACTTCTGGTTAGATCTATCCAAACATTATTGTTTTCCAAAAGTTTATCCGTTTAACATGTAACCAAAAATGCAAAGGACTGAAATCCAACTTTCTTGTCTTACATCAACACTGCTAGAACATCTTAACCACATGGCTCCAAGCCACATGGAACAAGGACAGGCACTAACCGTTGGAGCCATTTCAATTCCTGCAACCCAGCTCAGGTCTGGTTGACAAAAGGGTAAAAGTAAGAGCATTTCTGAGTGCAGTGACCCCACTGGCCCCTTCCACGGGTCATACAACAACTCTGAAGTGCAGTAACAGGCATAGACCACTGGCTATTGAGGTCTAAATCTTAGGTGAGAACTTCATCTACCCAACATGCCAGAAGCCTACATACTGTATTTTGCCTGTGACACCATTAAAATGGCAAGACACTCAAGAATCAGAAACTATAATCTACATCCTTTTGTGAACTTGAAACAGTTGCCTATGATGTTGGTAACATTTCACAGCCTTCTTGTCAAGTTAGTTTTCACATGCTGAAAAGACACTCACAAAAGCAAGACAGAAAATTCAGACTTACAGAAAGAATAGCTTTTCACATTAAAAGAAGTTCTCTAATTGGATGACTATTTTCTGTTATGGGGGCTCTCTGATTTTATCTGGAAACAGACACTACACGTGGTCACACAGAGAGCAAAGCTCTTTGCTGAAGTTGCGCACCATCATCAAAACTAAGTCCACAAGTCTTTCAGTGGTGGGTGACTAGAGAAAAACGTTTTCTTAATTGGGGAATTTAACATTAGTTACTGGATTATCTGCCAAACTATTTCCAGCTTTCATGCTTCACTAAACCGGAGTATTTAGCTCATCAGTCACAAACCCATTATTACACTGAAGAAAATGGGGAGCAATTAGCATACAAGATGATAGTTTAAAGCTGGTGCTAATTGGAAAGAATGAAGTATTTTTTATTCCTGTTGGATACAATTAGGTGAGACAACCAGGTTCTGGAAAAACAATTTGCTAAACAATTTCAGTGCCCTCTATTCTATTACCTATGTTTACAGTCTAAGCAAATTCATGCCTTTGCAATATCTTGCATCCACGAGGGTTGCAAACTAAAAGCTGGTCCAGCTGTAGAGCAAGCCTTGTTCAGAAACATATATGCAAAACAACGACTAATTCATCACAACAGTGGGGATCATCACTGAACTAAGCTCATGTTGCCAAAAAGAGCTGAAGAACAAAACCAACAAGGAAACAGAATATAATATTCATAATACATGGTACAGCATGGCACCAATACACAGTGAGTTGCAAAAGCAGTTGAATTAGAGGACTGTATAAAATACATAATCAGAAATAAAAGAAAACCATCTATAAAGAGCTACTGGTGCATGTTTTTGTTCATGACTGCTAAACAGAGAGGGGGAAATCTTGTACATGAATATTTAATTTGCCAAAAGGAAGAAAGCAGACAAGAAGAAAAATGCAATCCTTCATTATTAGTGAACTGCACTCAGACACAAAATGTTAGACAATTATACTGCAGAAATACACCTTATAACATTAGGGATTTGCTGTCTGGAACTACTGCTGGGTAACTTTAATTCTACAAATTCTTTGTCATATATTACTCCTAATCTATCCATCACACACCTACAACTATAAACGTATTTCTACCAGTATGTTTTTTATCTAATTCCAAGCTGCAACAAACCTTGGTACTTGGAAATTAACTTCTGCATCACTATTTCTTTTGGCTCAGAACGTACCTAATATTTTCTTCAAATGAGAGAGCAGTCTGTAAACCTGTAACACGCCCTATTTTTAGGATCACACCTATCTGATATTTTCCTTTTTAAAAATACAGCCTAATTATGCTTTGGAATAATACCTCCCTGTACATTATGTGAAAAATGCTTCAACAGATAGCACTCACAAAAGCATCTCTCCCCACAGAAAATGCTATTGCAATCAGACTTTAATGAACAACTGCAGCACAAAGCCCATGTTATCATGCAGGGGCGGTGCTTCTCTATTTACTGAAAAGGTTATTGCACTGTTCCCCCTACACCATGTACCAACAACTGCACCCTAACATCGTTTATTTCTACATCCCTCAGACAAAAAAAAAAAAAACAAACCCAAAACAACCTAAAAAGTCACCCTCTTTGTCTTCCTGAACAACCCTTGAATTTTCTAATATAAGACTGTCCAAGGACCCACTGAAACAGACCTTCCCTTAAAGTCTTATTTCTTGTGGTGTAATACCCCAAGTGTACCAACATAAAGAAACTATTTAAAGAAATAAATCAACAGACAGTATCACAATTAAATCCCAAATACTGACATACATATACATAAGCAGACATAGACACGCACACACATACATGTATTTCTCCACACACTTCAATCACGTAAAGACATCTTGAAAACTAGAGCATCCATGGGCTAAACTGGAAGCTCTTCAAACAATAAAATAGTATTTTCACACAAAAAACCGAGAAGGGCCAAAAGTGCGCTAATGAACAGCAGATTTTTATCTCTGATTAAAGAGCAATCTGAATTAACTGATATTTTAAAATTATTTACGCTCCCCTCCCATTATGACTCTACATACACCTAATTCCTATGTACTGTGAGCAGCCTTATGGCAGTCCATCCCTCTGGTATGTGAGGTTAGACACAGCCTCCGCGGGATAAAAGCCTTTATCCTTCTAAAAATATCAGTGTGCCAGGATCCACTCTCGCAAAGCTCCGTGATGCAAACGGCACGGCTACAGTTCAGGGGCTGCTCTGCTTCCATGAGTAAGCATAAGCAGCACCACGCTATAATTAGTTGGAGTATTTTTAGGGTCACTGCTCAAAATTAGAGAGAAATTACTAAGAAAGACCACAGACTAGAGGGGCTTTTCCCCTCTCCTTTGGCTGTTTCCTACTGCTGCGAGGAAAAAGAGGCTCCGCAAGCGCCGAGGCGAGGCGACCCCGTCTCTGCAGGGAAGATGTGCCTCACTGCTGTCCCTGCGCGGGTGGGCAGCGCGCTCGGCCGCTCCGCGCCGGGAACACGCCACGGCCCCGCCGCCTGCAGCCGGCCCCCAGGAGCCGCCACCGCCGCCGCCGCTTACCTGACCGCCACCCGCACCGAGCTCTCGTCCGGACCGGCCGACATGATGCCGCGGGCCAGCGGCGG